>VXBR01001840.1:680913-765472 GCA_013400215.1 Cisticola juncidis | reverse complement strand
CCTCCCCTCCCCTCCCCTCCATTTCCATTTCCCTTTCTTCTTTCCCTGTCCCTACCCCCATAACAAAGAAAGGAAAGAAAACAAAGGATATGCTCTCTGAAATATGATTTAACATTAGGTCATACTCGTTTGGATTACAAAGGAAAGTCAGAGCTGATAATCACGGTGACTCTTTAAGAGTTTGACATCTCTTTACCTTGAACCAATTGTCTCAGTTGTCCTCCCTGCCAAATATTTTTTGTTGCCACCAATTTTGAACTCCTGAGAGTTATGTTATGTGTCTTTTAGGATAATTTTATTCTCCTAGACATTAACATGTGAAATATTGTTCTAATACGTAACATTCATTTCTCGAGTGGATCTCTCTCTAAAGTCTAGACAGAATGTCACAAGCAATCAGCAGAATTCTTATGAGTTTCTATAAATATAGAAGAGTGTATCAGCTAGGAAATTACCACTCTCAGAGTGACATTACATTGACCAGGGCTCATACCGTTACTGAAAAACAAAAAGTCCTTGTGGAGCTCCAGAATTAACTGTCTCCAACTTATTTGTATTCCATGTGTGTAGGACAAAATCCAAACTTGATGATCTTTCCACGTGTAAATGGATAGCTCACATTTTATTAACTTTATCCTTTTAAATTGGTTTTCTGACATTAAAAATCACTGAATGTTTAATTTCCAACCCTTGCATTTGAAGTGCTTTAAATTATAGATGTGGAACAGCTTTACAGTGCAGGGAGAGGGAGGCTGAAAAAGACTAGCTGAGAGAAAAATGTGGTGCTCTTGACATTAATAACTTAATGATAATTGCATGGGAAATGTATATATGGATAACAATTGGTAACTTCATTTATATTATGAAGAAGAATGAAGAAAGATCACATATGAAACCATATCACTTGTCAAAATGTATTTTTGAGATGGGAATACTGTATATATATATATATATATATATATAAAAGTTTTCCTACCTCTGTTTCCACTTCCCTTAAATTGAATTAAAAATGCATGTCACAAAAATAATTACAGATGAAATATAAATACTGCAAATGGTAGATGATCTCTACCAACAAAACAGTGTATTTGAACACTGAATTCAGTAAGTAATGAATTTTTCATAGGGAATTGTCTCTTTATTTGTCTTTGTGATTAGTTTTGGAGAACCCTGGCACACTTCACAGTGTAACACTGTAATGTGTGATGAAGAAAAATGCAAATATGTATTTAATGAAATGTAAACACTGCTAAAAATGGCAAGCTTCATAAATTATGGGAGCCTTAAGCTTTTTTAAATTTCATATTCATATCAAGATCCTAACATTGCATTCCTTATTCTATATAAGAGTAGAGATTTTGCGTGATTTCAATTAGTTTTTCACTAATAGTTATCACAAATATTGTCAAGAAGAAGACCTGGAAAGTGATGATACCCAAGAAAGTTATTTGATCATGAGGAATTAGTTTCAAAGGTTAAGGCTATTTATTTCCCTAGGCTTTAACATTTATTTGCATGTTTTTTCAAATCTAAACGAAATCAAGCACTTCACACATCTAGGTACAGTTAAAACTTGAATAGATTTTTCCAGTAATCCAGTAGGCATTCTCTGGTTTGTATTTGTAACGTATATTCTGAATTAAAACTTCTTGGAAATAATATATTTGCTTAGTTTTTAATTTAATGCTGATACGCTTTCACAATTCCAGGTTCAGACAAAGGAAGGTGCTGCTTTAAATACTGTTTTTAAATTTATACCTGAACTATTTGCATGTATGAACATCAGGGCTATCAACTGGATTTGCCCCTAGGTTAAAAAGAAAAGTATCATCTATAGAACAGACCAAACAAGGCAATCAAATAATCTGGTTTAGTCAGGACAACACATCATTTCTTATGGCTTCCTATAAAACCAGAGAGACAGACATGAAGGACATTAGTATGTCAAAGTATTTAAACTGGTATCACAATAAAATGCTGTATTAGTTGATGCAAATAAAAACTGGAATAAAACAAGAGAAGACTATTTACTAAAATGTAGCTTGGGCTATTCTTAAATTTCTCTTGCTGACCAACAGGAGTTTTGCTGTCAAAGCACTTTAACACAGTTTTGTATTACTTCTCTTTCTAACTTTCATTGTGTTAGATTCTGCATCAGCACTGCCAGAAAAAAAAAGTATTTCTACAGTGTTTCATAGAGATTCCATGATTTTATAGGATTTGCTTTTGAAAGACCAAGGAATTTCTACAGACTTCAGGATTAGAATAGTTCTTCTATTACTAGAAAATGTATTTCAGTAATAGTGGTGTATGGGTTTTGAGCTACTTGAGCTAATGCTTAAACTATTATAGATATGCATAATATATAATCATATTTATTAATTATATATAAAATATATAATTACATTATTTTAAAAGCACTGAAGTATTATGAAGTGTCATAATATTTAGATCCATTTATCAAGTGTGCACTGTACCAATCTTATTTTCATTTCTTCATTAGTAACTATCCTTGGTACCTTCTAAAACTTATATTGCAAGTGCAAATATTTGGTGTGTTTCAGGACTTTTAAGGAAGAAAACAATTGATTCAATACTGCATGCAAGTGTTTCAGAACTGTGCTTCTGTGCCTTCAGGTTGTAGAGAAAGAGGTCTTTGGGAGTGCCCTTTGAAGAAGCTGTGCATCAAACACACTATGATCTGTGATGGTTTCCCAGACTGCCCTGACATGATGGATGAAAAGAATTGCTGTAAGAACTCATGAAGTTAGTTCCTCCTTTAAAAGGCTGATCACATTTTTTGGGAAGTTGGGATGCAAAATAAAATCAAAGTAAAAAATGTTTTATGCCTTCTATAGGCAGAAAGACTTAGTCATTCCCTCAGATCCCTTTTCAGTTTGTCTCTGGCCCCAGTTTCTCTCTTACCTCATCTTGTGTCCTTTGTTGTTCACATCCTTGGATCCTTGCTGTCTGTTTGGTCACTCTTGTCCTCATTTTCNTTTTTTTTTTTTTTTTTTTTTTTTCTCTCTTTCTCCCTCCTTGTTCTTGTGACTTTGTACTTGTATTCTATGTAGATTTTGGACTTCTTTTCCCAAGTTTCCTCAACTTCATTCCATACAGTAATAGCTCATAGCTCCTCAATGCTCATTTTTTTCCTTGATTTCTACTTGATTTTACTTCTGATCTGTTTTTTTGGTATATGTCAAATGCCTCTTCCTTATTTAGTTTCTTTCCTGATGGACATTTCTTAGATTCTGCCTCCCTATTTGGCCCCACAGGTTTCTTCTACAATCCAAACTGTGGTAAATAATCAAGATAGAAAACATCCTATGGTACACTGGTGGTGGGCACACTGTCCCTGTGCACAGTGTGGGTCTGTTTGGAGTGGTGGCAGTGTGCAGCAGGCACCCTGGTCCCCTGCAGGGGCTGTCCTCAGTTCCCTTTCCACTGTTTCCATCTGAGAATGGGATGGGAAGTGGTGGAACATCTGCAAACAGCTGCTGCTTTGCAGGCTCTCACCCTGCATACCAAGCTGGGAGTGAGTGCTCTGAGATGTTAGCTCCACTTTCATTAATGTATTTGTGGTACTCTGAGTTCTCTTCTCGAGAAAACCTGGTGTGTGGGTATGTTCCCAAAACAAGGAGGTAGAAAAGACATACTGGGAGAGGGTCTGCACAAGAGAGGGGGGATCATTGGCTGGTAAAATTGGTTGAAAACTGAAATTTTTCATTCTTTGAGTAAACCTGATATTTTGTCATTTTTGCTGGGATGTGAATTAAATCACATAATTTTGTGATTTAAAAGAAGTTGCACCTGAATCCCTGGAGTTTTGTTGGTAGGAGCAGAATGGTAGGCACATTTTATGTGCTAAGTGAAACCTATGAATATGTTTGCCAAAATGAATAGCAGCCTGCATGTATCGCTAGATCAAACTTTGTTGCATTTTGGGAAACTGAAGCTCACAAAACAGTTCTTAATCTGCTTTTCATTGTAAAGATGACACCATTTAACTTCCAAGCTCTGCTGTAATTTAAAGAATGGAGGTGTCATTAAAGGGATTTACTTGTGATCACACATTAAGACCATGACAGAGAAAAGATTACCAAAGGGCTAAGGTTCAGCTAGTTTATAAGTACCAGAGTGTATTTCCTCACTGCTTTTGAGTTGGGGCTTTAATATTCTAAAATTACAGCAAAGTTTTCCCAACTGAGGATTTCCAGTTTTTGAATTTTGCTCTCTCTGGATGGTGGAGTGCTTTTTCTGTTTTTGCATGCTTTATTCCAGAGCCAGAAAGACAAGGAGTAAACAGTGCTGCCTGCTCTATATGTATGGTTTTCACTGTGGGGTGCACCTTTTGTACTAGTGTTGCAAATAAATGCTTGGGTTGTATGGCAGTAAAAATACTGTACATCAGTCAAACTTGGGCCCAACTGAGTGCAGCTCCCTCCCATGCATTCGCTCCCTCTCTGCTCTCCCCCAGGTCTTAGAATCCCCTAGTGATGGGATTTATAGAAACTGGAAGTGTGTTAGTGAGGAAGGTACTGTACTTCTACACACCTGCCTTTTGGAAGGGAGGTTGTTGGGGCAAAACTAAAAGTCATTTGCAAATGGAAACTCTTGTCGTTCCTATACTGAGCAGACTCTGGAAATCTGTATGTGAAGATACCAGCTGTGAACTGGAACATGTCTATCAGTACAACAGTTCTCTACCTTCAAAATAGAGATAAAAATAAATACATAATTTTCAAAAGCAAAGGCAAATTCAAAAATGAATATATAACTGCTGTGGATGAAAGGAAATAGATATTCATTGTGGTAAAATATTTTTTTCAAAACCCATGAAGAATTAAAGAAATTTGGATCAGCTGGCTAAAAAGGATGGAACAGTATTTTCTCTTACAGCTTCTGAGGGGCTTAGACAGGTTTCCTATAACAAATGACACTAGGTAATCACAGATCTTGCATTTGTAGACTCTCTTCCTTCCCTCTAAATTGCAATACCCCCTGTCACTGCATGGCAGCAACCACCTTCTGCATCAGTGGTATCCATGCTGAATTTTGTTGCAAATGTCTCACTTACTTTTTTTGTAAATCTGATATGTATCTATCTTCACCCTCCTTCTGTGTTTTTCATCTCAGTGTGAATTTCACTTTGATCCTGTCTTTCTCAGGAGGAAGCATGTTTTTGTCTTTGCAGCATTTTGTGAAGAGAGTGAACTCGAATGTGCCAACCATGAATGTGTTCCACGGGAACTCTGGTGTGATGGGCAGGCAGACTGTGGTGACAGCTCAGACGAATGGGACTGTGGTAAGTTTCTGCTGTGTGGTGCCTCAAAGGGGTGTTTGGGTGATGGTAGCAATCACTGGTGATTTAATTCAGAATACAGTGGTGGAGAGATGCTCCCTCTGTTAGCAAAGAGAAGACTGGGGTGGGGTTGGGAAAGCATGCAAGGAAGTGGGCAAAAGAGAAAGCAAAAGCTTAGTGAGCAGTGTCACAGTGCAAAGATATCAGGAAAGTGATACAGCAAGAAAATGTGCAGATGATGTAATCTGGAAAGTAGTGTGGATAGAGGAGAGGTTAAGAAGACATTGAGATTTGGAAGGACCATTAGAGAATGTTTTTTTGCATGTGACAAAAGCAGTTCCTGAACTTTTATATACAGATTAAGAGAGAAGAAATGGTGACAGTCTTTCATTTAGATTATGTAACTAGATAAAGGCTATGAAAATTAAGGCTATCAGCAACCCCTCTGAATCTGTGCTGGAGCATTAGAAGTATTCAGGTTTATTCTTACCCTCTTGAAGCCTTTGCTGTTCAGTGTCTTGTGCTCTTCACTCTTAGCAAGGTTCTGATAACCACCCTTGCCTTGGTTTTACATTGCACAGCTATTCAGCATGTAAAGCTAGGAAAAGTGCCAGCAACTTGGAAGAATCTTGAGCATAGTTGCATGTTTTCAGTTTTCCATCTCTAAAACTGTTTCAAATAATACTGAAGCTTCCTTTTTTCTTTCCAGTTACACTGTCTAAAACCACGAATTCCTTGATGCTCCTGACTGTTCACAGGTCAGCGGCTGATAACCATGTCTGTGCTGATGAGTGGCAAGAAAACTTAAGCCAACTGGCCTGCAACCAGATGGGTTTAGGGTAAGGTCAGTAGTTTGTAGCTTTGATGAATTTCTTAGGATAACTGGAGTGGTGGAGTTAGATGTGAACTATCATTGATCACAGATATATTAGGCCTAGTGTGGAAATGGTTTACAGAGAAAAGAGGTAAAGAAATTTTGTGAACTATGGCAGGAACAGAATTTCACTGAAATCTAGCACTTTCAGCACTTTATAAACATTGCATGAGTGTTATTAAAAGAGTGCTTTGAAAAGATAATGGTGTTTTGCCAGGTCTTGGTACTTGAACTTACAGTTATTGCTGAGGCTCAGAATTGTTTGGCAATGTAACACTCTGTCTCTTCCTAAAAAATTAAAGCAGACTTAGGAAATACAGGAAAAAATAATCTTCATTTATTTGCATTCTGCAATAAGTTCTGTAAGTTAGGGAAGTGGATGTATTTAACTTGGGCTTCCCTGAACAACAAACTGTTAAAGAGAGGGTTTATGTATGGAACTCAGATAAAGAAATAGTTTCTAAGGGTTTTATTGCATGCACTGACATCCATGTTCTTTGTACATTTCTCAAAGTACACAAGAGGATAATGACCCTGGGTTGGGGAGGCAGCACTGAACTCTGTAGAGTCTTGCACTGCAGGGATACTTGACATCTGTTCTAAAAGATGCCCTGAGATGAAGAGCACCTGTAAATGGACTGCCTGCCATTCTAACACACAACAATTTTATACTCCTCTAAACTAGATACACTATCTAGTGTATCTAAATAGTATTTGCATTATCTTTATGCTTTAGCTTTATCTAGCATCCTAATAAAGCTTGATAGAATCATGGAATATGAGCTGGAAGGAACTCATCAGTATCACCGAGTCCAGCTCCTGGCCCTACACTGGACACCCCAACAATCACACTCTGTGCCTGAGAACATTGTCCAGATGCTTCTTGAACTCTGTCAGGCTTGATGCTGTGACCATTTCCCTGGGGAGCTGTTCCAGTGCCCAACCATCTCTGGGTGAAAAACCTTTCCCTGTTACCTAACCTAAACTTCCCCTTACTCTTCATACCATTCCCTTGGATCCTGTCACTGGTCACAGGATTGAAGAGATCAATGTCTGCCCCTCTGCTTACCCTCCTGAGGTAACCAACTGACCTCAGACACTCCTCATACAGCTTCCCTTCCCTTCACCAGCCTCCTGGCCATCTTTTCGATGCTCTCTAACAGCTTAATGTCTTTCTTATATTGTGGCACCCAAAACTGCCCCAGCACTCGAGGTGAGGCTGCCCCAGCTCAGAGCAGAGGGGACAATCCCCTCCCTTGCCTGGCTGGTGATGCTGTGCCTGATGTACCCCAGGACAGGGTTGGCCCTCCTGGCTGCCAGGGCACTTCTGGCTCATGTTCACCTTGCCACTGGTCCTAACAAAATTTGCTCCTCTTTCCCATGATGCTTGCTGCTGGGAAAATGAAAAGGTAATAAACTATCACAACACCTCTGATTCCCTCCTTTTCTCAGAGGCGTGCCTAGGCTGAAATCAGCCTGAGTAGAAACCTACACCTTCCTGCTTCTTCACTGATGTTTGCTAACAGGTGTTATCAATCTTATACTTTTAAGAAATGTGAGAGACAAAAATGATTCTTAAATCTCACAAGTCCATTCTCTAACAGGGTAAAATAGTCTACGAATCAACTTTTCTACAACATCTTTTTACTAGTGACAGGTAATTGTGTCAAGGGCAGTGGGAAATTCAAATCTGAATTCTACAACTTCAGTTTGACTCCAAAACTAACTTCTAATTCTTTCTTGCAGTACTTCAGAAAACCAGACTAGTGTTGGTCTTTCCTTTCTTAATGCCTGATTTTGTCAATCACCTGAAGCCTGGTTTTCTTAGCTATTCTCCAAGTTTTTGTGGAGTGGCACTGCCAAAAATACAGTAAATTAGCTTTGAAAAGCCATAAGAAAAACAAAGATTGTAATGTGTTACCAGAACTGATTTCCGAAAGGAGTAATGTGAGCTATGTAGTTATTTAATTACTTTGTTAACATTGCACAGGGATTCAGTGAAAATGTCACAGAGGGTAATCTTTTCAATATGGTGAAACGGAAGACTGAGTAATTGGAATTTCATGCCACAGTGAAATCTGATCTGAAGCCATGAACTTCATCTTTTGGCATTTATGTCCTGTATACATTATTTAATTGACTTATATCAAGAATGGCTGAATGTGAGGTTGATAACATTGATGTTTCTAAGCTCTTTCTACTCACCATTGAGGGTGCAGGTAAATTAGACTGTGTATTGCACAGAACTCAAGTAATGATAAAACTCCTTTTTACATTAAAAAAAAAATATATATAAAATGTTTCATGCAGTCCTTTCCTGCAAGTATTCCCAATGGGAACAATTTCATTTTACTCTTTCAGAAAATTAAAGCTGTGAATATACAAATTCTGTCACATTAGAGTACACTGCAGAACCACCCAGTTTTGTGGCTGTGCAGATTTCTTTAATAATTACTTACAGCAGCACTTGATTTTGTTTGAATAGTTCTCCTGTTTATTCTTAGAGAAAATATAATGCATGTGAGATATCAAATTGAAGACTTATTAATGCCTCAGAACAGGAATTACCATGAATAGTAGCATTTTGAATTTTTATTTTCTGTAAAGCTCTGCAAACTATTTTTCATAACTGTCAGGTGCTTTGCCAAATAAAAACTCCCAATTGCTATATAATGTGGTAATGTTTAAAATAAAAAAGTAATGCCTTTCTAATAGCTTTTGGATAACTTTAGTTATTTAAAAATAACATATATTTTAATACTTTAAGCTAAATTAATCTGAAAAAAAACAAAGGAAAATAAAGAAATGATAGTTGTTAAAGTTAGGTTAATTTAACTGATGATGGTGACAAATTTTACAGAACAGCAGTCTCTTTGGATTGTATAAACCTTGAGTCTGAAGTAACATTAAAGTTAATGCTCTTCTGCCCCTTTCACAAAATGCAAGCAATTTTCCTGGCTGTTTGCCAATTTTAATTCCACAGAGGATGTGGTTTTCCAGTTTTTCATAGCAGGACTCATGGAATGTGTTGTGTGATGCATGATGCAACATCACATAAAGGCACAAGTTCCAAGCATTGTCTGAAAGGCTTTGGACTGATGATGGCTGGTGCTCAAGTTATGCAACATGTACTCCTAGCAGCTCTTATGTTTCCCTCTAGTACAAAAAAGTTAAATTTGCTTGTTTGTAATGCTAAGAGCTTAACAGGAATGCTCAAGTCTTAGGTTTTACAGTTTACAACCAGATGGGACTATTGTGTCATCTAATCTGACTGCCTCTTTATGTCAGGATATAAAAGTTTATTCACAGACTTCTGACTGAGTCCCGAGTTTCACTACACTGAATTCAAATGCAGTCTCTGGCAATTAGATTTTCTGTTAAAAAAAAGAAGGTATAGGTACAGGTATAGGACAGAACAGCAGTGAGTCTCCCATCTGGCCCTGGTGTGTGCTGGAGGCTACGCTGATGAGGATGGGTGCACTGTGTAGGTTTAGAACATTATGTTGGAAGAATGGCATTTTGTCATGATGTTCATTCAGTTAAAAAAACCCACTGTCATATACTTGGAAGTCCACATTCTTTGTTGATGAAATACTCATCATAAAAGCATGGTCTGCTCAGGTCTGAAATTTGATAAAGGCTGTAGTGGAGTTGTTCTGTCATTCTATGAAAACATAGTGGAAAATTTTGTCTTTCTTAGCTGCACTAGGATGATACAGCAAAGAGCTCTTACCCAGTGGACTACAGTGGAATTTTACTTCACTTGCTTGTTCTGGTTTAGTATCAGGGTAAAATCACAGCTGTCTACCAAGTTACTTGTTTTTAAAAATCTACTGTTATTTCTTCCTGGGACTGCTGCTCCATTTCTTGGAGGCTGTGTCAGTGGTGGTCCACTGAAACCAGTGGCTCCTTTTCCTTCTTTCCTCTGCTGTAGCATCTGCTGTGGGTGTATTTATGAAAGGGACGGGCAAAGTTGTTGTGGCTGCCTGACCTTTTGTCTTTCCTGGTACTTTTTCACTCAGTGTCTTTGGTATAAACACCTTGAATATTTGACAAGCAGCAGTCAAGCTGCTGGATGAACAGTCTCTTGTTTTGACACAATCTTATCTGGTTTTTATCACTCTATAACTATTTCTGCAAGAGGAATAATGGAAGCTAGCTTAATGTTCTATTTGCCTAAAGAACATAACAGAAACAAAAACCAGAATCCTTCTGTCATGCTTGCATAATAAATTTGAACTTCTGAATGAAGCTTCCTTTTCTCCAAGAATAAACATGACATTTAGTGAAACAAATTCCATGCCAAAGAGGAAGTATTTGAACTCATTAATTCAATCGAAATTTCTAGACCCTTTCAATAGAATGTAACATGCACTTAACCTACCTTGAATCTATTCATGTTTTCCATGGCCACAGTGTTCTTTTAATCCTGTAGGTGATGCAGAAAGATAGCAAAATTTTCACATCTCATTTAATTTTTTAAGGATGGTAACTAATAACTGATTGCTGAAATTTACTGAAAATAGAGCTGTGGTACATGTGAAAAGCTGTTGTAGTACATTGGAGCAATAATAAACCAATGTTAAAATATGTAAACTTTATTCAGTTTATTAGAATTGGGCTGGATTAATATCTGATAGATTATGGCTCATCTTTCATGTACATATGTAATTTAAAATAGAATTATTTGGATAAGGCTTTTTTTTTTAAGAAATTCCAACATCATAATTCCTGACAAATTTTGACAATTTCTTAAAATATTCATTAAGTGTGTGGTCATCATATAACTTTCTAGTTCCATGACTGAATATTTTCCTTCTTTTTGAAAGTAAAATGATAATTCTTATTCATAATTTGGTTATCTCAAACAGCCTTGGAGCTGTCTGAATGTGCTTCTGGGTAATTGGCCATAGGTGGCCATCCTTGACCTCCAAAGGTCCCTTCCAAGCCCAACCATTCTGTGACTGACAAAAAGAAAGATGCATTAATACTACCAAAGAAGGAAATGTTCTTATAGCGATTGGTCACAAATCCTTTTCCAAACTATTTTGTGCTGTAACTTGTACATTATAAACCTACTGCCCCCTTTTCTCTTTCTTTTTTTATCCAGGGGCTTCCAGATACAAATTTACTCCATCTAACACTAAACAGACATTCAATCTCTCTGCATTGCAAATGTATTCTGAAATCTCCAAGTTGTACTGTTATAGGGTTGTGGGTTTGTGGTGGGTTTTTTTGTTTGTTTGTTTGTTTGTTTTCTTTTTTTTTTTGGTTGGGGTTTTTTTTTTTTTTTTTGTTTTTTTTTTGTGTTGGGTTTTTTTTTTTTTTTTTTTTTTTTTTTTTTTTTTTTTTGGACTTATATATTAAAACTAAAATAGTGTAGATTTAAATGAGACATAAGGAATAAATTTTTTCACAATGAGGATGATGGAACACTGGAACAGGTTACCCAGAGAAACGGTAGACACCCATTCCTGGAAATATTCACGGTCAGGTTGAATGGGATTCTGAGCAACCTATTCTATAATTGAATGACATGATTTAAGTCCTTGAGAGGTGCAAGGACTGCAAGAAGCACAGCATCTTTTATCAGACAAGCTTTCAGAAAAATAGGTCTTCCTTAATTTTTTCTCTTTCTGCTATGTAATTCAGGAAAGTCTTATTTGACCTCCACCCCCTCTCCTCAGCTCTTACCAAGCATCCTAATGAAAGATGTCCTCTGCATATAAACCCTGTATCATTAAACAGACAGGCATCCTTTCAAAGGTAAAACTGGCTCATGAAATGATGTCAGCCTTAGCTTTAGATACAAAAAGTAAGCTCCAAAATTTAAAAATGCCTATGAGACTATGGCTCTCAAGTTCTCTTAGAGATGTGAAAAGAAGCAATTAGCAATAAAATAATAAATATGTTACATGTCTTGAAAAAACAAGCATAAATTACACTATGGGAAGATTTCTTAGTGATTACTAATTCTGTAAAGGATGATGTTGAAAAAAGAAACAAGTGAATTTTGTTCAAGTTCAGTGAATAGTTTCATTATAGGAGAAAAAAGGTTGAAAAATCAAGTTACTTGTTTCAAGTTTTTGAAATTAACTAAAACTTTGTTTCTAAACATTTTTCTCTGAAATTCGTCCATCATGTTTTTAAAATGAAAAGCTAATTGACTTTAAATTAAGGACTTTAAATTTAATTTGAAGTTGAATTAATACTTCCAGCTAAAATAAAATCTAGATTTCACTTGAAGCTTTAACTTTAGATGCTCCTGATTGATCTTTTTTGAACTGTAGCTACAAAATGATACCTTTTGAAACCTATAATTTACAGACTCAGAGAAGTTGTGGTTTAATGCCAGCCAACAGCTCAGGCGTGCACAGCCACTTGCTCACTCCTCCTGCTGGGAGGGGGAAGACAGAAGAGTAGAAGTAGAGAAGTGTTTAATAGGTAAAACAAAAGCCATGCACTCAGGCACAGCAGAACAAGGAATTCATTCACCCCTTCCCACAGGCAGGCAGCTGCCAAGCCATCTCCAGGAAAACGAGGTCCTTCACCTGTGATGATGGCTTGGGAAGACCAAGGCCATCGCTCCAGACATCTCCCCCAGCTTCCTTGTCCTTCCTCCCCTTTGCATACTGAACAGGAAGCTGTGAGATGTGGAATTTCCCTTTGGAGACCTGGGGTCAGCTGTCCTGGCTGTGGCCCCTCCTGAGCCCTTGAGCACCCCCAGCCCCATTGCTGCTTGAGAGGGGTGAGAAGCAGAGAAGGCTCTGACTCTGGGTAAGCTCTGCTCAGCAAAAACAAAGTCAGCCCTCCATTATCAACATTGTTTTCAGCACAACCTCAGACCACTGTGGAGAAAATTAACTCCATCCTAGCCAAAAACAGCATGTAAAGAAAGCATAAAGCAGGCACGTGGTTTTTATTTTTTCAGTATAATTATGAGTTAACTCATTCTTCATAGGTTTGACTACTTTATCAGCTAGGAGATGGGACTGAGGGATTTTGAAACCTTAAAATATCACAGTGATTACCAACTTTCTACCAAAAAGTTTTAAGAATAATTTAATCATAAATTTATTTTTTAATCATAAGTTTATTTTTTTCTATCAATGCAGTGAATACTTTTAATTTCTATTTTCTATGTTTTAAAGTGTTTTCACTCTAAAATTTCAGATATCTCTCATTTTAATGCTGTTTAAATCAAGGTTTTGATTTTTTACTCCATATTTTATGGCACAGCTGTGGCTTTAGAGAATTCTGCTCAAGACCAAGAAACATTTTAACCAATATGTACAGACAGGAAACAGATGCTGTTCCAGCTCTGAAATAGGCCTAATTTGTTTTAAATTAGTGCCCATATGCATGTAATCCATTGCCTTCTGGCCTAACTCAAGGCTTCCTTTCTCAAAGCTGCTGTCACATGAGGCCTACAAGAATGGAATTATAGAAACTAAAGTGAAGCATGTCACTGTCACTTGGAAGCAAGAGGTAATCCAGTTTATGGATTATACTTTATTCTAAACTTGCAATTTAGTACATTTGAATGAATTTTTCTTAATGGAATAGGGAGGCTAAAGTATTGAAAACATTGCTGTACAGAAGTAAGCCAGATGTGTTACAAACAGAATCATGATATACATAATCTAAAATTAGTCCCTGACTTCTGGTTTGTTTTCTTTTTTGTATGCAAGTCATAATGCTTATTTTTCACTGTAAACTTTGACTGTTGTGCACAGTGATCAGCAGATAGCAGATTAGAATGCTCTGAAAACTTTTTATTAAATATTTCCATTGTACAGTTTATCTAATGAAACATTAGTTTTCCCCACTGAGAGCACATTTATAATGTAGAACACAGACTGGGTTCTCTTTTTCTGTCTTAATTCTAAAAATTCCTCTTTTAAACACACCTAACGTCCATAGCCTGAAATTAAATTTAGTAAAGGGATATTCTTATTTTTAAGTTGAATTTGAAAAATTAGTAAAATTTAGAAATTCTTACTCAAGTTTTGTAAGTGCTCCTGCAAGTTGAAATGTTTTGCCTGATTTTACAATAATCCATTTATAGATTATTAAATATTCCTTTAATTGACTTAGATTAAAGGAATTAGATATGTTAGGATTTTATGTGCCCTGTGATGTTCATTAGCTCTAGCAGACACCTTTCTGTGAAAGAGCAAGACTAACTAATTACAGATTCAAGTTGTGAGGTCTCATTCTTCTTGTTCCCCCCTTCAGTCCACCATTGTTTATGCTGTTGGGCCTGAAAGTTGTCCCTGTTCTTCAGCAGGAAAAGATTTGTTTTGTCTACCTACTCTGTGAAGAGCTTACTGGCACTTAACATGAGGCTCAGAACTACACCCCTAGGCAGCAGATTTTCAGAATCTGAAAAACATGAAAGCTAAAACTTAAGGCATCAGTGAGTCATCCAGATGATAGAGTGGAGAGCAGGCTTGATAATTTCTCATTCAGCATGAAGCTGGAGGATCTGAAAGCATTTTGGAGGACAGGATAAGAACTTAGTTAGTTCCATCCTAATATGACTATGAGATGTTATAAAGTCATGTAGTGCAGGTAGGATTTATAATTTATTTTGAAAGTCTGGTGAGGGATCTGGTAAAAAATCATCACTCAAAAGGTGTGAATTACTGTTACCAAGGTATGAATGTCTTAAGTTTGTAGATATCATCAATAAACTTCCTGAACTAATGTGGGTATTTCAGATATCTACAAACAGATACTGGTTGGATTTGATGATCTCAGAGCTCTTTCCAACCTAATTATTTCTGTGATTTTGTGATTCAGTGACTGTTCTGTAATGTTAAAATATGCTCTGCTATGTGAAAAGTCTGTTCTAGTAACTATTGGCCTTTTTTAAGATTCAGCTCTTCATCCTAGGCTCTGGTCACTTCAGTGTGTTTGTGCTGTGCAAAAGAATCATAAAATCCTCACTGTAACAGACATCTGGAGAACATCTAGTCCTTCTCCCACTTGAAGCACACCTATTGTCAAATGGGATCAGTTCAACCACTGGTCTGTTAGCCAAGTCTTGAAAACTTTGATGGATAGGGCTCTCTATTCCAGGTCTGCTCCACCTTCCTAATGAAAATTACTTCCTTTTCATGTGCTGTGAGTCCCCAAAGCTATAGGTCTTGGCCATTTCCCCATGTTTCACCATGCAGCACTATTGAGAAAAATTTGTTTCAGTCATGTTTTAACTGCTCCTCAAGTAGTTGCAAGTTGCTATTGACTTGTCCCTTAGCTTCCTCTTCACAAGAAAAGGCAAGTTCAGTACCCTCAGCCCCTCCTTATGAGTCAGTGCCAGAGGCCCCTCAAAAATTTGAAAGCCATTTGCATGATCCTTTCCAGTTTCTAAATATCATCTTAAACTGATGTACCTTAAAACTGCCCACTGTCTTCCAGTGTGTATGGGTTCAGTCAACACATAGTGTTTCAATTTTGCTTTTTGCCAGTACAGGTAATAATTAAAAGCACCAATTTAAAATCCACACAAAGTTTCTGAGCAAAGTGGTTATGGTATCTTCAAACCAAAGGGGAAAGCAGAAAACTACAGAGAGGTGAAAGAGGCCTCTGAAAGCATTTCATAAAAATAGTCTTTATTTGTTTGGCCTGAAACCTTGAAAGATATTGCAACTTCAGAAGGCCACTAAACTAAAAAACTGGCAGGAGAGCTGTTTTTCTGGAGCACAGGATGGGCTGGCTAAAATGAGTACCCATTGCTCCACCCCCCTCCTTTTCTCTGAGTGATTTACAGTCCCTGGTAATGTGTGCTCCTGGTCCAGCAGCCCATCTGAAAGTCTCACAGAAACCCTCACCAGCCTGAATCTTTACTCCTAAGATTTTTAGCTCATGTTCTCTCACTCTTTAGCAATTCTGAGAATGCTCTGGTCTCTACACAAATGCTAACCATTGTCTCCAGCTTTCTTCATCTAGAAATGGCTAGATGAGGCTCTTCTTCCCCCTCCATTCTGGCTATTTCTCATTAAATAGATGAAATGAGACAAGGGGTGGCTCTTACCTGTCTAAAAGAAGATCTTTTATAAGCAGCATTAAGGGGGGAACATAAATATAGAAGCCATTCTGAAGATATAAATTAAGGTATCCTGGTTCTGAGCATTTCATATCAAGCTGTGACCACCAAAGAAGAAAGGTATAGGTAAGATCTTACCTTTGCTAAGTAAAATAATTATAAAATTTCATGCAGGTGTCAGTGTTTGATAGGTTGTTACCTTGATTTAGAAGTACATTATCTCCTTAATTCTGATTGCAGCACCACTGTAATCTGTAATTCAGAACTGCAGGTTTCATCAGAACCATCTGGTATTTAGTGTAATATAGATTTGGATTCATCAAGTGGCATGATATTTGCATCTTTTTGCACATTTTTGAGTTACATATTTTATAGATCAGACATTTACAAGATCAATATTTACAAGTTCATAAAATATGACTGTACACAGTTATGAAATTATGAACATCACTGTTCAGAGAAGACCATAAGGCAGAATGTTGTCGTCAGAAAAAAGTTTGCATATGTTTGGTAGGAAAAAGGCTGGGAAATATGGAAGAGAGGAGATCTTTACGTGTATGCTAAAAGCAGGCACTGAGAAAGAAAACTCCTTTTACAGCAAACATATGCCTGCACATTCTGGTTAGTAGATCATGGAATGGTATTATTTAATATGCCCAGAGAAGGTTCTGAAAAACAAGTGATGTAACAGGCAGGGTCCAGGGCTGTGACCTCAACCTTTGGTTTATTCTGCCAGCTGTGTTGAAAACATTTCCATATGGTTACACTGACAACTTTACCATAAAACAGAATCTTTGATCTCTGTTAGTTTATGCAATCAAATGCGCAAAGAATGTTGGTGTTTTGTGAAGATTTTTTAAAAAGAAATATAGTAAGTATTGAGACTTGGACTATAAGATAAACTAATATCTTGGGCGGCATTACCAGATAATATAATGAGAGATTGGTTTCAGAGGCAAATTTAAGGACACACCACAGTTTTTCTGAACTTCTCTCATTCTCTTTTCCACGAATTAGGATTTAGAATTTGGCTTTTGAGCAGGATTAGTGGCTAATCATGAATGGTTCTGTGCTGGAAAGCTGCATGGCAAGTAATTTAGAAATGCTCTGTTTTTTTCCACTTGGCAGTCAAGCTTTAATAAAATGGCAATTTCTTGAGTCTATCAATCAGGCAATAACTAGACTGAGGAAGTGGATATATGAAAATATCTCCTGATGAACCATTCTAACCCTGACATACTTGTTAGGTTGCTGCAGAAGAACAGGTTTGACACTATCACCAGTGATTTGTTCTGTTTCGCAAAGCAGGCAGCTTGGATTTTAGAGATACTCTCAAGTCTTATTAAAAAGACCTAGACTGCTCTTTACCATTACATTTTAATGGATTTCCAATTACAGGAATGTAAGAAGGTATTTTTTCTGTTACATCTTTTACATATGAAGATCTGTTTTTTTTACATTTTGGGAGGACAAGAAACTGTTGAAACAGTACCAATGTGTGCATTACAGGAAATGCCACCAGAAGGTTCTTGCTGTTCCTGATTCCATTTCTGCTTCTTGTTGGGAAACACAACATGACATATGTTGGCTGGCCTGTCTTCCTTGGGTGATTTAATTGTCCTAACTGTGTATGTGCCACTCATGGCTTTGCCATACCATTGAGACATCTTTGGAGTTAACAGATATGTTAGAGCCTCCTAGCTTTCATAACTGTAACATAGAAACCTACCAGAAGTTCCATCAATGTCTTTCATTTGTTTCAGAGGACCATCCAAAACAGAAATTGTCATAGAGAATGAGCAAATGCAGGACCAAAAATGGCTGAGTCTGCACTCAGACTGGAAGAATAAAAATGCATCCACTTTACACGCACTTCTAGTGAATGGGTAAGTAAAAGGTTAAAAAAGGATCTATTTCAGTGTTGTGGGTGGTCACTTATCAACGCAGGATGATTAACTCTTTGGTAAGCTCTTTTTATCCATAGTATCTGTCTATAAATCCCAGCACATACTTGTGTAAGTTGTTAAGATAGTGTGTACAATTATTTTAGTGCCTACAACCTCTTTTGAGACCATTATGTGAATCCTCAGGGGCCCATTCTGGTAGAATAACAGCATTTGAGTGACACAGAGTTGTTGCCCTTGAAGCAGCTGGACCAAACAGCTTTGCTAAATCTTTGCCGAGTAAGTACTATGTAGCAAAATCTGCAGCAACATCTTACCATCCTCTGCAGCCCGTGTAGTCTGGATTCATTAATCCGGAGCAACCACAGCTTCTTCAGTAGAGCTATATCCACTTACAGTAGGCTTCCTTAGCTCTGGCTTCAGATGATAGTATATTCTTTTTAATTAACCCAACTAAACAGGGTTCAGTTACTAATGAGGAGCCAGGATCTCATGGTTGAGACCTTCAAAGTCTGACTTTGAAGAGCCAGTGAACTAGAAATCTAGGGCAAAACGGGATGAACCATCTAATCCCCATTGGCAAGTTCATTCTTCAAAAAGTAGATTCATGGTTTCTCCATTCTCTTTGAAATTCCCAGGAGCTTTCAGAACATCCTTCTTCCATAGAAAATCCTTCTGTTTCACAAGAAAAGATTCTTTTGAGTAACTGAAGAGATACAAAATATGTGAAGACAAAAATCTGAGGAAGAAACCTAGTTTTCTTTTGCTTGGCTCCATTATTTTCTATACTCAATTTTTCCCCTACGAACAGAATACTAAAAGGATTGTGCCTGGCAAGGACCTAATTTTGCATTCTTACATTTCAATTTTGTATGTTTTTTGTTTTACATTAGTATTTTCCCCATTCCTTTAAGTTATTTATTATAGTTCTTCATCTAGAAGCATGAACGGTGCCTAATACCTGAAAGTTGTCTTCTTAACTCTTTGATTTTCCTTTCTCACTGTCTTTTTTCCTCTAGCCTAACAGTATGTAAGTGCTTTTCTCCAGAGTACTACAAGAATGGGTTGTGATCCAGAATGTGAATACAACCTTGGGTTGTGATCAGATGTAAAGGCAGATCCACAATCATATTCTGTTCAGTCACTAAAGTGCAAAACAGAAATTTCAAGGTACTTTTTGACATTTTTGAAAGAGGTCTGCTAGGAAGCATATGAAGTAATGGATCTGGAGCCTCTGAGTTACAAATTCTAGTCAAAAAATATTTAGTTTTGCCCAAAGTGCAAGTTAAAGGAGGGAAAACATCAGTAATGAGGATTATTAAATCTATTGCATAAATGAAAGTTACATGTAGGGAACAGATGTTCCAGTTTCCCAAATTCAGAAAATGGATAACAAGAATTGAGAAGCTAAGGGGGAAGAGTGCAAGAAGGGTGAGGGTGTTTTTGTTTCGGCTGCATCAGGTATCCAGTCTATATGACTGGGAAGTGCTCCTGAGCCCTGCAGTGTAGGTGTACTCATCTGGATCAAGTGCAGCATGGAAAACATTTGTGGAGTATGTTGTATGTTTAAAGGAGTTGCCAGGCTTCTGGACTAATGGGAACTTGGCCAAGAACTAACAAATACACCACTGAACCATAAAGTTTTGATAGGAGGGAACAGCACAGTGCAGGCAATGCACACATAAAAGCTTAAAGTTTTCTCTTTAGAGCTGGCTGTATGGTAAGTCAAACAAGTGTAAAACATGAGCATGGCTGGTCTCAATTATATTCCGTATTTTTATTTTGCCTGTCAAAATTGTGCACAAAAATTTTATTTCCTGAAACTGGTTACCTGTCTCTACTATCTCTAGAATAATAATTTTATGAACTGGGTTTTCAGGAAGAGAAATAGACTGGTTTTCACAGTGTATGAATGAGGTATATGCAATATAAGGGACAAAGGTTTGATTAAATTCCAGATTCAAGGTCATCTGTGGGCTGGTTGACACTGTTGTTTTTCACATATTAGTATCTATGACCTAACATGAAATGCAGCCTCTTTTTAGGTGGTTGCAGTTTTAAGGATACTACCTACCTACCTACTGGGATTAAAGTCTACAAAGAATTATCTGGCAAACAAATGACCTGTGTATTGGTCCAATGTAGCTCTGCACCTGACTCAGAAAAGCATGTACACAACAGGAATTTGTTTTTCATTGTAGAAATGTCTTTCATTGTAGAAATGAAAAGGCAGTCAGCTAGCTGGGCAACAGTGCTTGCTGATTTAACTGTGATTTCTCCTCCCTTGACAAAAACATCAATTCTTCTCTTATCTGAAGGTTTTCAACAGAAATTATAAGTTTTTGTTGTTCTAATACCCACTTATGCAGACTTCCTGGATTCTTTTAAAATAACCAGACTCTTAGAACATGATGAAAGATCATCTGTTACCAAAGGCATTTCAAAGAAAATCCTATCCTTTGACTGTAAGGAAGAGAAGACTGGCAATCTGTGCTTTCAGGTGCTGTAAATAAGAATTGGACACACTGTGCATCCCAGCTGACCTCGGAGCTGGATCCATGCCCAGGGAGCCAGGTAGTCTGCAAAATATGCAACACCTACTCATGAAATGTATTGTAAAGATCAACTAATATTTTGAATTATCTTCAGGTGGATGCTGGAAACCATGGATGATCTGGCATGGGAAGCTCCTTGAGTTTCTTTTTACATTTTGAGGGAATTTTTAACAGCTGGATTACAGCAAGTAATACAATACCTGTGCTGATTTTCAAATTAACAAAATTAATCAATTAATGAGATTTCCATGATGTTTTGTTTCAATATTTAGACAGACGTGTCAAAGCAGAAGCAAAGTGGCTCTCTTTTGCACTAAAGAAGGTAAGAGAGTTATAAAACAGCTGTTTTTCAAAATGTGTTAAATCACTTTTAAAAATGCAGATTTTTAGAGTGGATTCATTCTGAAATTTTTATTAGACCTCTGCAAAATCCAGTTTTGGCCTGGGTTTATTTTTCTCTACTCAGTTTCATCAGCTTTTCATATATTTTGACTAGGATGCTGTGTGTCAAGGTAGCACATTCCTGATACCACAAAAGGAATTTTGTCAGGTTTTGTTAGGTTTCAAAAAGTAATTTGATACAACCTCCTGCTGAAAATATCCTTAGCCAGCAGAGTGGTTAGCTGACTATCTGCCTGGGAGTTGAAGCTGTGATCTGCTCGTTAAGTTCAAGGGGACAGAAGAACCTGAAGTAGGAATTTATGGACCAAGTCTCTTGGCATAGCGGGTTGTGCAATTTTAAGTGGCCTGAACATGCATAAGTTCATCATCTATGATGAAACCATGTTCCACAGGCAAGAACAGCTTTGCTGAAGAACACTTGAAGTATCTTGAGTCAGGGAAAAGAAATTACAAGATAGGAGCTAAATGTGGGAAACTAATCAAAACATTTGCTACTTGTCAGAGAAAGGAAAAAGCTCAAAGGAGCTTTCTAAAAGCTTGTTGAAGGTATTTTGTTCTGACATATGTTGCTTACTCTATGAAGTTGAATGAACACAGTAAGAATTACAAGATACAAATAACCATTGCTCCCGTTTATTTCTTCAGCACTAAATTCCCAGATACATGCAATGGCAGCACATCCTCCCCTGGGATGCTAGTTGCAGAAACTGGTGGTGTTTTGTTCTCTGAGTGTAAATAGGATAAATAACAAGCCTCGCATCCTTCAAATATGGAAAATCGAAACAGAAGTGAAGGATAATTTTAGAGTAGTAACTGGCAGGTGGTAATCTGGTGTAATTTCAAGTGAAAGTAGCTTGTAAAGTGTAATGGACAAAGTACTAGAATGTCTTCAGATCGTTAAATATTCTGCCCTAGTAATTTCTGCAGGCGAAGTGACTTTTTTGCTATGTAGCTGAGCAAGCAGCATGACATTAACCTCACACTTGGTTTAAGAAAATCCTTCTCATTGCTGATCAGATTTTCCTGAAGCAATTCTTCTGTATAATACAAAGTAGGCTAAACGTTGCTAGCTAGAAGGAAAAAGACATCAGGAAACCTTCTGTGAGTGAAAGGCAGTCTATATTCTAAACTTGGCTTGGTTAATATTTCAGGCTGACCCAGGCAAAATTAATAACCTTTGAGACCAAATCCTTTGATAAAAAGGACCACAAAAAGCGGCTCAGTGTTTGACACTGCTGTGCGGTCGGTGATTGCCTCATTTACTGTTGTTTAGCCCAATTTCAGGGCTGTTCACCCCCTCCTGTGCCCGGCCGTGCTACTGAAGGCACTGTTGTGGTACCACTTGTGGCAGCCTCCTCCGAGCAGCCCTCAGACCCTCCCGGCCAGCTCTGGCACCGCGGCCAGCGCGGGGGACGCTCCTCTGCGCTCAGGGAGGGCGGAGCGGCGGCCAAGGGCACTGCCCCTTGCATGGGCAGAGACCCTGATGATGGTGAGGAAGAAGCGCAGGCAATCCACAGTGTAATTAGTCCAAGGGTTTATTGAGAAGCTGCAGTGCGCTCTTCCCTACATGAGGATCCCCTCTGGAGAGCCCTGAGACTTGGAGAACGCTAACTTTTAACTGGGGGAGGAGATAGGGGAAGGGTCCAACCATCCACCAATGGGGGACAAGTGGGGAGTCATCAGGGAAATGATTGACAGCAGGGATAACCATTCCAGAAATCCAGGGGAGGGCGCCCTTGGTCCGGACCAATCACTCGACGCCCCTTCGGAAACTTTCCAGAGAAAGGGAGGGGGGACTGAGGGATGGATGGGGAGCCAGGGAGTGGATTCAGGGACTGACACGGAAGGTTCTAGTAAACTGGGAGGAGGGAAACACTGGCATTAGGGAAAGGGGAGGCAACTTTGGGGTACAACCATTGCAAGAGGGTAGAAGGAATGAACCGAAGTAACAGAATGCAACAGGCACTCACACGCTGCCGTTCCTCGCAGACTGCGGCCGCCGCCCCGCCGCCCGCATGAGCAAGAGGATCCTGGGCGGCAGGACCAGCCGGCCGGGGCGCTGGCCATGGCAGTGCTCCCTGCAGAGCGAGCCCAGCGGACACGTCTGCGGCTGCGTGCTCATCGCCAGGAGATGGGTGCTGACCGTGGCACACTGCTTTGAAGGGTGAGAGCGCTCGGCCGTTTTACTGCTCCTATAAGCTTGCACGCATGAATTAGCGAGTCCCTGCCCCTCTACCAAACACAGCGGGCGCGGGTGAAGAACAGCCAGTTCTTCAGAACTGCCTCTTCTTGGCAGAACAGCCAGTCACAGAGGCCTGGTTTTAGGAGACTGAAACAGAAAGTAAAAAGGTACAAACCAGCATCAGTTAGGTTTTCACGTGTTTTAATATTCATTGCTGGCATCTCTAGTGATGAAAGCTAAATGAAGATGCCTGATTTTCAGCAGGAAACAGGAAAAAGACCAAAGCACTAATTCTGTAGCTGTCATACAACTGCCATGGGTTTGGAAACCATTCTCTGTATCAGCATAGAAAAGACCCTGAAAAAATACTGTGGCCACTGATAAAAAGAAAAATTGAGTATTTATTCAGAGTGCAAATGACATATTAAAGTCACTGCCTTTTCTTTTTATACAGTGCACTCTTTAATTAAGATTGCAGTCATAAATCAGTATTAACAACTAAGTGCCTCCTGATAATCAGAGGCCGAGGTGGAGGGACATTCTGGAGTGCAGAGGATGCTTACATGTCTTAGCAATTTACAAATTACAGGAATTACAGGAATTACAATCCTGTTGAGCACTATGAAAAAGCTGAAATTTTGCATGCTTTTACTTAACACTGCTTTGAATAAGGTTCAGTCCTGTCCTGGGTGCTCAGTTACATGGAGCTGTCTTTCAACGGTGAAAAATGGTGATTTTTTTGACAGATTTTAGCATCACAGAATAATTAGAAACCACAAAGAACATGCAACTCATCCTGTGGCCAGTTAGGATCAAGAAATAAAAGTCTTGAACCCTTGCATAAAATCTAGGCTTTTCTCATGTGTCTCAACAGACAACAGTTCAGTGTCCCCCCTTGTATTATACATATCATTCCTTTGTGGTCTTGTATGTTTACCAAAAGAGTCTCAAAAAAGTTAAGAGTCAAAGTAGCCTTTGATCTTAGGCATAGAATGTATACTTGGCACAGACTGAATGCTGAATAAATATGGGACTTTGCCCAAGGCTATCAAAAAGTACTTAATTTACACAACAGAATTGGTTCTTTGAGACTACTTATGGATTTCAGCGAGACTTAACTGCTGTCAGCAGCAGACAACTAAACAATATATCACCCCCATGAAATCTGTATGTGCCCACCACTGAACATGTGAGCAACTAATGCTGGGAAGAATCCAAAGGATGACTTTGACAGCCTTTAATACAGCAACTAATGGATGGTTTCGTATCTTCTGATGGAGTGAGCTTTAATGTGTTTGATTACAAGCAAGAGGGAAATGGCAAGCATCGATTTCTGTTACTCAGATCTTTGCTGTAAGGAATAATGCATAAATATTTGTTTTCTTCTTGTAGTATTTGTATGCTTTGCAAAGTGCAGTGTGCAAAAAGGGAGAAAAAAATACCTTGGGTATTTTATCTTAATAGAAAGACCTTGACTGAAATTTCACTTTTTTATTTTTTCTTTTTTTTACAAAGGAGAGAAAATGCAGCTGTCTGGAAAGTAGTGCTTGGGATTAGCAATCTCGATCACCCATCAAGTTTCATGCAGACCCGACTAGTGAGGACCATCATCCTCCACCCACGCTACAACAGAGCAGTTGTAGACTATGATATCAGCATCGTGGAACTAGATGAGGATATCAACGAGACAAGCTATGTAAGACCCGTCTGCTTGCCCAGCAAGGACCAGCTGGTTCAGCCAGACACCTACTGCTACATCACAGGCTGGGGACACATGGGCAACAAAAGTAAGACAAGTATTTCTGTGACTATTGAAAAAGAGGTGAAGCTTCTACTGAGCTAATCAAATAAGTGATACTGTTAGAAACTTTGATCCATATAAGCTATAACTGCATCTTAGTAAATACTAGGGAAGTGTAACTACTCTTAAAGGAATCAAGCTGTGATGATAGCCTAGCTCTTCCAGCAGCCTCAATTTATACTGCTTAATACTTACTTAGGCACTGGCTTGATTTTGAAAAATGCTGAGGATCTAGAAACTTTCATCAAGAAAGTCCCCCACATTAGTTACGGTTTTGCCTACCTAAGCTGCATTCAGAACGCTATTGCAAAGGTATCACATCATCATTGCAAGGGAAACACTCTCAGCTCAGTGAAAGCTAGAGGCACTGGAAGCACTGGCATACAGGCTGGAGGAACAGGTCATGAATAATTCTGTGCTTGTGACACAATTTATTCCATAATCACAAACATTGCTTTTGTATCTCTGAGCAGAACATGAGTGTATTTTCTTGTTTTGATGCTGCCACAATCCTTAACAAGGACTGTTGTGTTATGTAAATCTTTGTTCAGGCAAAATGATTCTACAGGAGTAGTATGCAGAACAGCCTGGACCCAACACTTTTAGTGCATCAGCCATTGTGTTTCTTCTTTTGCTATTATAATAGTAATTACTAGGGATGGCTCTTCTGTACACTGGGTAAGGAAATCTTCCTTTCCGTATTACTTCAGTGGAACTCCTGTTGTAGTGGCCAGGTTAGGTGTGGTAAAAATTAAACTGCACACATGAATGGTACACTGTTACTAGCATCTCTACCATACTAGCGACTCTATCTCATGTAGATATCTGACAATATCTCTATATGATATCAGGAAAATGTTTTTTTGTTCCAACAGAATGTTTTTGCAGCACTTGTAAATGGAAAATGGTTTTTTGTTCTCTAATGTGGTCAGTGTTGATTTTAAAGATTTTACGCTAGAAAGCATCAAAGCCCACTGTGGCTACATTGCTTTTAGTACTGTATACCTAGGTTGAAAATCTTCGATTAGAATTTGAGCTCAGTCAGTTGCTTAGACTAGGAAGAAATCTTCTATTTTCTCTTGGACATATTACAATAATTTCATTAGTTTCAAATTTGGATTTCCTGGTATATTCTGTCAGTCAAATTTACCCAAACATAACCAAAATGGCTGTGATTATTACAAAGTTTTACCATGACAGACACCAAGAAATAGGGAGGTCCTGCCCTGTAACAGTGAATCAAACTTGCTGTCCACCTCTCTAACATTACTCTTTTCCAGCCACTACCATCTTAAAAGTCACAAACTGCATGACGTCAAGGTGCAAATGCTCAATAAACAGCAAATGTCACAGCAGTCCCCATGTGCTTAGTCTTTCTCCAGAATGCAATACATAGTGCTCCATACATTTAATACATAGAGAGAGAGCAATATTTATAATGTATCCCAATGGAAATGTTTGTCATACCTTATGGAGTCATAATAGGTAAGTATTTGTGAATTTGTGTGCAGTAAGCACTTAATTCTGTTTTTCAGTGCCTTTCAAACTTCAAGAAGGAGAGGTTCGCATAATTTCCTTAGAACAATGCCAGTCATATTTTGACATGAAAATCATCACCAGCAGGATGCTGTGTGCTGGCTATGAATCTGGCACTGTGGACTCTTGCATGGTAAGCTTCTCTGTAAGGAGAAAGTTTCAACAAAATTGCTTTTAGAAATGAAAGTACTGTGATGTGAATTAGGTGTAGCATACTTCATCTATTCTGGGAATGACAACTGTCTATTTACATACTTCACCCAAATTTATTATTACTAATACTGTTAATATTGATGTAAACAACTTACCTTTATGATAATGAAATGCTTCTAGAAGACTCTGAGGTTGATCTCTTATTAGTTAAATTTTTAATTTGTATGAGCCTTTTGCAGGCAATTTTTTCTACAAATGTAATGGCTAATAGATATTGGTAATGCTGTGTCTGGCTACACAGTTCATCAGAGCAGCTGGTTTTTACAGCTGAGTTACTTGCTGAAGGAAAATGGCTGTAGGAACCGTGATACAGCTTTAACCATGAGTGCTGGCCACGTGTATAATAGACTGTTTTTAACTTTCCTGTTGCAGGGTGACAGTGGAGGACCACTTGTGTGTGAGCATACTGCAGGGCGCTGGACTTTGTTTGGTTTAACATCCTGGGGCTCTGTCTGCTTTTCCAAGGTTTTGGGACCTGGAGTTTATAGTAACGTGTCACATTTTATTGAGTGGATTGAAAGACAAATATACATCCACACCTTTCTGCTAAACTAACTCCAGATGGTAAGAGTGTGCTGACAGACAAAAGAAAAAAGGAATCAGCCCTTCACCATTGAAGGTTTTGCAGTCCAGAAATTCTGTGAAAAGGGGTTTCAAGCTCTGCCTCTTCTTGGTGTGGAGCTATGGAATATGCATTGTATGTTACTGTTAAATTCTCTGCTCATGAATATACTTTGTGGTAGAATTAATAATCCTTTTGACTTTTCTTTTAACTGTGTTGTGGTGCTATTCCAAACACTGCAAAAAGCTTAAAAGAAAAGAATCAACCACTTTCTGCCTATCAGCTATTAAAACTAAGCAGTAGCACAGACTAGAAAAACTTTTTAAAATAACCTATTTTAGTACTATTCAGTTAGTAGCACATGCATTTTCACTCACTTCTTGTGAAGAGGAAGGAACTTTGTGCATTCATATGGCACTGCAGGACGTACATTCATTCACAAAGGACCCCTCTCGACAGGGCACACTACATGTTGGAGGGTCCGGAATAGACTGGTGGGTTTGTACATCCATGTGGCACAGGACACATCAAAGCACACGTGCAGGTTTCCAAAGGTGTGTAGCCATATGCTTCTGGTGTGCCTCAGGTAATGCATTTTGTCTCTCAGGGTGGTTAATTTGCTTGGGCATAGCCATGTACTGTCCTGATTCCACAGCTTGTTTCCAGAGCCATCTTAGGCAGCTCTTCAGGGTGATGGAGGAACCAGTAGGCCAGCAGATCCATAACTACCAGTGGAGGCACTGGAGACCAAAACGTCATTGTTCAGACTCTTTGGACAGCCTCTAGCGTTTAATCTTCTGTAGTTTCCAATGTCTTAATGTGTCCAGGAAACACCCACACCTCAGAAGCAGTACACTGATCAGTGCATTTATCCAACCTGTGCCCCACTGGCTTTCCTCCCCACTTTGTATAATGTGTTCAGCATACAAAGCATGCACTGACTATCTCCAGCCCTCTAAAAGCATAAGAGGGCTGGAAATACCACTGCAATGGTTTCCCCTCCTAGAGTCAGCTAGTTTAGATGTCTTGTGAGAGATGGAAAATGCAGATTTAAAATGCAAAAGATGCACTGTGGGTAGTGTCACTGGTTAATTTTTATAGGTCTCTTCTTGTACTTTGCATTTAAAGTTTAATTTTGACTAGTGAGATAAAACATATGGGAAAAATTAAAAAAGCACTAAGAAAATGAATGGTAGAAGGCTTGGGATTCCAGCTTCTGTTCAAGTGAGTACTAGAAATATGAGAAAAAAAGTACAACAGCTTCACCAGCAAAGGCTCAAGGAACCCAGCTCAGGTGCTTGGTAGCCAGGATGTAGTGCTCTGTGCAGTAGTAAGATACTAAGCCTTAACTGCAAGAGAGTCTGGTTGGAAAATATTATGATGAAGCTTGGCACCCTTTTATGGTGCTAGAGGGAAAGTGTGTCCCATCAACTGCTGTAGATGATGTCCTGCACAGCTATCAGCTTTTAGGAGGCCAGAATAGGACAAGTCAGGAATCTGTGGATTACAGGATAAATCCACTTGGGAACAGTGCATTTAAAATTTGTGTTTTCAGTGCTGTGCCTACTCCCCTGTGAATTCTGCTCATAATAACCCTCTCTTGGTTATTAAGGCACATAATAACCCTCTCTGCTACCTCTGGCAAGGCCCCATGACAGCATGGCAGGGCCTTGTCAATAGCACGACTGGCACATGGGGACACATGCATTACAAGACCTACCACAGGGACATTTCAGGTATTATTAATCATGTTGCAACTTGTCTACATACATCTATTGCTTTCATGAAGGTTTATCTCTTGTCTCTCTATCTTCTCGTTAAACACTGCTGACATTAGAACATTAGTCACACTAGACCACGCTGTAGCCATAAATATTAATAAATACTCAGTATTTATGCTATGGATTCTGAAACTATTTAAGTGATTACTGAATCACTGTTTCATGCTCAATAAGAAAACTCTTTGAGGCTTTGCTAGGTTTGATTGTTGGTTTTTTTTTTTTTTACTTTTAATATCTTCAGGATGTAACACTTACATACTCTTCTTCCCCCAGCTTTAAATGAGAGAAGGCAGCTGTGACCATGTTTTTCTAGTGCAAGTAGATTACAGTTGAATCAGGTTATCGATGTCCTTGCTTCAAGGATACGGAGCTCTGAGTCCTCACTTGAGCTTTCCTCTGAGGCTGGAATCTCTGTGGCTGTAGGGCAGAAAAGCTCTGAGTCCTGGAGTTGGTTATCAAGAGTTCCCCAAGGAGAAGGTGGCCTAGTGGTTGTTAGAGCCAGGTGGTTGCTGTCAGACACGTTCTGGCCAGGTCTGTTTTCCAAAGAGGTGTTGTTGCAGAATAAACAACACAGCCTGGCTTCTTTCCACCAGATACAGTTAGCAGCTCTGAATTTTGTAAAGCACCAGAGTACATAAAATCATTCATGTAGATATTAGCATTACCAAATGATAACTTGTAACTACACATTTTACTTAACTGGATTTGACCTACCACCAGTTTCCAAACGCCACTCCCAGGAAATGAAGGAGAGTCCTGCTTAAACATAAGGTCCAGCCCCATCCTAAATGGGACCAGTCTGAAGAAATTCCAGGCTGAACCCCATCCCACAAATGGCTTTAGGAGGGAGCACTTGGGTCTTATCCTTTCCCATGACTGTGTCTGACACAACATTCCATGTAAAGAGGAAATTTGTAATTTTATAAATGTATTTTTATACTGTTTTTTTAAATGTGTGCACATGAAATAGGCAAACATGCTCCTCCTTCCACTGTATCAAGCCTTTTCCTGTATGCTGCCATAATGGCTATGATCACAATGATGCTGTTGTTCTCACAGGTGTAGCCTCATTGTAAGGCAACATTTCTCAATTTTGCTCCTACCACAGCTGTATCTCCAAATGGAAGCAATGTCATTCAGTGAAGCCAATGTGTTTCTTTCTAGTTGTACTAATAAAAATTTACAATGATTTTCCAAATAACTACTCTGTTGAAAATGTGTTTAATCTTTTGAGAGACTGAATGATAACATGGAGTTTTTAAGTTATAACTTTAGCAATAATGCTGAAAAATAGCCTCCAGAAGGCATTTTTGAATCCTTAGCTGACTTTTTAAGTAGCCTTGTTATCATTGCAATATTTGTGGAGATTCTGGCACTACTACCACTGTACAACTTTTAGTTTCTTCTGTGTGTATGCTCCCAATAGAGAATATTATCATGAATACTGCGGCCAACAACTACTCTGCACTTTGAAATCTGAAAAACTAAAGCTGGAATCAAATCTGCAATGTGAACACATTCTGTTCTGTAATTTTGCTCTGGAATGTGATTAAATTAAAAAAATCCCTTTTTAACTTGTACATGGAAATTCAACAAAATGTACACATGCTGAAATCAAAATAACAAGCAGACAAAAGCTTAAAAACAGTTAAAATTTACCTTTCTGGTGCAATAAGGAAGCCAGGACCATGAGGGCAAGGTAAAATAACCAGAATAAAACAGGGACAAATAACACAAAACTCACACTGAAATTCAGCTATGGCAATGTTGTTAAGACAGTCACATTTGGAAGTTTCCCATTAGCCTTGGCCAAGAGCCATGGCTGGTGGGAGCAGTGGGTTCTCTGTGTTAGTTGGTCCTCAGCCAGTCCTCAGCCTTGTGTGGCGGCCAGTGGTGCTGTGGAAAAAAACAGCTCGAGCTACAAATCAGCTCAAACTGTGCCCCAGGTACAGACCAAAGCTCACTGTGCTGCTAAAATACTCAGCAAAGGCCGTGGCTGACTGCCACCTGCTAATGTTTAGGTGGTGTGGTTGCTGTGAAATAAAAAAAATTAAGACATGTTCTTTCTTCTGTAAATCAAATACTGCACATCAAAATCAGAGTTAAGATGGTTCCAGATGTAGCTACAAAAGTCTACTTTTGTAGAAAAGGGGCAGTTGGAGGTGGTTATTTTGGTTTGTTTTAAAATTAAAGAAGAGGAAATGCTGTGCTTCTTTTCATGGCACTTGGAAGACACCTGTGAGCTGTTCTTGAAAAGCTTATTTTCAAAATGATAAAGTCAGATCGTGCTGTGCCTGAGTGCAGAAGCAAGCGATTGTGATGTTTGCAGTGCTAAAAAAATAAAGGAAACACTGAACTGTTGAGAAGCACAGGGAGCACAATTTGTTTCCACCCTTCATTTGACACTACATTAGTTACAGCCAATTAATATTTTGAAGTTTTTATTAAAGACTCACTACCCTCATCCCCCTTTAAAGACAGCAAGTCATCACAGCAAATGCCCTCAGGTATTTCTGCTATTTGTCCACCACAAAAACCCAAAAAACCCCAAAACAAACAAAAACAAAACAAAAATCCCCAACAAACCAACACAAACTCAATCCCAAAATCACCACACTAAAAAAACTAACAATCAAACAAAAAAAAACCCCAACCCCCAAAGCCAAGTTTTACCCAACAGATAATTTAGATTATCTAACACCCAGATTGCTTGTTGAAATCCTCGAATAAAATGTAGCCTGTAGAGGACTTTAGCAATATGGAGTACACACACACACAAGTGTTATTTTGCACCTCTTCAAGTGGTACAAAAGCACTTAAAACCTCAGCAGAGACAAACATTGTACTCCTGAAAGCCTCATGGCACTAAGCTGTGAGTAATGGAGTGACAAGGATTGTTGTAAGGACTCACATAATAGCAATTTAAATGTCCCAAAGGCATCATGCAGCTGGTCTTGGGTTTAATAGATGACTGCCACTCATGTTTCTTCATCTAGTTATTTTGATGCTATAGCTTAGTCAGAAGGTTTTGGATGATCTTACTCTGAATACTTAGAGCTTTTGTATGAAAAAAATGCAAACCCCTGAGCATCTACCTGTCAAATCCACTAGTAGGTTCTCCTTCTGCAGCAGAGGTAATAAGAGGACAGGTCACACACAGGTGTTGTACCCAAACTCTTGTTCACAATGACAGGGGAGACAGAACTGAGGCCTGCACTCCCTCAGGTCACTGGAAGTGCTGAAGCTCCCCCACGAAACTTCAACATACCTCAGTGGTAAAGTTAGACACTTGTAAAATTTGGACCAATCTCCTGTCAGTGGACACAAGTGCAGAGAGGCTGTGGATTTAAATTACAGAAGAAACATTTAGGTCAGATAATGAAAAGAAAAACAGTATTTGACTCTGAGGGCAGGAAAGCACTGCCTGTTTCTCTGGAGCTCTTTACAGCTGTATAACATCCACTAGGAAGAACAAGGGTGGAGCTGACCCTGCCTTGGGGCTGTGGAGGGGAGTAGATGATTTCACTTCATCCCAGTAACTCTCTTTCTATAAGATTCTGCCCTGGTACCAGCTTGTCTCCCCACACAACCTGCTGACTGTTTTGCAACCTTGCAGCTCCCATTTCTTGTCGAGAAAATGGAGATGTTTCACTTGGGAAATCTGGAGTACACTCGTGGCAAAGTGTCCCCCCACAGCAAGAAGAATGTTACAGACAAACATCTGAAAAAGTAACTCAAACCAACATGATGTCTTGGAATTTAAATGTCTGCTATCACTTCAAAGGTCTCCACTAACTTTATGTTAAAACTTACCAAAAACATTTTGTCATTTGTTGAGCCAAATTAAAAAAAAATCAGAAATGGTTGTCATCACTTTCTCCTTCCACTACTTTTTGTCTACAGGCTAAACAAAAAGTATATTTTCTCTTTTTCTCCTCACTAACACTAGGGATAGAGTCAGCCCTGATTACATTCTACCTTTTGAACACAGAGCTGTTTTAAACATTTGGTAACATGTGTTGACCAGCATTTGAATGAACTCAGCATGCCCTCAATATCTGCCCTGTGCAGCAGCAGCTGTCCAGACCTCACAACATTTGTTTAAATTCTTCCAGAGATCTTAAAAGATGTGGAATATGTAATGTTGATCATTCATGTGGAAAGCTCATGGTTCAATTAAAAAGCAAAGCCCTTGCTTGAAACATGGTGCCTAAAAATAAACATACAGGTCTTGGTAATTTGAAAGCAAAAACTTGTAGAAAGTAACAGAACCAAAAAATGGGCTCAGCACTACTAAATCATTAGCAGCTACAGTTTTGAGGAAACTGTTTATTTCAACAGGTGCTAGTGAACACAAACAGATTTCCTAAGTTCCTCTAAATTGCCCATGTAACTGTTAGGGAAGTAAAAGGTGGTTATATTTTGGAAAATCTGGAATCTAGAAGTTTCCACATGCACCTCAGCCAGTCTTTGTGCACTGTGTGAGCAGTGGGAAACTGGCAGAGGGCAGGATTCATCTACCTTGGAGACAGCTGAGTTACAGCAATGCACCATGCCTTCTTTTGAGCAGCCTTTAGAGACACTTAAGCTGATTAGTATAAAAACCTGGAGGAATGTAAAAACACCTGAGAGTGATGTTATCAGCTAGAAGCTGCTGTTTGTAAGGAAGACCTGAAGACAGACTGGAGCTCCTCACTGCTGCTGGCAGACAATTTTGCAGTACATGCATGAGATAGTTTAGAGAAAAGACAGCCAGCCAACATCTGAATTGGGTGAGGTGGGAAAGAAGTCTATTTGGTGGCAGATAACATGAACTGGCACATGGTGTCTAAATGGAGTGATACAGCAGGAGGATGAACTGTCATGGAAAACAAAAGGCTGGACTTAGGATTTGCACTTTATGTGAAGAGGAGGGTGAGGGACACATGTTACATGTGTCTCTTTGGGCTTCTCTCTTATGGTTAAAATGGTGTTTGTCCATGAGTGAGATGGCCCATGCAACAGCCTGGTGAACAAACTGGACCGCAGGGGTTATATAAATTGCTGTCTACACACACTACAACACTGTAGTAAAAAGTCTTGAAACAAGCCAACCAGTAACATCACATCCCAGCCCTGTTGCTCACTTCATATTTCAGCAAATGGTGAATCCCAGGGCATGCTAGGGTTCCAGGGCAGCAGGATAAGGGAGCAGGCTGGATTGGCTGAACTGGACTCTGCAAATCCACATTCATGCAATGTCCTGTCCATAGCACCAGGAAGTGATAAGTAATGTTGCACACACAAGAAATAAGCAGTATGCAAAGTTTGCTGTGTGAAGAAACATGAAAAATTATCCAGACATTTAGACCTTGAACATCTTAATAAATTATGGGAAAGTCTTATAAACAAAAAAGCTTTTAACAAAATGTGTTCCTCATCTACCTTGGCTGAAGAAAACAAACCCACAGCATGGCATAAACCAGCAGTTATTACTCCTGAGCTTAACTAGCTAGCATTCCAACTTTGTAAAATACAGTGAAGCATCTTCTTCACACAAAAAAGAACTCAAAACTGCTTTGTGTGCTAGAGATACAGCACTGCTGCCCTTTTCAGAAGCACACAGATAGACTTTGGCACTTGAACTATTACCGCCAAATGCAACTGTATTTTTTTGATAAATTCAGCCTTTTCAGAGTTCAAGCCACTTGTATTCCCAGACTCATCCTTAATGTCTGGTAAGAAGGAGGTGTTCTTTACAAACCCATCTCTCGAACAGGTCTGAAAATGTGTTTTAGATGCTGGCAAAACACTGTCAGTGCTTTCTTCCTTTGATACAGCACCTGCAGCTGAAGGCACATAAGTAGGTAGGTTGGAGCTCCACTCAATCATTCACATTGCACTCATCTTTCCATCTCTGAATTGCTTTCCTCTGCTCCTCGGGGGACAGTCTGACAAGGTACTTGGCTCTCAGCACTGGAGATGGAAACAATGTTCCTTGGAGAACTCTTATCAAGTATCTACAAAATAAATACAGTTACAAATAAGCTGTTTAAAAGAAAAGCCAAAACTGTTTCCAGTCACTAAAGGAAACCAAACACCATTCACGCAACCCTGAAGCCTAGTTCCTGGACTGGAACTAGATGGTCTTTAAGGTCTCTTCCAAGCTAGGCCATTCTATGATTCTGTGATATTAGAACTGGCTTAACTGGCAACTCAGATTTTTGCAGTGAATTTTCAGTCAACAGGGCATCCAACATCTGTCCTTCCGTAAGAGAACTTCTCCTTAAACCTCCAGTGAAAGCCCCAGTCTCACTCCCTCCTGCTAGAAGCTGCAGAGGACCCCCTGGCTTCACAATGCCCCTGAGTGGGGGCTTTTCAGATCATATCAGAAATAAATATAGAAAAAAACCATATGTGTGACAGCAGTAGTCCCATAATGGTTACTTCTGCTTCAAATCACTGGAGGAGAAAAGCTGAAATTAGCAACAACAGCTATATATCTTCTGAGGTATTGACACAGGGAGAATACATATGACTTAAGGAATATCTAAACAGTTTGCTTTTAATTTGCCATGAAAACTGCTGCTGTCTTCAAAACTGAACAGCCACATACCAGAAGTAGTCCCCAAGTGAAACCTTTATCCTACAGTGGCTCTCTACAGCCCTGCCAAAAGGTCCCAGAACAGCCTTTATCTATTCATTTGTTGGGAGATTTACTGTGTGTGAAAGAAAAGGCTCTACTGTCACCACCTGAACCAAGCTGAGAGCAGGGACAGAAAAGGAAGAGGCCATATGATTCTTGCACCTCATGGTTTGTCATTCTGCTGGAGTGTGAACCAAAGCCATCAGGCAGATCAGATCAGTCATGATCCCCAGTGAGTGCAGTAAAACTCTTGATGACATGCCTAAGACACAGATCAGACATGTTCAAACAGGACTTTATACTTGGTGGATTGCAGGCATCTACAGGCATGGCTCTGCCAGCTTTCCTTAGGCAGCCTGTGCTACAGCACTTGATCCAGAAAGTGTGCTCAGATTGTGTCTAATGATATAAAATTACATCAGCTGAATAGGAAACAGAACTTATTCTCCTCAGCTCTTCTCAGTATCTGTCTGTGCAATTCAGTTTCAAGTCTCATTCTTTCTGAAATGATGTAAGAGGGAAAGAAAGAGACATGACACAGAAAATTGAATAATTAGCACTGGAGGTGCTTCACTGTAGGCTACAGACCTGAGTCCATGCTCAGCCAGTGAAATGAAGATAGCTGTGGCTACTAAAGAAAGCTAAACAGAGGGTTTGATGGAGTCTCTTTCCCTGGTTTTCACATGGTTTGTTTTGCTCTGTTGGCTTGCTGAGGTGTCTCCCTGCTCAGCATGCTGGAATCTTCCACCTCCATCCAATACTACTGCCCTTCTAGGGTGAATTAATTAAATTAATTACTGAACTTGAACTGCAGGGTGGGGGGGAGAGAGGAGAAATCTACTTGAAGTTCAATTTCAGTAATTGAACTTGAACTTGCCCTTGTGAACTTGCCCTTGTATGTTTCCACCCCACAAAGATGCCTGTACATGCATTCTTCATTCTAAATACTCTCATATATAATCACAACCTAAATTTCAAACAGAAAATAATTTCAAAAACTAATACAGACTTAGCACAGTATTCCCTTGTCTGTATATAGTACATGTCCAACTTTGGTCACTAATTTAACTGATCTATATATAAATTATGAACTCTGTGATTACAAAAATTACTGTTTCTTCACCCTCCAAAGCAGGATTTATTATTATATAAACCACAAAAAAAATTTTTTATTACTGAAATTTACTTGGAGAACTAAGTGGCACTAAAAAGTTGTCCTCACATAGCTTGGTCTAGTAGAGTCATGAAATTTTCATTTTTATTGGGGGATGCCAGGGGGAAAGGACCTCTAGTCAGAGATTCACAACATCAATGACTCACAGAAAAACAATTTGGGTAACAGCAGCAATCTACAATTATAAAACAGAAACTCACCTGGGTAACAGAGCAATGCAAATAGTCAGGATGCAAACTAAGTAAAATACTGTGTCTGTCAGGTGCCTTTCCATGATCCAGTAAAAATCTGATCGTGGGTTGTGGGTTCTGCAGGTTGCTCCAAAAGCCAGAGTGAACACAAAGTAAAACAGGATGCTGCCCACTATAACTACTGTATGTATCCAGGTCTGCAATTCAGAACAGGAAAGCAATAAGATTTAAGCTGTAAAGCAGAAAGATTGTTACATCCGTATTCGCATGAACATACGTACTTCTCCTCCAAGGGCAGCTGCTGAATGTAACAGAGGATACATCTGTTCAGATAATACTCCTAATTGCATGCAAAACAGTCCAGAAAGAATGGAGCCTTCTTTCTACAGTATATAGGTGTTCCAGACATTTAGTTTTTTTAATTCTCATAAATTCATAGCTTTTCATTCTTTTAGTGAAAGACTTTTGTCTCAGATTACCACCTCACCCACTGGCAGTACAGAAAGCTTTCTCAAGCAAATGGAGGTGAGATCTTCACATGACACCACCATTATGTATCTTGACTAAGATATTGGTTACCTTTCTACATTGGAGTTTTCTGTAATTTTACACCTAAATGGCTGTAACAGCTACTAAGAAAACAACATTGTCACCAATCTGACAGCTTGCCAGCACTAAAAAATGCCAAACAAAACACATTTAAGAGAAGTTCTCTAACCAGAGCATGAATACACTCCTGCTATATATATGTTCTCAAAAAAGACATTTTAATTATAGCTGTTATACTCCCAAAAGAACAATGAAAAGACTGAATCACAACTTGACATTTCATCTGTTATAAAACAATCCCAAAAATACTTTCTAAAAGTCCAAGAAAAAACAAAATTGATTAGTGTCCTTCTACTGTACCCATTATTATATTTTCTTTAAAATTAAGCCAAACCCCCAAGTACTACCCTTGTAAGGGCTCTAAATTTATCCAAGTTAGGGTAGATGCTTTAACTTGTGTGGACTTGAAACCTGAAATAATGTTTCTTAGCATGTTGGTTTTCAAGTTCTGGCATCAAAACACAACTCTGAATTGTTAATCCTGGCCACAGAAGACCATCAATTCCAAGCATTCAAAATCAGCAATTTACACTGTTCTCTCTGAGATGCAAACTTTGTGAACTAAGTAAGTTTCAGCAGATCACTGGTGGATATTACCATTTGCAAAACTGAACCAACATCCCTCAAACAACCCTATCTTAAAAGGAAGCAGAATCATTTCACTGTTTACAAGTAATTCTGAGGCTAAGTTTTGTTAATTTTAGTCATATTTCTATTGGTTCCAACGACAGGTGCATTAGGAGAGCTCACATGGTCACATAAATATAATATTTAGGTTTTGACCCTTTCATACTTATTGTTTTGTATATGAAGACCTTTCTTCCCTTTAATTTCCCTGGAAGCTGTGTGCATATACTCTGTATGAAATATACTCTTTGGGAAACAAAGTACTCACCACAGAATTGCACTCAATGAGAAGGTGAAACAGCATTATGAAGAGTGCTGCTGTGTTTACAGGGTTTCCAAAAGAAAAGATATCTATGTCTGAGCCACAGTAAGCCTGTAAAGGAAGACAGTGGTCAGTGTCAAATATTCTTTATGTTCAGTCCTAATACAAAGTGGCATGAATAATTTCAATACCATACGTATTTGCACACACACAGTTCAGTTGTGTTCCAGTAACGATCTTCTTATTATACTTTTGTATACAAGGAAGTAAAAATCAAATATTCCATTCTATTCTCTAATTTGCTTATGTTTTAAGTAAGTCAAAATGTATAAATGTATTTTGTAGCTAGTACTTACAAAGTAAGGCACAAAAAAGCAAACAAGACTTTGGTAAAAAGCATCAAGCAAGGTTATCCAGAAAGCTGAAGGCAAGTAAGCCTGTAAGAGAAAAACATAAACAAACTGAAACAAATTGAACAAATTGCTGCATCCTTAGCTAGCATTAATTTGGATCTGGGGAAAAATTATCTGCAGAAGTAATCACAGTTAGTTTCCAAGTGAAAAAGGCATCTTTTGTGTTACAGTTATTAGAATAAAAGTCTCCCTCCACACAATAGCTAACTGTTAGTACTTCAATCAGCAGCCAGCTCTGGGAACTCTGATCTTGCAGTTGTTCCTATCAGAATGGATGTACCAGAGCCTCAGAGTCCTAAGGAGGGGAGGGGGCTGATGGACAGGGAAGTACCCTGCAGCTTGCTATCACTGAATACCAAGTCCTACCTTCTTCTATCTCCATCCCTTTTTGTTGTATGTTCTGTTTGATTCCTCTGTGAGCTAAATTAACTCATTAGATGTGAGAAATCAACTCACTTTTCTGCTGGAATAACACATTGCTCTTCCAGTGAGTTAAATCACCTCCTAGGAGGACCTGATGGGATAACTGAGGTGGCACAAGGGAAAACGTTTAACTATATGGATGAAGAGGGAAAGAACGGAGAAGAGAATAAGACTTCCTCCCTCAGCAGCAGTCAACTGCTACAACACATCAACCACCAAGGAAACCACAGTAGCCTATTCTCTGGCTCAGCTATAACCCTTCTTTCAGGCACTGACACATAGGTGAGAGGTCCAATCATGCAGGATGTCCTCTGCGATTAGTGGAGAGATGGGTTTTTCCAAAGAGCTGTTCAGCCCTTTCAAGAACTGAACTGCTGTCTGGAGGTGATGTGGGAAACTTATTTGCCTTTCAGCAAAGTGCTTTAAACTACTGAAGATGAATCCTATTTACTGTTCCCTTTTTTTTTACAGTTGATACAAAGGTGTACACTTGTGATGTCACGACACAATATTGTGATATTGCATCTTAGTGCATCTTTTAAAGCATTTCTCCTTCTTCTATACTGGATTTAGTTCCAAGCCATTATTTCCTTGTATAACCTTCTTTCCCTTCTAGACTGGACCTAAACACCTGCCAGGTTATAATAAATGAGACAACACTAGTACACAACATGTTGTAGTTTTTTTTTTTTAACTATTTGTTAGGATAGAGTAGAATAAAACAGAATAAAATATGTCACTTGGAAGGGATTATCTGGTCCAACTGTCTGACCACTTCAGGCCTGATGAGAAGTTCACGTTATTAGGGGCATTGTCCAAATGCCTCCTTAACACTGACAGACTTGGGGCACTGACCACATCTCTAAGAAGTCTGCTCCAGTGTATGACCATTCTCTTGGTAAAGACAGGCCTTTTAATGATATTGTAGGATCTGATCATAAAGAAAATGTTGTGTTTTAGGTGACACATATAGTCAATGTTTCTTCTCTCTGGACTATTAGTACCTATTTGTTTCAGGCTCAGTATGTCACTGCCTTCAATTGTTACAATAAAGATACTATTTTAACTATTAAATTTTTAGAAATATAAAGTTAAATTATGCTAAATTCATGCTAAGCACAGCAGAAACCAGGAAAAACCCCACTGGTTTATTTCGTTTTGATTTAGAACCTAGTCCTCTCTCCTTTCAGAGTTTGGACAGAATTTACTAATAGACCAGGTATGATGTATAGTGTTTTCAGGTGGGAAGGCAAATTTCAGAACACACCTGTAAGGTGAGACTGACAGAAGTTTTTTGAGGATTATTTGAAATTAATCTACTCTGGTTCTTTGGCAGTTGAGACCAAACAAAGACAAAATACAAAGTGCCCTTATCTTGCTCAAACAAATCCCAGTTTGAGGAAGCATGTTGACAGCTGACACAATGAATGAAACAAACGTGCTGGTAACAAATGTTTATTTAGTTTATTTTAAAATGCTTTACCTGATTACCTTAATTTCTTTTATCATCCAAATAGCTGGTAAAATTTGGTCTATGACTGGAAAGAACCTAAAAAATCATTTGAAAACCAGGTTTTTATTTGAGCACATATTGCATAGGCCTAGGTGCTTCCTAACAGAGAAATTAATTAAAAACAATGTTTTTCTGAGATGAAACATAAAAGAAAGACAGAAATGGCTCAAATGCTGACCGTTTCCATTTGCTTCAGGCCAAGCACTCTGTAACTTACCACAGATTTCTGGCCCATTGTGTAAAGCTGTGGGAGCTCCATGAGTACTTCTGCAGATAAATCTTTGTCCAAGACACCATAAATGATGGGTGGCACCGATGTAAAAAGGAGATTGAAAAGAATCAAGATCCAGTAATCAGTCATTGATGTGCCTGAAAACCCGCAGAAAAACTGGTACCAAAACAGGAGGTTCACATAGGTCTGAAAAGCCAAAGATGACATGAGGAAATTTTAGCCATTGACAAATGCTTTAAAAACAAGAGAAAAACCAGCAGGTCTTAGGTCTGGTTAAAGTAATCTGTGGAAACATTTCAAAATCAGACATGACGTGCTGAAACAGTCACGCTGCCATCACATTAGTAACGCCCATCATCCACTGTTTAATCAAATCAAACAATGGCTCTGAGTGGGAAATTAGTCCAAGAAATAAGAGCCTCTGGTCTCTGCAGGGAAATGGGAAACTGAATTGTCTGACACATGCTTTTTGAAACCATTCACAATAGGAAGAGAAAAAAGAACATAAATCCTCACTAAACCTTTCAGTGCACAAAAATACATAAACTGCCGTTTCCCTAGAATGGGACAGCTACATACCACATTCTTGTAGAAGTAATAAAGCACCATATTGGTAAGTCTGGTATAACACCAGTGACCATGGACAAGCAGCAGCTTCCTGAGGTGTCTAAACTGAGAGATTGCAAAGTCACTTGCCATCACAGCCTGCAACACACACGAAAAGGATATGCTATAACCAAACTGTTAAAGATAAGCTTCAGATTATGCCTATCAAGCAACTTATGCACTATTGGAAATCCTTATTTTATAATTTTTTATACATAGTGCTTGCCAGGTTATCCTCACTCAGATATCCCCTTCTATACTTTACAACTACCACACAGAGCTCAGTCCAACACTGCTCAGGCAGGAATATGGCTGTCATCATTATTACCACACAAGTGCACAGGAATCACTGACACTGCCACTTAGGCTGCTCATTTCCCAGTACAACATGAGCAATATGGAACTCACTGACAGGCAGCAAACTGTTGTTTGGAGCTTGACCTGCAGCATTCAGTTCTGATTGCTCCTGGTGGAATGCTGAGGCCCGGGTGTGAGGCTCAGGCTGCACGGTCTTGACCATGTAAGGGAATGGGCCATGGAGCTATTGGCTCTCCAGAGTACACTCTGAACTGATTTCAAATGGAACCTGACATCATTTGCAGCTGTCTATGGATACACTACCTGCATGCCTTCCTGGCCAGATATTCCCACACCGGTGTCAGCCACCTGGATCATACTGACATCATTAGCACCATCACCTGCAGAGAAAAGAGGAAAAATCAAAACTAGCTTTGCTGGCTATCACATTGCTATGGAGGTGGCAGGAAAAGATGAATATCAAACACCAGAGAGTTCAGACAAATACATTTTTATGGCCACACTGAGAAACCCTAAGGAAAACAGGATTAGTAAGTGGAAGGCCCAACTGAGCTATGTTCTCCAAACAGATAATAGCTGTTCCTTTTGTCAGCATTTATCTAACATGCTGCACCAGAAAATATGGGAGCTTTAAATCACAGCCAGTCATCTCCCCTCTGCCTTTTCAGTTTAGGTGGTTGTGATGGAAAGAAAAATGCTCTCACTGCTTTGCATGTTACATAACACTCTATGATAGATGCTATTCTTACTGCTTTATACTGAGGTAAGTTTTATGAACTAAATTTGCTACTTCAGAAAGACAAACATCACGTTATGTCAGAGACAACTAAAATTTAAAGGATTATCTTGCTCATAAAATAAAATTTGTGACAGATATTAATATACAAGAGAAGAAACTGGCTTCTACTTCTTTTCAGAGAAAGGAGGATAACCACAAGACTCACCTACAGCTAATGTCATTGCCTTTAGCTTACTTCGCACCAGTCTGACCAGGACACTCTTCTGCAGTGGTGTGGCTTGGCAACAGACTACAGCCCGACATTTTTCTGTGAGTTCCAAGAAAATATTCTGTAGGCTGTCATGAAGGACATATTCTAAAGTCCTTCCATCAATAACCAGGCCTGCATTGAATCCTCGAGCTTGGGTGGAGGGACTTGCAGAGACATTTCCAAGTTTCTCGCTGTTCTTTTTTTTGACAGAAGCATTCTTCTGGATTGCTTCTAAAATTTTACTCATTACCAAGGCACAGGCATCCTAAAGACAAGAGAAAGGCATCTTATGAAATACTGTTTCTACTCTTCCTTCTTTTTCAATTCATAAAATATGTATGGGAAAAAGGTCAAATGCTGTCCTTGTATAGTATTTATCTTGAAAGGCTCAGACATAAGGCTGAATACCCTTTTAAAATCACGAAGGATGCATACTGTTGTTAATTAAAGTTTAAACAGATTTGCTTGGGTATTGCATTAGGAGAAGAGAGAAAAACCTCAGCAAGCCAGAAAACCTTCACAGACTAGCAGGAAAAACAGCCATTAAAAATTCTGTAATATAAATACAGCTTTGATAGAAAACTTTTTCTCTCTGTGTTTCTTTTGTCTAGCATGCAAAGCCAAAACTGCACTTCATATCACATTACAGGTGAGCTGCCACAAATTACTGAAGAACTGGCTTTGTGGAATGTCTTACCTTATCAGAATCAATATAAGGTGCTCAAGAAGTTTGTGGTGTCAATATATGTAAAGCACATGCAACACAGAAGAAAATAAATCTTTTTAAATCTTCTCACCATTTTACCTTGAAATGCAACGGTATCAAATCCTGTTTTTTAATTCTAAGCCCAGTTAGAGGGAGAAAGAACACTTCTGCAAAAGGGGCCTAGTTCTCACTGTCAAGTAAGACACTAATTTCCCAGCTGAGGAAAAAAGGAGAAGTGTTGGCAAAAATCAAACTCCATGCTTTCCTCAAACACAACTGGACTAAAAATCCTTTCTTTTTTCACTTTATTTTTCTGTCAGTTACTTCTTGCCACACTATCTTCTACAGCATATACAAATTGTATTTCTTAAGATACATATAAGCAGAGAGGAAAAACAAAAATTAAATGTCTTAGAACAATCATCAAAATCTGAGGTCATGCCCACTCCTTAGCTTACCACAGAAAGAAATTAGAAGTCTATTCTATTAAAATAACTAATCATAATGTAGGGACTGCATATAAAGAAACAGGTATTACACACATAGAAAGGATTATTTTACCTACAAGGAAGAACAATACAGAAAAGCAAATGTTCCTTAGTTTCCCAAGGAAACATCATTTGCTTTTCTGTATTGTCCTGTGGAACAGCCTTATTGACTTTTTCAGCAGAGAAGAAAATTTACTCTTCTACTCACCCTACTCTGTGATTTAAGAGTGAAGATTCTGTCCTCTGGTTCCAGCAGTTTACAAGCATAGGCAATGTTGACAGCTGTCTCTCTCTTGTCACCTGTCAACATCCATATTTTTATTCCAGCTTTCCGTAATGCCTGTACTGTGTCTGGAACACCCTCCTGCAGGCGATCCTCAATGCCAGTGGCACCTGAATTTAGACAAGCAGAAAGATTAGTGCTGATGTATTTCCAAAACCAAAATGCTCCAAGAGTGACAGGATGAGCTGGTTCTCTGTCTGCACCCACATCCCAAAACAGACATGCTACCAGGACGTGCTTGGAAATTCCTGAAAGCAAGCACCTTGGCAGTATGAAGTAATTTAACCTCCTTATTTTCACTTCCATTTAGTGTTAGGGCCAACCCATATTGCTTACTGTCACACCAGAGACACAAGCCTGCAAGACAGCAGGTATCCAAAGCAGCTTGACTTCTCTCTGCTGTCTTTAGTGGCAAAGGGTACCTGTATATCCTTAAAAAAGAATCAGTTAGCAGCACTGCTCTGGCTTCTCTCTAGAAACTGAAGCCAGTAACCCCAGAATTCCTTTAGTATCAAGATTTATGCCACTTGCACTAAGCAGATACGACACAAAATGAGGGAAGGAGCAACCTTTACACAATAGGATCTGTCTCTCTTCAGCTTCTATCATGAGCTGCCTTTACCACCACAGTCAGAACTTTGCACTTTATTTTCCAAATATTATTTGCTGGGCAGTTCTCTAAAATGATTATCCCAGACTGCCTGTTGTTTACCTTTCACACATCTACAGAAAACATTTTTTGTTTCATTTCTGCACAGCTGAATGACCTTCAGAGGAATTGTTCCTGCAGAAGCATGCCTGACTTCATTTCTTCACATTATTACAGGAGAACACAGCACAAGTACACCTGCTGTGCCACAAATGCAACACTGATAGAAAATACGCCCAGAAGTGGGGTATCTCTGAATATTTGCACAAGCAGGCCTGTGACTTCTTAGTATCATTTCATGTGCCTGTTATAATGACATTTAAAAATTCTAGTGAAGACAGAAAAATACCCAATAATACCAATAAAAAACAAACAACAACAACAAAAAATCAAAACAAAAAAAACCAACAAACAAAAAATCAAACAAAAAATCTCAGTAGATTTTTACGAACAACAGGAGAGCACCATCTATCTTCAGTGTGCTTTACAACAGATACCAACTTACCAGTGTAACACATGAAAATTCAGGAGTGAAGATAAATTCTAAGTCTGTAGAAAGCTATGTGTTACACAGAGAGAGAGTAGCGCAGCTCTCTGCAAACAAATCCCAATAATGAACATCACGAGCATTTTCCTGGGAGTTACAGTATTTTCTACCTACCAAGCAAAGTTAGTTTGGTCTCAAGCCTCATGACAGATTCAAGCAGCAGGTCCTCCCTATTGTCAATGCTGGTTTCTGCTAAAAAACGATGATTTAACCACTCTGCATACTCTGCATCACTCATCACCTATACAGGGAGGGAAAACACATGGCATGTATCTATACTGAGTTTTCAACAGTGCTTTAAAAACATTCTCGTGGTTACTTCTGCTGTTCACATGCTGAACCTAGAAGTGCAGTCCCTGGCAGCGCATTGCTCACATGCTCCAGGATGTCCATGGATTTAGTACAATGTTCAGAATGCTACTCATTGGCACCCTGGGGCTGCCTGACAGATTTCCATTCAGATGGAAGGCAGGCAGGGCAATGGGCACAGAGCACTCTCAGTACTGCTGCTCACCTGCAGCGCTGACACTGCCCCAGAACCACTGCACAGCTGCGTACAGCTCGATGACTGTACAGCAACAGCCTGTGTTTTCACTTTGCACAAGGCTGTGTAAAGAGGCTTCTCACCCGTTTCAATCCCTATGGAATTTTACTTCCAAGCAACTTTGAATTTCAAATGGAATCTCAAAACATCACTTCAGTTGTTCATCCACATCCTGTACCATTGCAAACTGTTTGTGAAACCAAATAAAAAAGGTGTGACAATCTGTTTTCTGTGTCTGGAATTCCACCTAGGTTAAGATTCGAACAAGGAGACCTGCTAATGACTCCTAAAGAAAAAAAATGGCTATTCAATAATTCCTATTTTAAAATTAGGATGCTAAGATGCCTGGCATCCTAAACTGACAACAATTGCAATGCAACAGATGTAAGGAATTGATCTGGAATTTCTTACAAATTTGTTCTTACAGAACATCAAGATAAACAAAATGTGGCAATAGAAAAATCTGTGATACCACTGAGGCTGGTCACAGACTGCAAATATTCTTAAAAATATTAAAAGAAATACCTTCTTAGCAATACACAGAGTGCGGAGTCCTCTTCTGGCATAGTCATCCAAATGCTGCTGAGTTCTCTCTTTAATCTCCTCTTCAATTTCAAAATTATTAGTATGTCCTACCACACAAAAAGATGAGAAAGCAAATTAAACAGGCATGTTTAGGCCTAATTTAGTGGGAAATTTTGAAGGCCTAAATACATTTTTGAAGTAGCAAAATGTTAAAACTTATCAATAAAGAATGACAAGGGCAAGCAAAGAATCACAAGTTCTATAGATACCTTCAGATGCAGTTCTTAACAAATCCATCATGACTGAGTCTGCACCTTTTGTGTACACCACCACTTTGTTGGAGACTGGATGCCGAACCACCACTGACATCCTCTTCCGCAGTGAATCAAAAGGCAGGACATGCAAAAGCTGAAAAGTTAAAGATCCCAGACCTGCAAAGTCCACAGTTACTTGATCTGGAGTCCTAGATTGTAAAACACATTTATAAGCCCTAGCAGCATGAACCAAGGCAGCTTCATCTGGACTCTCAGCTTCGTAACACAGTTTTGGTATGGGTGACAATTCAACAGATGACACAGCCTGGTTGGCTTCACCAGCAGCAGCTACATTCAAAGAATGCAGTTCTCCAGGCACTTGAGAATTCTCTGGGCTGTCAGTATGGTGAGGTTCAGAAACCGTTTGAGCAGCTCCATCCAAGGTAGGTGAAGCCAGTTTCATCCTAAAAATAGACAGTTTTCTCACAAAATTATTGGGGCTTTCAGATGATGACTCCTTTACACTTGGAACTGAGGAAGAACTTAGTCTCCAGACTGAAAACCTCTGGAACATTTGCCTGATTTCCTCAAGAGATTTAATAGGCATCCTACTCAGTGAAGAGACTCTCATCTGTAACAGAATAGAGAAAGTATTTACATTAAATTCTTCCTATTTTGTTATATTAAGGAAGAACACCTTACAAAGTAGGTATGTTTCATAATGAAAGCAATATTTTAAATTTTACCATGGGTTTGACTGCTTGTACTAAAAATGGCCAGCTCATGCAAACATGAAACCATATGAGCACAGTAAACAGCCTCTATAAGCTGTGAAAGTACTTCAGGTCTGAAAATTGGATGTGTTTCAAGTTTAATACATGACTCCATGCAATACTTTTCAGAACTTTCACTAATGAACAGTTAGTATGACATCCTAACTTTTAGAAGTTGTGTGAAATTGAACTAAACACTTTAATCCTTGTTCTGAATGAGCAAAATACTTGTGAAGAATAAACAACCCTCTCACACTAACTAGCTACAAGAAGTGCTAAATATACGGTACCTTATCGACAGTTTTTAGAGTTTTAAATTAAAAGACAGTTCCCCTGTGATCAATGTTATAGAATAATTGGCTTCCTGTTACTCAGAAGAGCTACAGAGGTAACAGCTTACAAAAATAGGGCACACAAGGCTGACATTCCTTTCTCATTGCTGGTGAGGACATAAGAATGAGTTATCAGCAAGCACGTTCTCTTTTGCCACTGAAAAGCAAAAAGTAGGGACAAACTGCAGCTCAGTTCCTCCACAGTTCCAGCAAGTTGCAATGTGTCTCCATTCAACATCATGGAAAAACAGGCTAGGATCATCCTTTCATTGCTTCTCCCTATGGAAACACTGGAATCTCCTGCTGCCTTGAGTTCTTTTCTGTCATTCCCTAATCATGAACTCAGAAACTTCCTTCCATATTGCTCCGCCCAATCTACCTACCTTCTAGTGACCTGGAGATCTTCTAGTCTGCTGGCAAGTTATTCAGACATATTACTCTCAAAAAACCAAGACTCTCACCTGTGTATTTTCTCCATCCTATTTAAGGAAAAGATAACTATTGACTATGAACTCATCTGCCTCATCCACACATGGATCTCTAGGCTGCCTACTACACTTTCTGGGAATGCTTGGAAGCACACTGAAATACCAGGTTTATTTATACGTAGGGGGTACTTCATACCTCACAAGATATGTTTTGTGAATGTCTCCACCTATGGCTGTAGTTTACTACCTAGACTGACACCAAAATCTAGTTCTGCACATGTCACTAGTTTGTTTTTTTTTTTCCAAAACAAAGTCAATGAATGTAAATCACCAGGTAATAAGGGAAAGAAATCAAAGCTGAACTTGGGAATTATCCTGCAACACAGTCAAAACTGGCAAAAAACGGGGTTATAAAAAAACCCAAAAGATTTTTTTTAAAAATAGTACTCTTTTTAAAAAAAAGTTAGGTTGCGTGCACAGAAAACAAGAGGTCACTCCAAACCACGAAATCAGGGCATTCTAGCAAACACACTGGTAATTTGTGGTAAGACAACTTTATGCCCTACTGCAAAGCAATTTTTCTTCAGACTAATATACATATAAAACTTCATCTTCCATACTTTTGCTGAATCTCTATTTGAATAGTCAGGGAACAGGTAAGAGCCTTCTCAGTTTCAATACTCTGTGAATCTTCAGCAATTATTCTTATTTTCTAGTCAACAATAACCTATTTGTGAAGCTAACCTGAGTGTTAATGTATTCTTACAAAAAGTTATATCCATATATGAAAAAATCTGTAACTAGAATATGAAAAAAATTACAACTGCAATTTAATCTCCAAATTTGTCTTGTAAAAGTTACAAATAGTCACAGAAACAAAAAGACTGACGCCAATTTATCAGCATTATTTTATTCATTGACTCATCGCACCCCATGTTTTTTACAGGAATTCCCTGAATTCCCTTCTTTCTAATAGGATAAACCAGCAGAGATGAAAAGGATAATTTATAAAATGTCAGTTAATGGTATTTTTCTTTTTGCAATTGAAACAAAAATAGATAAGCTACTTGTAAATATGGCCAAATAGCCAAAAGCAAAGCCTTCTTACCTTCTGACGTGGCTGATTGGGGCCTGAAACTACAACAGTATTACAGATTGCCAGAGCAAGAAAGAAGTCAGTGATATACATTATCTCCAAAGATAACTTGCTGCTAGCTCCTTCTGACTGTTGATAGGAATGAGAAGAAATCTGACTGAACTTCTCCAGCAGCTGTGTGTCAGGTACAACATCTGTTTCCTATTATGAAATGAACAAAACTGTCCATCAGGTTATAGTCTCTGGAGGTTAAATGACTTACAGATGATCCAAGTGTAGAAGCTCATAGAACCTCCCTCCTGTGCTGAGTTGGTTGTATCAGGAAACTGGAACACTGGCATCTTCACTGCCTTGTGCTAGTCCATTGCAAATAGCAAACTTCCTGCCCAAAGAGGTAAACACTAAAGGCTTAGTTCATAGCCTTAGACACTTCAACAGAGATTAAGTATGACGAATGGTATTTAGACACCTTCAGGTACAGAAGAAACATTTTTTCCTCTCATAACCTCAAGTAAGTATTGGCCATATAGATATTTCCTATTAAAAACAAAAGAAAATGCTAGAAATCTATTAAAATAAAAGAACAAACTGGTTTTAAGTTGGCAGTTTCATTTGAAGTGATCATGGATGCAGAGCCAAGTATACACTTCCATGAACCAACATGTGTCTGCAATGTCAGGTGCAAATAGCATGCAACCAAATCATTGTGAGACCTCTGATTTTGGTGAAGAGAGAAAGGATTTCTTAAATGACAATCTATCTGATCAAATGGGAGTAAAAAGAGATACCCTCACGAGTTAATCCAGAAATTTAGCATCAAACCCAACAGCTTCTACTTACAATGGGACTGCTGAAAGCCATGTCTCCTGAGTGGGGAATATCACCTGCTTCATCTTGCCTTCTGAATGCAGAGTAACTACCAGACAACTGATTCAAAGACTTTCTGTTCAAAGGTTCACACACAGCTTGGCAGTTGTGCCTCTGACATTTTGATGTAGGGGTTGAAGAGCCACACTGACAACCAGCTGAATCCTCATCCTCTGAATCCACCTCTTGATAGGATTCCAACCTCTTTGCTAAGGAAAGGGAAACAAAATTATTAATCTATGAGCAAAAAGAAACATGTCCAAAATACAGCCTGAAATAAGGAATTAGTTATACAGTTAAGAATAATCTACCACTTATGAAAAATTAAACCTGTAACAAGCCACCACACTGTCTTCCTGTTTGAGCAGCATTCTACTGGACTGAATCCAGAAGAAGGAACAATAATGATCAGAGTTCTACATAACATGAGTGACACGGACACAGTAAAATAAGGTGGACCTACACAACCTCCAGAAGGGCACACTGATGGGAGTCAAATGCACGTTCAAGGGAAGGGAAACTGCACAGAGATAGGAAATAGCCTGTTTTCTGTGAACACTGTGGCTATCAGAAGACACAATGACTCAATATTGTCGCAAGATGGACTCAGGCTAGGTATCAACAACACCTTGTCAGAGAAGATAAACAATTAGAATGAAATGCCTGAGAAATCAGTGAATAGACTTTACTGGAGGTCCTGAAGAAATAAAACAAAGAATTTCATGAAGAATATTAGCAACAATTCTGTTTTAGGCAAGAAAAATGGGACCAGACTTCCTGATGAGTTTTCTACCCATTATGTTATGATGGATCAGGATTGTACGTCAAGGGTTTGATAAATACAGCTGCTAGTAGGAACTCATTCAAACTGTGTTTATTGTTTCAGTATTGGAAATCCCCTCTCAAAAAGATACACATTTTCTGAGTTTTTAATTGAAAACCAGATTTCAATAATAAACTTTGTCTGGACATATGTAACACCTTTGTGTGCCAGAGATGTAAATGCAGTTCTGCTCCTCCTCACAATCAATGGTGTAAAGAACCTCTGTAGCAAATGGAAACACTCCTATGCTAGCATGTGCTTGATTAAGAACATATCCAAGTGTCTGCACTGGAATTCTGAGAGTGTTTGACCACACACCAGAAACTGAAATCTCTGGAAAACACTTGAACTATGTACACTATTCATCTTTCAAGTTTTACCCTCTCACTATGAAAACAGCATTCCATGAGCATACACAAGCACTTCAGTGACTAAAGTCCACAGACAGCATGGGAAAACTCTTCTGAGAGCTGTGCGTTGCCTATTCATTCCAATAAAGTCTGAATACAAAGAATAGCATCCTAGCAAAAAAACCCAACATTAGCATACATTGCTGACACGTCCAGCAACACCACTAATTCCCTATTTCTTTATTTCAGGTGGTACCAACTGTACAGAAAGAAGCAAAAAGCGGGGTATCATTCTGTTTTATGCAAACAGAAAACCTATCCACAGGTCAGTCCCCAGGGCTGTTGCTCTAAATGAGACAGAAATAGGTTTATTATGTTGTTTGTGAGTCCTGTATTTTCTACTGTTTTCTCTTTCTGAAACACAAATGAAAGAATCTTGTCCCCATCACTCTATTCTGATGAGTCCAAGGAAACAAAGAGACCAGAGCTTATATCTTCCTTGGCAGGCCATCTTCCTGCTATCAACATGAAATTAGTAACAGAGCCCTGTAAGTGGGAACATAACAGACTGTGGCTCTCCACAACTATCAACTACAAAAGCTCACATGAGGCACTGACACTTTTTACCGGAAAGCAGCACCAATGGCTTAGTCTGTGTTTGTAGAGGCAGGTTTGGACATCACATGCCCATTCTGCTCTGCTTCCAGGCTACTGAGAAGCTGCATGCTCTGTCTGAAGTAACATGTGGCATCTCTTACAATACCACACCGCTCTACTGTCATGGTCCAAGAAACACATGTCACTTCAGACAGAACACAGCCTGGGGACATCTCTATGGAGGATTATACTGAATCAGAGGTGTCCCTTTAGCCTGGGAAATACAGATATAAACACAGAAATACATGTTCAGATTAGGCAGCTTCTATGCAAAAGACTATACTGTGCTGCACTGCAACTCTTACCATGTGTAGCAGGAGCCTTGCAAACAGCAGCTCTATGCTTCTAAACAAATATAAACCAAGGATGAAAAACAGGACCGACAATGTTTTTCTAACTGATTTTCAGGCCTCATATAATTTCCAATTTGTTAGGAGGAAACACACATTTACCTTCCAGGGAAAAAAAAGGCAGGGCACAGGAGGCAGTAATCACACTAATAATTTTGGAAAATAACTTTATGTGAACTACTAGCAGAAGCATGTGGAGGCATACTTTCCCTGGCACACTGAGAATTCAACTGGCCACAGCTGCTTCACACTACTCTTCAGTTTCTTTTCTGGAAGTTTTCCTTGCTTTCGGAAATGCTCTCAAAATGTAAGGTGCTTTTTTATTGAAGTTGTTCATTCATCAAGTTCAAAACTTATAAACATTTTTTCTCATTTTGCTGTTGTCATCCTTTCCAGTATCATTATGCAAAGTCAAAGAAGCATCTAGGAATTCTCATAATAACACTTCCAAAACATGTGCAGAAATTGCTGTAAAATTTGTCTCTAAAATCTGGTCCTATGACACAACAAAAAAAGGACAGAACTGATACATTGCTGTGGCCAGCAGGGTGTGCCTTTTGCTTGTAGTTGTGAGCAGTTCTATCTGGCAGCAAACCCATCAAAACCACACAAAGGGTTTACTACGCAGCTGTGCCTCATATGTTCACCCATCATCAGCACATCACCTTTGATCTCATATGGAATATTTGCATTTTCCACCAGCAAAAGAGCAAATGTCTGCAGGCACTAGTACATACACATGGTAACTGTAATAAATACTTTGTGGTTTTATATAATTAATAAAATGGGTAATTAAATCATTCATATCACTGCCCAATTTTCCCTTGTGTCTGGTGCTGTATCTTCTCCCAGCTCCCAGAAGATTTCAAGTTGGCTTTCATGAAACACATATTGAAAGATCCTACACTTCTAGATAATAAGACAGCAACTACTCATTAATACTGCTTCTTGACTTTTTGGCTAATAATAAGCAGCTGTGTAAGATCTATGTAAGAATACAACAGTTATTTTCAATGAAGGTACTTACATTTGCAGCATTAACACACACATGGACACACATCTGATTAATTTGTGCCTTAAAATTACTGTTAAATAATGTATTTGTACTGTTAAGCATGTATTTAAGCTGGGTTACTGTATCCTCAAGAGCAGAACTATGTCCAAGTGGACTCCTAACATATACTACATAAAGGTTGTATACTGCTAGGATCGTCAACAGGATGTTTAAACCTTAAAATGCTAGTAAGCATTGGCACTCTAGTAGGAGAAAAAAAAGAGAGGAAAGATTAGATGGACAATTTTCCAGTATCCTAGGTTCTGAGTATTCCATGGAGAGAAACAAAACAGAGTAGGCATGACTTCTTCCATAACAAGTAAAGAATATTTAGCTCATGGTATCAAATATATTGCAAAAATGATCCAGGTGAACAAAGGTTTAGTGTCTTACCATTTTCCTCATGGCAATACTCCTGTCCTGCTATGCTGCATCTCCGAAAAACCATCTTATTTTCAGTGAGGGTTCCAGTCTTATCAGAAAAAATATACTGAATCTGACCAAGGTCTTCAGCAATATTTAGTGCTCGACACTGAATAGTTGAGTCTGTTTTCTCGTGGTAAAAATCAATGTCATTCTGTATTAAATAAATTTGTCCCAATTTGACAATTTCAATTGAAACATAGAGAGAAACAGGGATCAAGACCTACCAAAATAAAACATAGGGATTAAATAAAACTAAAGTCTTTGGCCAGTTACAAACAAGAAGTAGCTCTACTGAAGCCAAAGAGTTACTTCAAGGGTACAAAGATCAGAATGTGACCCATGTTCAAAGCAGACCAGTTACCTGTAATAAAATTATCATCGTCCAGAACATATAGAAACCTGCTAATGTTGGAGGACTCAATTTCCCATCTGGCCTGGGGATGTTAAAAAAAGGTATTTCCGAGTATCTACTTAACCAAATTCCATGCCCTAGAAAACAAGAACACAATAAAGTCAATCAGTTTTATGTAAAGTGTATCACAGCTCAGGGTTGTTGTGTTAGCTGTTAAACTCTGCAGTTCTTACTACACTTTTAAACTACAGTTTTAGCTCTTGTGTTCTTTTAGCAACAGGAGCCTCAAGTTTCAATACATATATGAATAAACACCTTACATGCATTCTATCAACAGCATCTATACAGCATGTCTCAGAAATAAATAAATATTAGCTACACTTCACGAACAGTTTTTTCCCTCAAAAAAAAACCCTCTGGCAATTCATTTTGTTATCCTTGCTTGTCTAGGTTTTAGTCTACCAGTGAACACATCATCATGCCATCATTTTTAAGTGTAATCTGAAGAAGTTTTCTCAAACATATTTTTAACATATATTTAACGCCTTTATGATCTACTGGGAAAGCTAGTCTGTTTGGATTTACTCAAGCTAATCATATTTAATCAACTCCTGAAATATCAAGCCAGTACAACTCTAGTCACACTGGGTCTCTCACCTCCATGTGTACATGAATCTCATGTTACCTGAAATATCCTAAGAGAAAGCAGGAGTTTTGCAGAACAGTTAGTGAGAAAAAAGATAAATCCAATGGAGAAACAGGCTCCAGACCCAAAAACTCACATCAGGAACACACTTTTTAACCACACTCCAGATCAAACATGACAACATGAACTTAAACCTCAAAGCACTTGCATCTTTCAGGGCATTACATACGGATGAAGACTGACAAAATTGATCAGCCCCAAAATAAAACACCAAGCACTGTAGGCTGAGAGAGGAAAATAGCAGGAATCTGAGCAGTTATCACTTACCTACTGCACCAATTAAACACATCAAAAGTAGAAGCAGTACACACCAAAGAATATCAGTGTTCACTTTTCTTTCCAATTTACTGCGCTTGTAATGAGGGCCACTGTTATTCAGCATAGCTTTGGTTTCATGACCTGCAACCAAAAAGGGTGTTGAAATTTTTTAATAACAGGTGTCACAACTGCAAGTGCTTTATATTTCTAAAGCTTTGGAAACAGAATATTTCTATTAACTAATATTTGAACAGCCATTATAAATATAAGCAAATTAGATTCTCCTACAATACATGAATTCTGTCCTAAAGAAAACGGAACAAGCTAAATCAAAATCTATCATGTATATGTTAACTTTTATTAGCTTACATTAACTGTCATTGATATTCTTTCCTATAAAAACAACATCATTCTTGACCCTTCTGTATTATTTCTAACATTTTCTACAAAATCCTACACCTGTGTTACAACTATCTGGCTGGATACATCCTATTGATTAGTGTAAAAACCTCTGCCCTTTCTACAAATTGTAGAATACAACTACAAGAACAGCACTAGCTTTAGTTTTGGTTAAGAAAAAAGCCCTAAGCAAGTCATGCATTTCCATGTCCATTTCAAAATCTCAGTTTATCACTGCAACTAACAAGTTGACAAGGAGGACCTGTTCACACACAACAGATTTCCCCCTTCTAGGAATAATCTGGGGTATCAGGTTTTTTACTGTTAAAACAGAAACAAATTCTACCCAGATATGCATTCCTAACATTTCTAGCTGTAGTTGCCTTCTGCTGGATTCAAGCTTTTACTCTCTCAATTCCCCTTTGTGCAATACCGTTTCTTAGGGCACACAACTACTTTGATTGCAGGGCAATCTGTGAAAGCCAGGGGGGTTCACTAACCTGCATACACCACTATGCCTACCACAGCTTCTGTGTTTCTTACTGTGCATCCTCGGAGCAGTAAGTTCTCCTTGCTGAGGCCCACCCGATCCATGTTGGGATGCTCACTGCAATAAAAAGCACATCCTGTCACATGTAGGACTCCAACAATTACCAATCAGGCTTTGCAAAACCATTAGGAAGAGATTTCCCAAAGAAGCTGCAAGTCACTGACTGCCATCCTGGCATCTCTGATTGGACTTTTCACATGAATGGAGTAACATGAAAGCAGATCACCCTTGAAAATCTGAGCATGTAGGCACCGCATTACAATTTTTTTTTGGCTTTAAAAGTCTAGCATTTGCCATCTGGCACATGAGAACTAGGCAACACTAATGAAAAGAGATCCAAGACAAATACTGGAAATCTGAAACCCTATCTTACTCAGATTGTCAGCATCGGATATTTGAAAAAAATATAAAATCTCATCCTAAATATACTGTGAGCACCATCAGTCCCCTATATACTTTCAGTGGAGCTAGGCCCACTCCTTGTCAAGATACTTCCTCAGACAATAAAATTCACACATATTTATTTTTATTCTCAAATATCTAATGTGTCAGTGTGCAAACGGAAGAATACAGACATTCTAACTCTCAAACCTGAAAACGGGTCACCCTATAAACAGTATTTTGTTTTCTTATTATCTATAGAACGTCATGAACCTGTAAGAATCACAGAGTGGCTGGGGTTGGAAGGGACCTTAAAGATCATCTAATCCCTTAAGGTTCCTTCTGACCCTACCCATGAAGGAAACCCCCAACACAAACCCAGGCTGAAGAAAAGACACAAACAGGCACACTGGTCAAAAGGAGTTGGATAAATTGACTGAAGCTTACACAAGACAAATCAGAGTAGGAAAGGAAGCCAGTCCTTCCCATTTCCAATTCTAATCAACGCAGCTAGCCCAGTCAGGCCAAGGTCCAGACCAGACTGTAGCTACCATATGTTGAAGAGCAGACTTAAAACAGCTATTTCAAGTATGAAATACATACTTGAAAAACAGCCTGAACCAAGATGCTGAAAATATTTAATACAAAATAAAAAGCATCAGTGCCCCATTTGCTGCTCAGAAAACCCTTCTGGAGCACTGTCTGTTGAACTCTACTCAGAAAAGCAGTGGTGCAAACTGACCTCTATCCATACTGTTATTTCTTAAAGCAAACATTACAAGATCTCCAAAGATTAGTAAGAATGCCAAAGCAAATGACAACAGTTTAAAGAGCCACCAAGCCTACTTACACAAAGCCTTGAAAACGACTGAGGTCATTGTTAGGACTTTCACATTCTATTCTACTGGAAAATTCTTCTGGATCAATTTCAGAGACCTAAAGCCATGGGAAGGAAAAAACCCCAGAGAACTCAGACAAATGTGATGGAACTTAAAAACATCATAAATTCAGAGGTTCAGATACTACTATCTAACAATTTAGACTCTAAACTGTAGGTTGCTGGTGGTGTTGATGGTCTCCTACCCAGTAAAAATCAGACTTACACACCATAGGACTTCCTAGTAAATATTATACACTGGCAAATATCACACAAATTGCTGATATTTTGAGAACACTGGAGAAGAAAAAAATGGGTGGAAGGATGAGGAGGAAGAAAAAAATGCAAAACCAGTCAGAATATCTGAAAGGCAGAGATTTCCCATAGATTTTTTTCATTATATAAAAAAATAAAAAAGAAGAGACACTGTGTTCTCTGCTTGCAGTCTTTTTTTTACAATACCATGACCAGGATGGTTTCTGTGCTAACACGAAGCAAGCAGGTAGAACTTTGCAATGATGATTGAGACTTACAAGTACCAAAGAAAGGGCTGTTATGACAGACCAGAAATACATGTTGCAAATGAAGAGTAGGTGAGCTCTTCAGTGAAAAGTCAAGTGAAACAATCTCCTGTATTAATAAGAATGAAACATGACAAGAAGCAAGAGAAAAACCAAAAGGCCTTATCTTTGGAATTACCTGCTATTCCAATTTAATTTCAATTGATGGCACATGAGTGTACTTCTAGTCTCTAATATAACACAGGCTTGCCTCTGGTATAACTGAGTTATTTCCAAGCTGAGTACCTGCCACTAACTCTTTGGAAAGTCATTTGTTCTACTCTTTAAAAAATCCACCAATGACCAATTTAAGGTTTCAAACTCCCAACCATAATTCTCTAATTCACAGGTGTTACTGAATATATCCTCTACATAGTTACTGGTCTCTGAGAAGGCTGTACTCCATCAACAGGATGACTTTACACTGGCAGAATAGCAACTGTGAGCTATCCTGTACACAATCCTGTAAGTAGAATTTGAAACTCAGAAGACATCATGGTGTTAACAAGAACTTTGTTAGCTTGGTTAAAATACTCTTTTTGCTATGTTTTGCTGTATAGATGTGTTGCACTACAAACACAGCCTTTGATATGCCGGCAGTCAAACAGACAGTCTGTTTGCCAAACAGACATTCAGTCTCTTTGCAAATTTAGTTAACTGTGAAAGACCTGTCTCTCCATTGACCCTTCTCATGTTGATTTGCACAGGAGGTACAATATTCCTTTAAAATGTTACACAGAACTTGATTGACGCTTTTGAAGAATTTTGCACTGTACAATGATTACCCAATTAAGAACTACTCTCAAAGTGAAACAGCCAAAGCAGTCAATTCTTTTCCTCTACTGTCTGGAAACATCTAAATATATATTGCTAGTGGAGCTTCTTGTAATAAACCTTGAAAGAGCAAGCACTGAAACTCTGTGTGTAATCTATGGTGGACACAGCTGTCTACACTTTGCCAGCATAAAACAGAGGTTATAAAAATTATGCCTGAAAGCAGGCATCTTGATATGGACACTCAGATCTTCCTGGATTATATGCTGATGTTCTATATTTTTTCACTATAATAGAGATTTTGATAAAGCAAATACTGAGAGTTGAAGCCTCTTTATGTTATTTCTTGCTAAGTTTTCCTGTGTTTCCTGGCACAAAAGAGAAGACTTAAATTTTGGCAGAATTAGAATTACTTGGATTTTGTGTAAAGGTCCCTAAAGAAGGGTGACTATAAATATGGAAACTGAGTAACAGAGCTGGGAATGTTAGGTCCTGCATCAGACACTCACTGAAATGGGGAGGTGCAGATTCCTAAGGCCAAGCCCGCTTGCTTTGGCTGTGCTGTGTTCCTGACACATACACCATCTGATTGCATGGCATGGGAATGGAGTGGGTGTATGGCTAAGGTGGAAGAGCTGAGCTAGGAATGCCTTGGATCAGCTTGGCTGAGGCTTCCTGGAAGAAAAGAACAGCACTTTCCACTACCTTTGAGGATGCTGCAGTTCCTTGCTATGTCTTATAATCTAATAGGAAATATTCACTGCTCACAGTGGTTTTAGTGCTAATGGCATATTAGCTTCTTCACCCCTGTGAACCTGTGTGTGGTTCAGCTAACCACATGACGGGTAGAAGGAAAAGGAGATTAAACCCTTCCTAAGAGGAAGCAACATTTGAGTATCTTGAAAGCAGCAGAGAAATGTCAGTTCGTTCACAAAATAGCTCATCATCCTCAGGAGGTCGGTCCTCATCTGTTTTGTGTATTTCTCCTTGAATGCCAAGATGGTTGGAGACACTGTGTTCTATGCTTCATTACCCACTGCTATTTAAGAAGCCTTGAGTTAGTTTCCCAATTTCTTTCCTGTTGTCATTTAAACATTAAAAAAATAATTTATAAATCACTGAGAGTTTCAGCTCTTGCCTCTTGCTTTCATTTTGCCTTGCCTTCTCTTAAAGGAACCCCACGTGCATGAACAGGTGCCTCACTAATGAACTTTTTCATTGTGTTTCTACTTGCTCAGTCACAAAGAAGCAGGACATAACAATCTTGGAAATAGATTAAGACTCCTAGTTCTTTTCTTCATATATGTTCTTTCATTTGGTTTTGTTTATTCCTTTTCTCCTGAGGTTAAGAAGTGGGGGAGGTCAGGTAATCAACCCCTTACATGGCACTGCCAGTTTTACTCAGCCTGAGCTTATAAGGACAAACTCCCAGGCTGGAGCTCAGCTGGAAGTGCACTGGAGGTCTGTGAAACAGACCATAGCTGCCCATTCAGAAATCAAGCAATCCTGACAAGAAGACTCTACAACAACTATAAATATTTTTTTTCCTATTTGATGACAAAAATGAAGTGTCTTGAATGGTGAAGGAAGTGACACTTTTTTGGACAATACGACTCTTCCTAGAATTCTGGTACAGGTTTTCAAAAAATAAAGAAATCAGTCTCTTTCTTGAGCGGGACTCAAATCAGACCTTGGTAGCAGGAGCTCGTATGAGAACTGGGTCACCTCAGTATGGTGTAAGCCTGAAGAACCACTGGAATTTTGCATATACAGAAGGATCAATTAGTCCTCCCTGCCTCGCTGTTTTAAGATTAAATCAAGAAATGAAAATAAAAAGTAAAAATATAAGTAAGCACGTGACTGTTAGGGGCTAAGAAACACCTTTGTTCATGAATAGCATATCGTACTTTTGGTATTACTGTACCCACTAAGTAACGGCACTTAGAGACTTTCTCTTTTTTTCACCACTGCTGGAAATTCAGAGGCAGTTCAGGTAGTTTTATCTCTAAAGAACTTAACAGTCCCTGTTGTTTTAAGCATGGTGTTTCACCAGCAGGAGTGAAGACTACAGAAACGTCGGGATTCTTTACTCTTTTAATATTGTCTTTTTTGTGCCAACCTCCAGCATTTTGGCTGCTAGGTATATTATTTCAGTATTGTATGGGAGGGAGTAACAAAGCATTTGCAATGTGAAGAAACAGTGAAAAAGATAGTATCTGCTCTTCTCTCTAGGTCTTTATACAACACAGAAGTCCTTTTCTAAAAAACTCCAATTTCTCACCCATACCATGTTATGCACCATAACTAACTACTTGAGGTTTATCTGAATTGTTAATTGTGCTGGTTTTCATGACTTGAAATAGATTTGTCTTTCTTTGGGTTATGTGAACATGCAAAGATTTGCTCCAAAACCACTCAAGCAATGAACTAGAACTGTGTTACCTAGTACCTTGATTTTCAGAGGGGGATTGCTGAGCTACCATGAAGTAGGCAGTTGAGAGGGCTGAGTTGTTTGGGTTTTTTAGTTCACCACCTGTCATGTCAGCTTTCATACACCACTAGAAAAGCACAATTCTCACCTGCTCTGAGTATCCTCTCACCACCTGTCTCTGCTTTAGATTGGTTTCTCCATCAAGGCCTGCAGTTTCAATGTAACAGATCCCATCTGGATCACTAGAATATAACAGCACCATGTCAGCAGGAATGATTTCATTACGTGAAAGTCGGATGAAGTCTCCAACATTGACATTTTTCCAGCACTCATCTATGTATTTCTTCTCTTTCCTGGAATACACAGAAAAACAGTGTGATTTTTTACAAGTGCAGAAGCTGAAAATGAGAAAAATCTGTTTCAGAAATCTATCAGATACTATTCGTGATGGCTACTACAACACATCAAAAGTGACATTTTCCAAAATACTTGTTTTCCTACATGGAAACAGAGCATGCAAGAAAGAAAAAAAAAATCACTACACTTCCTTTATCTTTGTATTTTACATCTTGGAATATCCTTTTATCACAAGTAGAAAAGAAAAATAATTATGTGGGCAGCACTGATATATACTTGGAGAAGTTTTTTGATGGTTAACTTAAAATATGATCAGTTTGCATTCCTGTCTTTTTATTACCCATGACAATAACTGCCTAGCAGACTCGCCACTAGCAGACTCCCTGCCTGAATTGCACCCTCAGGTAGAAAACTATCTTACTCTGTTTGGGGAAATGTTATCACACTGTGAGTACAACATGGTGCCACTAATGAGTGATAAACTAGCAGCCTTTCAATCTCCATGAAGCCATTTTAGAGGAATTAAAAATACACCTTTCAAAACAAATGCTATGTACAACGTTTAACTAGTCCAAGTACCTTGGTTAATACAGTACAAACTGTATTCATACAAACATATACATGTATGAACTCATCTGCCTCAAAGTAAAATTTGATTTTGCAGATTTTACACTGATTTGTTAGCCATTTAACAAAACTGGTGACTGAGTCTCAACTAGTCCGTGAGTGAACTGATCTAAACAGCCCTGCTTTGAGCAGAGGGTTAAGACTAAATGACTTTCAGAGACCTTTTCCAAATTACATTATTTTATGCTTCTGTAAGTATCCAGAAGGTAACCAAAGGAGTTATCACTAACTTTTTCACATGATAGTCAGAATTAAATAATAGTGATACACCATAAGACTGTTATCTCTTACCTGCTATATACTTTGGTTACTAAGTTGTTTATCTGTTTATCCATTTTGTACCTTGAGTAATCTTCCAAACCATCCTTCACTGCAATAATTGTCAGAACCCCTAACAGAGGTAGCATTGTAATTTCTTTTTGGAAAGCTTCAACCAGAGGAACCCAATTTAGGACAACTAGAAACAGGAAATACAAATTGGCAACTCTGAAACAAAAGGAAAACACGGAAACAAAGAGGATTTAGCTGTGCTAGCAGAAAATGATCCTTGTTTCCCCACACCATGATATACAGACATTTAAATTACCAGTGATTTATCTTTTCTTCACCTCCCAATTTAAGGAATAACTATCCATTACTCTGTTTTCACTCTCCAGTCAATAGAGTACTTAGCAACACAGCTGCTTAACATACATGATCAGGTGATGCAGAAACCAAGAATTCTCCTGTATTTTCCAAACTGTCCTCCAGGCATGTTTTCCAGAGTGAGGCACTGGTGAATTTGCACTCTCAAATTTCCAGGTCCCTTGAACTTAATTTTATCATCTCTTAGTGAAGATGATATATGTTAAAAAGGAAGTCATCCTGTAACCTCCCTGTGTAGCTTGACAAATAAACAGTTCTTCAAGCAGAAGGAAGACCAAAAAAATTGGCAAGACAGAAACACATGAGGGAAGGGAAAAAGACATTTGCAGGAATAAGCTGAAAATCCTACTGCCAATTGGTGTCTGGCAGTGCTCCAAAAGCAATGAATAGCTCAATAGTTTAAAGAACAGAATAAGCAGAAAATACATAAGCTAAGGAGAAAAGATTAGCTCAACAATGATGATAGTCAAGACACTTCGGCCATATAATACATATATTTTCAGAAGTGATAGGTCACCAAGGGGAATAATTTTCTAATAAATAGTAAAACACACAAATATTTAAACAGAAGGATTCATCTTCAGAAGAATTATCACAACCAAAAAGGAGCTCCTTACCTGTGAAATTGTTCGAATAAATTCCGTGGTAAAAAATTCAATAAAGTATACCTAGTAGTCTGTATTTTGTTGTTCATGTACAGTTTTGATACTTTTTCATACTCTTCTTTAAAATGTCCCAAACAGGGTATCACTATCCTGTGTTTGCCAGTAGTTTTTGATGACTGATAGCACTTTCCACTCGAATTGCTGCCGCTGCTTTCTCTGCCCTCTGTTGATATCAGTCGCTGCCAGCGGTATCGGGCCCAGCGGATGGGATCTGCCATTGCACCTCCAAAACTTCACAGTCCCAGCAGTGTCATCTCTCTGGAAACATTTGAAAATACAGCAAGTTACACAACAATTCTCTAAAGGCTTTTCAACAAAAAGTCACAGCTACGGTTTTGAATAAGCCTAGGGAAAAATATAATTTTCCTAATGAACCCAACCCAGATTGTTAATAGGTTATGTAAGGTCGGAAATTTCTGCTTCAAAGATTGAATTTATCTGAATTTCATCAAACCTTTCAGGAACCTATAATCTGATTATTCTGCTTAAAATGCACAGTATTTTTGTAATAGCAGTCCACCCACCCACCCACCAGTTTCTCATGCTGTAACATGGTGCAGAAAGGCAGACAAGCTGCTAATTCTGCAGATAACAACATTTTGAAAGGAATCCTCATCTCAGACACTGCAGTCCATGCTGATGGTTAACAAACTTCATTAAACTCAGAAGTCAGCAATCTAGCAATATGCATCTGAATACAGCCTTAGACACAAAGTGAGGAATTGCCAGTGAAAGGCACTAAGTAGCTATCATCAACAAAATTTCTTCCACTGAATTAGAAAGAGGTTTGAGAACTTTTAAAAACTGACAGAGGATGAATAAATTTCATGCCAGTGCTTCTCCTCTATCCTAACTAAGCTCTAGCATTCTACCCAGGAATTCGTTTTCCTAGAGAAAGCCAAAGTTCATAGCTATAGGTGACACAGCTATACCTGTTGCTCACTTTATCAAATCACCCAGTGCAGTCAGAAAAGGCCTCTTGCACAAGCCATGCCTTAGTAGCTCGAAAGTGGTGCTTTTTACAACAAAGTTTTTTACAATTTGAAAGTTTTAACTAATGGTTGCTACACTTCTTGTATTACTTCTTCCATAGAACAATTCATCACACATTTGTTTAAAACTATAAACTGCATGAGCCCAAAATCATCACTACTTCTCACTTTGGTTTACTTTCCATCTATCTCATACCTTACTACCTGCAGAGACGCTAGCAAAATTTTTGACTAAATCTTCTTCCCAAATTCCCCCACAAAAGCTGCTTCTAAAACTTGCTGGATCTTACTAAATGAAATCTCTTTATAACAGACTCTCCTGTATGTTTATCAAACTAATCCTGACTTTGGTTTCAGTCAACTCAAACTTCTGTTCATGTGGTATCCTCTTCTATTGACAAATGTTGCACTGTCCGGCTCAGATTCCTCCAAAACATTGCTCTAAATAGTAATTTTCCAAACTATTAACTTGACTATTTTATCTAGACTATCTTCTCTTACATATCTTCCTTGGTTCTTCTATTACAGCTGCAGAAGTCTTGAAACATGAGCACAATGCCCTCACCAGGTCTAAAATTGGGTACTATCTGTATCTCCACATTGACCCATTCTGTTCTGAAAAAGATTCTCCAAACTCCCTAAAACACATGGACATCTGTGTCACTACCCCACAGTTAGAAAGCTTTTCTCTGTTTCTCTGACCTCTTCACCTCATCAAATTGAGATGGGACATTTTTGTGCTGTCACCATTAGATGTGGATAACTATTCACTGCCACAGTCTCTTGGAAGACTGTAACCATGTACATGAAATTCACGTTCTTTAGAAACCATGACCTGCACTTGAAGGAGACTCTCTGTATAACATTTCCTCTCAGTATCTCCTGGCACTATCCTGCTGTTCTTCCAAGGCCTTTCTGCAGTGCTCCCCCAGACAACATAAGGGACCAATCTGAAGAAAAAGTTCTCAGTTCTAAACCTTGTGGTCCCAGTAATCAACAAAGATTGCAAAGGAATGCATCTATGTCCGGGACATCTTAGAGAAGCAAGAAAGAAGAGGTTGTGAATGTTTTCTAAAATACATGGCATGTTCTTATTTTCAGAGAATGTGGCATCTTCCATTTTTGCTTCCTCCAATCCTACTGCCTGGAAGACAGTTCCCAGAGGGACTGCCCTCTGCCTACAGATTACTATCCCATTTTAGTCAGCCTTTCCTCCAGAAATGGGAACTGACATTTAGGAGCAGCTGCTTCACACCAGTGAATCACTTCAAATGTGTGGCTACCATACAGTCATACATATGAACACTGATCTCTACACATGTGAAAGGGAAGCTTCAGTTCATTTACACTGAACCTGAGAACAAGTCTAAAGCTTTAAAGGTCTTCAAAAATGTTGAGGGACTGCAGAACGTACTGCCGGTGGAGTCCATATATGACTATGCAGATTTCAATACACCTAGAGCTCCCAGACCCCTAAAGTAACACACAACCATCCACGAAAGTCAGGAATGAATTAAAGAAAAAAGCACTGGAAGTTAAAGAATTTTAAAAAATGACTGGCTGAAAAAAGGTAGGTTTGTTTTTTTCCCTGCAATCACAAATTTCAGCAGTTTAACAATTAAAAACCCCCACACTTCTGGATTTTGGATAGCATCCTTAAGGCTTGGCTGTTTTGAGGAAACAACAATTTTCCCTAACTGTCTCTGCTGTGACAAATCAGTAACTGTACAAACAGATTTTATATGAGAGGCCTTTACAAATAAATGTTTGTTTTAACTAAAAATATACTGGATTATCAGATTTAACACGATTTCTTCTGTTATATTTATCAGACTCCTTCAAGCTTTCATCTGTAGGTAGCATGAATCATATAGGGTGTGTCAGTTAACTACACTTTTGCCCAATAATCTGACAAATCTCTACAACAGTTACAGTGTACAATGACCTAGTAGCAAACTAAAGCAAGTAAATGCCAGGAAATTTCACAAGATGCCACCAGCCAGGTATTTGAGAGCAGGTTACATTCATAGTGAAAATCATGTTTGTTTTCATAAGACCAGGCAAACAAACATCTCATACTGATGAAGAAGGAAGGAATTTTTTCTTGACCTCCCAGGGCTAATGGGAATGCAAGCGCTTTAAATAGGAGATCCTGTTCATTCAGTGAAAATTATATAGGCAAAAAACCCTATACAGCTAAAATACACCTCAGAAATTTCAAAACCTTCTGAATTTTAAGTCCCTTTGGTTTACATAATCTTTTATCTTTTCTAGCATTTGCTACTGAGTGACCACTATTTACAAAGAATAAAGCCGTTGGGGAAAGCAGGGAGGAAGAGCACTGGAGGTTTTAACATGACAGCATGTTAAGATGGAATTCTTCACCACTGGATGAGGAGCTAATAGTTTAAACTGCATATGCAATGTTGCTGAAGAGCCATCACCCCTCACCACATACATCCTCTCTGACTCCTGACACAGCTCCAAAACCTCTGTACCATCCTTTCTCAGAGAAGCAGAGCTTAAAAAGGAACAGGAAACATCAGATTCAGTTCTGTGCACTGCATATTTTGTCAGTATCTCCAGTATTCTAACATAACTACTTCTACCAAAACTGAAGATTGTAGGGATGCGAAATAACTAACACACCCACCACACTGGAAACACGTATGAGAAATAACAAGTAATCTCCTATAATCAGAGAGGTGAATCAGACAGTTAACAGACATCTTGAGAAAAAAGCATCTGGATCTCATACTCTGCCATAATGCCCTCTGACTCACCTGGGATTTGACTGAGCTAGTATTTTGCAAATTATTTTTTTCCAAATCATTTGCATCAACACTTTAAAATAGCACTTCTGAAGTTTCAAACTTCTTGCGTTTCAGAAACCTCTTGCACTTCTTAATTCTTCTGGGTAATTTTATTCCTCTTCTTCATTAAATTTGGTTCATAAAGTATTGAACACATTTTTGTCGTGAGAAGTTTCATCAGCTTCATGTTAGGTATTTTAAAGGATTAAGTCACCGAAGATCAAATAAAAAGTATTTTAAACAATTTTTCTAAGAAATACATTCCCTTAAAACATTATTTGACCCTCTTGGCATGTTATTTTTCATAGCCAAGTCTTGAGTTCCCCAGCTAATGTGAACTTAAAGGAGTAATACAAAACAGCAGACATTTCTTAAAACACTGGCAAACGATACACAAGATGAATTAGTCTGAAGCACTATTTTCAGAAGTTTATTTCTAACAAATATGTTTATGTCTAAAAACCCCAAGAATAATATTCATGTACTTGAAAACAGGAAGCCTAAATGATCCCATGCATTTTGAGGACAGCCTCACACAAGCTAGCCTGTCATTGTCATGCTATACACCATTCACATAAACACTCTTGATCTTGCTAAATGGCAACAGCTGATATAGAGGCAATTCAGGTATGTCTTACACTCAAAAAGGGAAGTTCTTGTAGTAAGCTTACTGTTATTAACATAATGAAAATGATGAAATGTGGAAGGGAATTGTGAGATACTGGATTTATTTGCTTCCTTGCTTTTTTTCTACACCAGTTCATGTGCTCCGATTCCTTCCTCTTCTTATAAAGCACTTTGAGATATGAAAAACTGGATAGACTAGATATGGTTAACAGGAAATAGCTGGCTGTCATACCTTTGTTCAAGCAAGGCACAGCACCATCATTTTTACCACAGGACAGATCAACACTATACACTCTCCATGTTTGACCATTTTTTATCACAGTAAAAACAGGCTTTGAGAACTCTCTGCTAGTAGCTGAGAAAACTCCTACTTTTAAATGGTCTGTAGCCCAGAAGAAGGGCCTTGCATCATAAAGCCCTGTGTAAGCATTCTCTTGTATGTGTACTTCATATCTGTAAGTTGTTTCATTTTCCCATCACTTCCCTTCCACTGTCTCTTGAAAATTCTGTTATCTTCTAACTCTTGAAGTATCACCTGCATGCAAGCATTTGCTCCTAGCTTTCCTGGTGGGGGATGGAGCTGACACTAAAAATTCCTTAGTTCCAGTTATATTATTGGTAGCCTTTGGCCAATCACCTAGCAATCACTGATCTCTCTCACACTAGATAATTTCTTAAGATCATCAGCAAAACAGATGTGTAGATAATTCAGCCTATGTTTATGCTCTGGAACTGCACGTTACTATTATGTTGTGGTCATTTGCTCACATGTCAGGTGTAGTGCCCTACCATTTACCCTGGCTTCTAACCACTTCCTTCCTTCTGACAACATCCTTCCTCTTTATTGTGATCTCCAAATAATTAGTCCTCATTTTTCTTTCATAAAGTTCTTTGTTAAATGCACTTGGTAAATGACATATTTGACAAGAATGTTCCCCAGACCTTTGACCCATGCATGCTTGTGGTGTGTGTCTCCATCCTGTTCCTTCTCAGGCAGTGTGCAGTAGGCCTTCATCTGGGCTAGGTTCCAGTAGGAAGTAATAAATCAATTCTTGGCAAACAGAAACGCAATATAAAAAAATTCATTATCTTACCTGAAAAATTTCTACAGCACCTAAAATGGAAGCAACTCAGACAATGAATCTCCCCAACAACATTCCTTTTTCTTTCCTCCTCACATGAATATATCAGGATGTTCTGCAGGTCTGAGGTTCTGGGTGACCAGGGAATATAAAAATACCATCCTAGATGGAGGTCACACTACACAATGCTATGGAAGAGGCCAAATGTTAAAAACTCCCAATCGTCCTTGAAAACACAGAAGCTAGCAGAAAATGAAGAAGATCCAGGGAAGATTCAGGGAACCAGGACCTGAAGTTTAATTTGCACTCTGAAGAACAAATACTTCTTTTCTCCTAAGGCTTGCTACGTTTTCTGTAACATGCACAAATTTCACAGATTTATCACACATGTTTGCAAGCCAATATGAAATCTGCTGAGACATTCTAATATGCCAAACAGATCTGGATAAGAGACTTTTGCTGTCAATTTATGGGACAAACAGGCAAAAACCTGCAGGAATCAAAACTTCAATTTGAGAAAATGATATGGTCATTTGCAACCACATATTCTATATATAGATATATTTATAGAAGAGCTGTAAGAATTCTTGAATTAAGAGTGCAAGGCAGATGTTAGTATGAACAATCAATTGCTGTGGCACTATTTCGCCATGCACTGCCACCTACAAACTCTAATTTAGCATGGGCAACACTGAAAATTTGCAAGCCTTGAAAAGCCTTGGATCTTAGGAAATTCCTTGGTTATGAATATGTTAAGTCAGCCATCAATAGCCCTTTACAAATGAAAAACAACCATCATGATGCATTAAAACCCAAGAAGTGCCAAGGCCCTGACACAAGGATGGGTGCAAGATAATTTAATAGTAAACCATGCAATAATATTGTTTAACATACTACACTGTGGGAGCAATATATAAAAGCAGAAAATCTTCATCTTGGGTAAAGTAATTTAGGATACCAATCAGATCTTATACCTACAGACACAATCAAACTATATACTAGTAAATTTTAGGTTAAAATTTCAGATGAAGTAATTTCAAAATAAAACTGAAGACTGCTGCACAGTGATCATCTGTGAAAATATTTTACATCCTTTTCTCCATTAGAAAAGTTCTGCTTTATGTCCTGTTCTCATGTGCACATTTGTCTCAAAACTATAAACCAAAACATCACAGTTTAAGTCTTACTCTTCTATGATTGTCTTTCTAAACAGTTCTATCTTTAGCTTATGGTCAGGCAGCATTTAGTCACAGGTGCTTTGCTACGTGTAAAATTCCCATGAATTTCACAGTAAGACTAATGTGTGGGCCATGTTAAAATTTATACTGGTGTTCATGCATTGCAGAAGAATGTGATTTTCTTTTTTGTAGCCATGTACACTCCCTATGCTACCATAAATACTTTTAAGAGAAATGGATCCATACTGGCAGTGTTGCTGGTTATTAAGGGGCCAAAACTCTATTGTGTAGATAAGGTCTAGCATACTCATTGAAATTTATACTGAAAGTATCTATTACAGCAAGAAATTACTTGAGTTCCTAAAATTCTACATTAGGTTTCTGACTAGTTTTTTCTACTCTTCTGGTTTTCTAAGACACCTACATTATAAGTTACTCAAAAGTTCCATGAATTCCCAAGGCAGTCACTGAGGTTTTCGGTTCTAATGCTCTAGGGTTAGTGAATTTTTGACAAAGCCAACTCTTGTACAACCTCAGGAAGACAATCAGATTGCCAGAGCAATAAAATCTGCTTACTGCTTGGGGATATATTGACAGGAATAACCTGTGAATCCACTTTAGCCACTAAAGACTTCCTGTAGGACTATAAGACATGACTCTTGGGATGTTATTTCAAACCTGAAAGTGAAAAGTAACCTACAGCAACTGAGGGCTCAACTACAAATGTGTATTTTAATGGTTTTATTAATAAAAATGAAGCCAAAATATATAGAAGCCTAAAAATAAAATATGTAAGGAGTTAAGAATTCTGAATTCTGACCCTAGTAACCCCAAAATGGAAAAACCCAAGACACTAGAAAATCACTGCTGTGAGTAGTTGAACTGAGTTAAAAGTTAACACTGAATAGAACTGTTCTCACTTCTACTTTCCACTCCTGGCTTAGTCAACTCCTTCATAATGAGTCTGGTACTTACTGAACCCGGTTCTCACAGATCTGCAAGACCTTTTACTAACTCAAAGACAATAACATCACTGGATTTCTCAATCCATCATTAAAGCTGTGAAAGTTCTCATGTTGGCACAAGCAAGATGGCACAAGAATGTCTGATCAGTGAGTATCTTTGAGTACTCATGTAGAGCACTTGGTCCCAATTTCAGTCTAGTTTTCATTAAAAATATATATCAGGTCTGATTATTGCCTTTGAAATTCAGATCATCCAGGTTAGTGCCAATTAACAAAAGAATGCAATCCTCACCTGTCAGTCCTACCTTCTGCTCCTGTAAACAGTAAGTGCTCACACACTAACAGGAAAAATTCAGTCTAAAACAATGGCTTCAGACCAGCTTTGGAGTCACACAGAAGAGCAAAGTGAATTCCACTCCATTCCAATCCTAGGTAAACCACTTAGTGTCCTCTCTGCTGGTAATCACCACTACTTAAAACAAGAATAATGACAATTCTGTTAACTTTTGGTGATGCTGTGAAGACAAGTATGTTTTTAGTAAGAGGTTTCTCAACACTGTGGTCATTGATGAGACACGAATAACATGTAAGTATTGCTTTGTAAGTACTAAAATAATAGTAATTTTGATATTAGAAGTACATTTTCTTCAGTAGCTGTATTTCTGACAAGAACATGGATTATTCTGTCCCATCTTTCTGAATACTTTTAATAATTAAGTCCAGTAACTATTGTGACCCAGTCCTGCGAGTGAACATGTGCACTCTGTGCCCCTCCATACTTTCCTGAAGTTTCTGGAATTCCCTGCGATTTATATGAATTTCAGTCTACCTCCTTGCCATGAATCTGTAAAGTAGGAAAAGGCTGACACCTCAGTCACCACCGTGACCTATTAAAACAAAGACTTTTGTTTCTGGAACAAAGTCGAGGAGATTAACACATGCAATGGCGGGGGGGGGCAGGGAGGCTGGAGGTCGGTCGTGGCCCAGGGGACATTTAAAAACATAAACCCACAAATCGTCCTTTTTTCCCAGCCGAGTTCCGCAGGGGCNGCCGCCCCTCACCTGCTCACACGGCCTTTGGCCGCTCGTTCTGCTCGCCCCTTTCGCCCTCTGACCCTTCTTCCTCGAGGAGTCGGCTCCTCCGCACGCCCCACGGCTCTCGGTGAGGGAGTTTAGCTCGCTGCAGAGTCGATGACGCTTTGTTATTGTTTAAAGGTTTGTTTTTTCTTTGCCTTAAGGCCTCGGCAGATGGAGTTTGGGGTAGGAGTACGACTATCACAGAACCTGACAGGAGTGACAGCCCGTAAGGGAAACTGATATTCTTAATCTTTTACAGTCATTTACAACTGAAGGCAGCTTGGCCTGTCTAAACATCAAGTTTTCTAGCCACTGGGCTAATAAAGGTTAGCAAACACTTGTCTTGTTTTCGAGGAAGTAAGCCTCAGGCTATTGAGAAACAGCCCAAATTACCTTAAACAAATCACCGCCATCAGGAACCTCAGTGGGTTTTTTAATCAATAAACCTTGTGATGTCCCACATTGTCCTTTTTGATCTTACTGCCTTACAGGGCACTTTTGAAGGCTTCCCTTACAATGAAATCACACGGCCTTTTACATGAAAGTGAGGGGATTCCTGATTCAAGACCATTTTCTGCTGAAAAAGAAAGAAGAAAAAAATTCCACCAGGAAATGTTATTTGCACATCTCTTGGTCCCTACTGAAATAGACTGGGGGTACCAGTACTTGCCCAGTGTCAACAAATAATTCCTAACAGAGAGCTGGGAGAGCTGTGCTGAGCAGTGGTACTTGGTTGTGCTCTCCATCCCATGGGTATGCATGGTGTTGTTTTCCCCGTTTCCTTGATTCGAGAATGCCCTGCACCCCTGACCACACTCTGAAAACATTTTGGTTGTGTTCAGTGAAGAGCTGCTGAGGGTCTGTTCTTTGGAGTGCCTATGTGGCTAGTAGAAATTTCAACACATACTGGCATATTAAATGGAATAAAAATTCTGCTTTTATTTTAAGGAAGTCTATAACTACTGCCTTGAAATTACATAGGTTCTTCTTAGCGGAAAAAGATGTGGAGTGGTGTTTCTTTGCAGGCAGGATCTATCACCTTTGCTGGCTCAGGTGCTGTAGGAAAGAGGAATCAACTCTGGGGATGGCAGAGCAAGCTGCTGCAAGACAAGGTGGTAGTAGACTTTGCCAAAACCTAGTTACTTGAAAGTGATTTAACTGGTTAACATTGATTTATTGGAACATTCAAGTTGGCGGAGATGTTTGACGAAGAAAATCACACAGCTTATCACCAACCACAGCATAATCTCACTGCAGTTGTAAATAATTTATATCTGGAATCTTACATTTCCCATTCATGATTTTTCATGCATGATGGTCCATTCTGTAAGCCTACAACTATGAAAAGCATTATTTTGTTTCCCTTGTTTGCGCAGCAGTAACAATTGCCTCAATTAGGCCTCTACGTCAGTGCACACAAAAATACCCAACCAAACCATAAATGAACTACTCTGAACTACTCTGGCTGCCAGAAAGAGCACAGCTGCCTTAATGCAGACCTCTGTGCACTTTAATTAGATGTGCTGAAGCAGAGCATGTGAGCTGTTTGGAGAGGTAAGGCTGATCAGGTGAGTGGGAGGCATTGCTGGCTCCTGACTTGCCCATTACATACACGTTTTCACTTTCATCGTTCTGTACAATTGTCCAGTAGTATGAATGGTCTTGATCCCAATGCAAAGCAACCATCCAGCATGTCTGAAGTTTAATTAAACTGTCTTCTGCCAGGTATCCTATGGAAGTGTAACTACAAAGACCACAGTCACCAGAGATAATGCTTGATTGAGAAATCTCACTGATAGCTTTTCTGTATGGGATAATAACACTGAACATCCTCCACATGGATATATCCTTTTTTTGTTTCCCCCTAGAGATCTGCAGGTGTCTTTTATATCATCTCCTGATGAACCGCCACAGGAAAAAGGAAAACTTCAAAATTCAGGTCGTCGAGGGCAGTGCCAATTAACAAAAGAATGCAATCCTCGCCTGTCAGTCCTACCTTCTGCTCCTGTAAACAGTAGCTCACACACTAACTGGAAAAATTCAGTCTAAAATAATGGCTTCAGACCAGCTTTGGAGTCACACAGAAGAGTTACATGAATTAAATTCCACTCTGATTGTAGTGTCACTAAGTGCCCTAAACCACTTAGTGCCCTCTCTGCTGGAAACCACCACTAATGAAAACAGGAATAATGGCAATTCTGTCATCCTTTGGTGATTATATGAAGCCAAGTATGTTTTTAAATAAGAGGTTTCTCAATACTTTGGTCACTGGTGAGATGTGAATGCCCTGTAAGTATTGCTTTGTAAGTATTAAAATAATTTTGATATTAGAAGTACATTTTTCTTCAGTAGCTGTATTTCTGACAAGAACTTGGATTATTCTTTCACATCTTTGTGAATACTTTTCATAACTAAATTCAGTAAGTATTACTGTGGTCCGATCCTCTAAGTGACCATGTGCGCCCTGCACCCTTCCACACTTTTCTGAAGTTTCTGGAATTTCCCTCACTCATATGGACTTAAGTCCAACAACACAAGAGCTGTTGATGACTCCAAAACAGTCATAGAGCTCTTTGTGTATTTCAAACCCTCTATCTGTTCATGGCTGCAATAACTGCAAGTACAAGCATGAACAACTCAGCCTGCAGTGCTCATACTGGCACTGCCTAGGACACGTGAAAGAGAGGAACTCATGAACTGCCAACTAAACTTGTTGGCAGACTGAAAACTTTCCAATGAAGACCTGAAAAGAAGAGGGAAATTTGCCATGGCATGCCATCAAACATTTCCCAGAACACCTCAAGGTAATGGAATGTGAAAAGCCGGGTACGATTCTTCTCTGGGAGAATCTATTCCCCAGAGGAGAATCATACCCAGTGATGATTCCAGTGCCAAATCCACATAAACAGCAGTGTCAGTGGGGATTTGGGGTTGTAGACATAGATGGTTATCATTTACTGCAGTGTGGATACTCCCACATCAGCTTAGTGCATTTATAGGAGGTCAGGGGACGTACTTGAGAGATGCAGTGTGTATTTACACATAAACAGTGACACGTTATGATATCTAGTTCAAATACATTTGAAGATGTGGTGGCATGTTAATAATAACTTATAGCCAGAAAGGGAATTGATTCTTACCCAAGTAATTTCATGATGTTTTACTTCCTTAGCTCTGCAGTAAACCCAAATAATTTAACTGGAGCAGAGATTTCACAAAACCCCCTTGAATTTTAAATTACACTGAATTATTGTTTACCAGATCATTGGCTGGTAAATATGTGTTTAGCATACTAAGCAATGCTGCCAGTGCAAATTAAAGCAGTCTGTTGTGCTTATCACTAAGGTAGTTTCTTACAAGATCCTCAGATATATTTCCTGGCAGAACCCCTGGAAGATAGATACATAATTAGAGCTGTTTATTTGCTCTAATTTGTGCATGGCCACAGCCTTTATTTACCATATACTGTCTAGATCTGTACTGGTTTATTGATTTCCTTGTGAGGAGATTGTTTTTATCTCTGGAGTGACCATTTTATAGACAGTCATGAATCTTCCTTCACTGCTCCCTGTGAGAAAAGAAGGTATTACTACTTTCAGGTTACAAATAAGTAAGTTGAAACAAGGGAGAATAAACACCACAACATGAAAATGTTAGTGAATCTGAGCCTACATGCTCAGTTTTAAAGACTGAGCATTTGTTTTAATATTTTATTGTGCCAGATATATTCTATGTAAATGTACAATTTGAAATCTTGAGAGAGGTAGAATTGTATGTAAATATTACTGTGGGAAATTTCCTGAAAGGCATTTTCAGGGTCATTAAATCCTTGTAATTGCAAGCATGCCATACAATCTGTTTCATAAACTGACTGAATTTTTCTAAAACTAGTTAGGTATTTTGCTCATATTACCGTTCTAAAAAATTGCCTCAGAGTAGGGTTGCTGTGAGGATTAAGAATTCTCTTGTATCTTCCAAACTCAATTTCATACCCATTTGCTCATATACTAGCAGTGACCACTGCTTCCATTAAATAATTCTTTTTGTTCCTGGTGTTTAACAATCCAGGTTTGTTTTGCTACAGTAAACCAGATAAGAATGAATCGTATCAAACTGACCGAAGGCTAACTAAATTTCGAATAGAAGTACAGCCAAAGGTGTACTGCAGTCTAACAATCCACCCAGACCTTAGTTGATGTTGGATAAATTGCTGTGACATAGCCTATGTAGACAAAACAAGTTAAAAGGGAATAAATGACTAATATTTACTCATGTAATCCTCAGGCTCTGCCTATGATTTACACCATCAAGTTTAGGCAGCTACAAAATAGAAGGAATCAGGAAGCTGGCATTAGATCCCAGTTCTGGAGGGCAGTTATATGTTGTCATATATATATATATATATATATATATATATATATATAGTCACTCACTGTGGTTTGGCATTTTGCTTTAAGAACTTCCTTCCTGAAAGCCACTAAGATCATGAGACCTTTTGTTCTAGAGATTTTCATTCTGTTATCCATTCTGCAGAAAGTAATTATCAACTGGAAGTTAACACGGAATTCCGAAGTCTTTCACTTTTAAGAGGCTCTGGATTAATAAACTAAACAGAATGACAGAGATACTGTCAGCTTACTGCATCAGGAATTTACTTCTTATCCTGACATTTTTACTTTATCCAATAGACAAGCTGAGTTGGTAATCTATGGGGAGACTCCAGCTTCTAACAATCCATATTCACTCCCCATGAATGAACACTAGCCCACTAGTCATTGAATAAGACACAAAACTAACCCTAAAAAAGGGAACACCATCTAATGCTGATGCTTGTGGACTGATGGAAAAGTGTGTATGATTGGAAAGTAGTTCTAGCTAAGTGGAATTGCACATAGGCAGATTGATGCACTTGGAAAATTGCTTTATTCTTTTCTTCTTTTTATTTACTCTGATGTGGCAATTTCCCATGGCTGCTCTTCAGCCTTATCTGAAGCTGTAAATTTGTCATTAGCTGGTTTACACTGCTACAGTTTCATTGCGCCAAAGCACTTTCCATATGCGCTTGTGATATATACGTAAGTGCCTTCCTCTTCACTATATATACAAGAAAGTTGACTTGTTGAATTTATCTGGTCCACAAATAACCTTAATTCTACACTTTCTTTTTATCAAACACTTTACCAGCTAACAAAAGGACCCGAGTCAGTGATATTGAATGAAATATTTAGTAACTGTTGCTTTTTTCTCTATCTTTGTTTGTATAAAGTTATTTTCTGGGTCATAATATTTTTCAATTTATTAATTTTTTCTACAGTTTTTCTAACACAATTTCTCATGGACAGGATTCCAATCCGCCAAGCAAATCTTGTCAATATTCTAACTTTGCTACTTATGCCACAATTACTATATTATCCATTTCCTGAATAAATAAAAATAATCCAGCAGATGGACATGAAGATACCACATAAGACTTTTTGATTTTCTCAGGTATTGTTCACAAGGGAAAATGCAAGTCCAATTTCCCATAAAATAGGTAATTTAAGTTTAGGAAACGCAGTATCAGATTAAAAGTGTCTGCAAGACACCACACTGGAAAAAACATGAATTTTCATAGTTCATATATATTTAAACATTTTTGAAGGTGAAACTTTGCCGCAGCAGACATTATATCTGATCATTTCACCATCTAGAGACAGTAAACCAAGATAAAGTATAAACAAAGATAGACCAAGACTGAGACAAAGCACAAGTACAGCTTTAGCTAACTTGGAGGAAATGTTACCACAGGGGAGTTTCTGATTCACTTGGTGAGCCCAATGCATCACAGATCCAAGATGAATTAATGGAAAGCCACGGTAAAGACAAGAGATTTATATTTTCACAGGTATGGTAGGTCAGGTTCAAATTTAGAAGAAAGCTTAGGGTTTACTTGTAACCTGCACTATGCGACAATATTAAACCAACTGCTCCTTGCTAGAACTTCATGTCATATAGTCCACTGTAAATAACATAAGGAAAACACGTCTTATTTTCAAGGGAACAATTTATATTTTCTCCTTATTTTGCCCCTATAAGTAGAAGAACTATTTAAGGAAAACTAGGAAAATTAAAATAATTGTAAATTTTCTTTTTAAAGTTGCTCAGTATTTATCTAGAAATATTCTCCAAATTGTGAAATGAAAATTTCTTATTTAATTCTTTGTTGTGTCACTTGGAAGAGTAAGTAGGTCATGTTTTCACAAAGCAAACAAATTTTCTAGAGACTTCCTCTCTAGAATGTGCACCAGAGTAACTCTAAATAAAAGCAAATGTCAGCTACTTTATTGAAAATTAAAAATACCTCTCCTGATGTAATAACATCAACCCATTGAAAACTTGGTGTGAGCAAAATAGTAATCAAAATACCATTGTCACGACATAATAAGATTCATTATTTTATTCATTATTCCTACAGCAATTTTTACCATTCATTATTACAATAGCAAACCCTGTTTGTATGTTGCATTTTCATATGTACAAAACTCTTGCACTTGTGCATGAACTAGAGGGCTTCCAAACTTTTTCAGATGACTGGTAATGTTTTTTTGAAAATTAGAACTTTTTTTGTACTGAGACAAATTACACATAGGGAAGCTGAGATGTACCTCTCTTGTTTTTGTGTCTTTGCTAATTTGAGACACTCTGAAGATACAAGAAAAAAATAGAAAAAGAAAAAAGGGGAATTACATTAATATGATTCAAAGCACAGTTTGTCCCAGGAGTCATGGAGGTCATAGGTCATGTGGTCATTCAACTGCAGCAAGAGTTAGCAAAGTTTGAAACTCTGGTAAATATGCAGAAGCTGTCCAGGACACTGACAATTGCTTCTAAAAATCTGGTTTTCAGAATAATACTTGAATTGTCAGATAGCTTTGAGATAAATTGGCACTTTCATAGTATTTGTTTTGATTTCTTTTGGAAAAGACTATTAAATTGTTATTTCCCACAGATAAGACAAGAGCAGTAGAAAGTAGAGATATGAAAAGCTGCTCCATAGTGTATTATTTAGAGACCACAAAAAAGTCCAGAAAATGTGGCTAACACAATGTGCTGCCAAGCTGGACACAGACTGACAAGACTGAGAAAGCCTTATAAATTACAAGGCAAATTTGTGAGGAATTCCTGGGAGGGAGCTGGCTGTATTTATCCTGGAAGAGATTTCGTCAGAAAGCACTGCTGTGCCTTACTATGGACGTATCTGTATAAGCAAACTGCTTTTTCTTAGTCTGTCATAATTACCTTCTCTTTATATGCTCTTGGTTGAAACAACCTCTGTCAGCAGAAACAGAGTATTGCCAGTGTAACTTTCACCAACTGCCGTTTTCATTTCATTTCAAAATATGATGCGATAAAAATAAAATTTATAGTAGCTGTAATAGTAGTACTCAACTCAGAGTTATATAATAAATACAGACCATGAAGTCCTTCTGTAGATGAGATGTTCATGGTGTTTATTATTTTAGGAATACCTTCTCCCCACTGCTATTATGACGTGTTGGTACAACTTGCTATGCAGCATATTCCAGCATCTACTAATTGTTATTTACTGCTAGGGTTAAGAGTCACCATAATCTACCTAGTGGGCATTTTCTTTTCTGCTTTATGATGTCCAAAGATTTTTGAAAAGCACCAACACATTCTTACCATTCATTATTAATACTGAAATCTTAAGGTTAGGCTTGGAGAAGCAAGGGAATACTTTGGCTTAATTTTACTACATCTGCCCTAAAAGCTTGCTAATTTTCTGCTGCTATCATTTTCATTCCAGGCATTACAATCATTAAACGTGAACATTGCGAGTAAAGTTCCAGTCCTGATGTGTACCTGGTGTTTAGTTTATCTAGAATTTTTAAGCATCAGGAAAGGGACATAGAAGGATAGAAATGGTGATAGTGTATTTTTTCCTTATAAGATGGTATCAATAGAGTAGATAAAAATAAACTTTCTGCATTTTCCGTGAGCATGGGATAAGAAATAAAGGGTCTGGATTGTAGAAAGGAGAGTTAGGAGAATATTCATAATGTTCTTGTAGGATGGAGGATGAAGACTCCTCCCTCTCCAATCAAAGAAGCTTATGCAAAAAGTGTTTCGGGGACAAGAGAGGAGAGGAAGGGTAGGTCTGTGAGTGCTCAGCTGCTTACAAAAGATGGTGACCAGTGGTACCCATGAGCAGAGTCCCAGCTACTGACTCCAGTTTGTCTTCTGAGCTGTTGTTTTAGTGGGTATATGGCTCAAGCCTACTACAGGCTCTGTGGAGTACACAGGATATCACTTTTCTGGTCTAAGCTATTCCTCTGCCTCTGTCCTGCAGAATACTGGGTGTGATACCAGCTCCTGGCTCTTCTGTTACCTCAGCCAGGCAGGCGTTGAGATGTACATAGTACAGATATTTTACAAACCTATGATATTAAGTAATGATTTCAAGTAATATGTACAGCATTTTTCTATCTGGTACTTCCAAGTATGCTTGGAGTGCTTCCAACAATAGCACCTCCTCCCCGAAGATCTTAGAGTGTAGCAGAGCTCTTTTGAATGATCTCTTCAGTATGCTTTTGTCTGTGAAAGGCAGTACAGATTTCAGTGTATAAACTGTGTGACACTAAGGTGGTGTTGAACCACAGGAATGTCCCTCAGAGCTATTGCTAGTTCTTCAGTGCAGTCTGTGGGAAGGACAGAACTGCTACAGAAACCAGCAAGATGATTTTGTAATATCAGTGAGAAGTCAAGAACACATAAGTTCCTCTTGTTACATCTCTTACTGGAAAAAAGAGACACAATAGAGACAAGTGTAAAGCTGTGGACACAGACATATCCACAGCAAGCATGACACTGCACTGCTCATGTCTCAGAGAGTGAGTAAATGAATATTATATTTACTGAATAGGGACAGACGGAAAGAACCAAAACTTCTCAAGGTTTTGTATGTTCAAAATTTACAAGTAAAATTATTTGAGAAACTGATTTGTCATTTGGAAGGAATTATGATTATAGATTATGAAGAGCAAATAGGTGATAAACTATGTTATGCACATCAGTGTCATGTTCATTCAGCCTCACTATGAACTACACTAGCTCATCAGAGTGTAAAAATTAGAGATATGTTATTTTCAATCTCCTTAAGCTGCAGCATATCACTATGACCATGATTTTATGTAAGCTTCTACAATCTTAAAGATTCCTGGTTTAATAATTAAAGTGGTTCACTGATTGCTATTCATGTGTCAACCAATTTCATCTAAATATGGGCTACCGGAAGGGGTAGTTTTGTCTTACCCCTCAATCCTCAATTTGCAAAGGTCTCTTCTGTCTGAAGGGGTGCTCTGTTCATGGTGGAAACCTAATCCATGAAAAAGAGCGAATGCAAAAATGAAGTTACTTTTCATCTACATCAGCTGCAGTTTCATCCTGCAGCCCCAGGTGCCCTAATGCTGGCATGAAGGTCGGGAAGAGGAAGTAGAGCTGGTAACAGGGACTAGGGGACATCCCTTCTCCACAGCAACCCCCATTTACCTCAACATAATTTCAACTGCAGTCTCAGTGTTTCCACTGCATTTAAAAAATGCATTTACTGTCCCCTTTGAGTTGGTAAAATACACAGTTACCTATTTATTTCTATTGATGTACCTGTTTAATAGTTCCTTGTGGAACACTTATACTGGTGCTTGGGTATTCCCCCCAACTGAATATACTTAGAGCAATGTAAAACACTATGCTAGTATATTATATACACATTATATAAAACAACTATTTTATATATATTTATTATTTTATTGTTATGATAAAATCTATGTTACTATAATATTAATAACCTCTGGTTATTAAGTTATTTCCCAATGTTTTAATTACTGCCATTCTCCAAAACCAAGGGCAACAAATAGATTGATCTTAAAATGGGTTTAATTACTGTAGTTTAACTTGTGGGTTATCTTTAAAGGGCAAATAAACCCCTCTACAAGTCATCAGCAATGTGGATAAAATAATGTAATGTTCACTCTACAATTTTCTCTCATAAAACTGCTTCTTTCTTTGCTGCTCTGAAGTCCTTGCCTATGTACTTACTGTTCTGCAAGTTTCCCTGACTTTGTGGTTACTTGAGAGCTTAACTTCAAGAGGTGATGTGGGTTGTTACTTCTGTGGTACAGAAACTTAAAAAACAGATATTTTGAAAGATTAAGACTTGAGGGCAGATCCAAGTAATGCAGTTCCAAACAAAGTCCTAACTTTCAAAGGCCAGTTTTATATCCCTTACTTCACTGCAGCTGAACATGAGCTCCAAGACATGAATTTAGTTAACCCAGCTGTGGTTTCCTTCAGCAGGCTGACTTTGCTCCTCATGGGCCAGTAGGCTGAACCAAAAATAGTAAACTACATATATGTGGAAAATGAAAAGTGAAATTCATAATTCTTCAGACCAGCAAAAAATTAGCTGCTTTGAAAATGTTCACTGGCCATCCCATAGGTTGGCAGTCTCCTATCCTCTTCTATCTGTTGCTGTCTTCATGCGTTACATCTTTGCTCTCTTTTCCATTTTTCAGTTGTTTGATCGCTTTCATCTGAGTGGGACACTCACTACTTTCTGTTTATTTCGTGAATTATTTCGTTGCAAGTTTGGATCACCGTTTTATTTCTCCTGTTGTCGCTGGGTTTAAATTGTTTGGACCAGACGCTCCCCCTGGTGCTCTATTGTATAATGCGCAACACAGAATAGTCAGAGCGGCTACGTTTCCAGTTATTTAACAAAGAAAATTCTAAGGGAATAAAGGAAATTATTATTGAAAATATTTTTTTTAATTTGAAATTTCATCTACTCCTCTTTTTAACAGCAGCTTTGAGTAATTTCTCTGTAATAAAATTGACTAAATTTTCAAGAAACCTTTCTTAATGGTCTAATTTACTAGCAGTAGCAAACCAGAGGAAAAATGGGGGGAATTTGAAAATTTTCAGTCAGCAAAACTTGAAATCGGTTCTTCCCCATGTGTTTCTTCTCCAAAACTCCTATGCACCACAGCATTCCTACAAGGCCACATGTCTGTGAAGAACTTGTGCTGCAGACTGACTTAATTAGCTTGGGTTTTTTACAAAGACCTTCCATCCACCAGTTGGGACTTGTAGCTGCTTTGGTATTCCTACGGCCCAGCGTTACACCTACATATGCATAACTGTTTGACCATAAATGAACCTTATGATTTCGGCAAAATAAAGTCTGCCTACAGGTATAACAGTCTCTTCGTAGTTTTGTGATCTTTGTAGTTTTGAATTCTTACAGGTTTTCTTACAGGTTTTGCTTCTTTGCATTCACATTCAATCAATCCAAGACATGGAAAGGTCACTGCTAATATAAAAACCAGTTCCATATGGTTCCTCCAGTATCTGGCTAGGATTGAATTCACACTTTGATAAAGCATTTAAAAGATGAGCTCTTCACGGTAAACATTGTACAAGCAACACGGGCTTTTGCAGGCAGTGTTTCTCCTAACTTCCTCAATTTGATTTAATATCACAGAAGATGTGGTGCCCGTTGGAAGCCCTGAGCTTCCTCTCTTGCCACCAAGTGCAAATCTGTTGTGAGTCAAAAAGGAAAGCTGCAAGGCAGGCAGAATGCAAAAATATCTAAAGTGTTATTGCATATAAAAGCCTGTAAAACTGGGGGTTCTGGCTTCACTCGCCACCGAAGGTCGCAGAGAGCAACCTTTGCTCCCCGGGCGCAACAGGCGATCTTGACGCCAGGGGGAGGCCTCGAACCCGTGACAGGAGCGGTGGGGGCGGGTGTACGTACCCGCGCATGCGCACCGCCGCGGGGCGGTTACGTGGCGGGCGGGCCGGGCCGGGCCATGGCGCAGCTGCTGGAGAAGCTGCCGGCGGCACGGGCGTTCGAGGTGGGCTCCCCGCGGCCCCGGGCGGGGC
>VXBR01001840.1:654942-680774 GCA_013400215.1 Cisticola juncidis | reverse complement strand
TCTTTCGGCGGGCTGCAGTACCGGCGGGCGGTGCTTTGGGAGACTAGAGAGGCCCACGGGGTTAGAAATGAGCGGTTTGGGTTGTGCTGTGCAGCCTGGCAGTCCCGGGCACGGGTGACTGAGGCGCCCTTTGGTGACTTGAGGACTGTGGTTGTGCACACAGCTGTTCGGTCCGCGTGTAAGGCTAGTGAATCTGAATGATGCTGTGATTTCTGCGGTCAGACCTCGTCAGCTGCCTTCAAGGGGAGAAGGAAGGGCTGTTCATATTCAGGGAGTGCCTATTCGGGCGTTTTTGAATGGTGGCTGGCCTGCAGTCATTGAGGCAGTGCCCAGTGGAGGGAGGCTTGATCAGTCTCATATCAGGTATAGATTAACTGTGAGAGAAATTTAAATTGTGTATCCTATCTTTTCAGTTCCTTCATAAGATAGTTGATGGCATCTGTGGCCGTGCGTATCCTCGATACCAGGATTATAGCAGTGTTTGGAGCTTGTCAGAATGGATGGAGGTTTTAGAAGAAACTATGACGTATTTCAAAACTGCTGTTGGCAAAAATATGTCTGATGAAGAGGTAAGGGCTCATCACTCATTACTGTTGACTTTGAGAGATCATGACTGGCATGCTTAATTTTCTCATTCAATTTTTTGTTTATAAAATATTTTTATAGTGTAGGATTTGAACAGTAGTGGATTCAGCCTAAATGGTTAGAAGGTAAGCAGCATTTAGAGATACACTGCCAAGACTTCTGCAACAAACAGTGAAACAGATACTGATTTTTTGAATATTTTTCTAATATTGTGGGATACTTGTTAAAATACTGGTTTAATTACTTAAATTGGTACCACCAGATTAAATTTATATAATTTAAACAATATAATTCTATATATTATAGCAATATAAAAATTAAATTTATATTATACTGCTCATTAGCAATAAAACCAATTCATTTTCTTGTCTGGTTTTCTTTGTTCATTAATACTGCATAGAAGTGATGTAAAATATTGACTGTATGTAAATAAATTTTGTAAAAAATCTAACTGTGAGTGGAGGACCACGTGGTACAGGGACTGTAATTAACATTCCTATAGGTATGAATTTTGCAAAATCTTGTTCTATTACTAGAAATATTAATTCTCACCTCTTGCATATTGCTTGTATTTTGACTGCCTGCTAGCAGCTGGGTCAAAAATAGACACCTGTGTAGCCTTGGGGTTCTCCCTACATCAGTATCTCTTTTTCAGCTGAGCTGATGTATTTAGCCTCTGCCCTGAGAAACTTGCAGACCTAAACCTGAGTTGTTTGGGGTTGTGATGTCCTTTTGATTTTGGGGTGGCGTGTAAGAAGGCTGATAAAGCCCCTATTCTCTGGTGTCTTTTAATTTAAGTGATTAGGGTTTTTTTCTGTATCTCGCAGTGGTTAAGACCAGCTCTTAACTATCAAAGACAGAGAGCAGCCTCGAAGGGCAGCTATCAGATATTTTAGTTATTGCCAGTGTACATGTTTCTTCTGTGGTTCATAGTGGCCTTTATTTTTGTTTTTGTAGGCTGCTCAGAAGATAATTGAGTTAAATTCAGACCTCCAAGAAGCAATCACAAAATGTCTGAAAGGCAGAAAGGAAGAAATCAGGAATGCCCTAGTAGAAAGTGTACATGCAATGTCTTCTGCCCAGCTGCAGGATTTTGACTGGCAGTTAAAGGTGAGAGTGTTGCATTAGTGTTGCTTGAAAGAAATGCTCTGCAACAGAGAAGTAACTTAGTATAGTCTCATTAGGCCTGCTCCCTCTGTAGAATGGTTCCATATTTATAGGTGTTGCAAAAGCACATTAATGACTGGTGCAAAAAGACATCAAAGACTTTCCAGAAATTCGTATCAACTGCAAATGTAAATTTTAAAAATTTGTTTTATTTTTTTTCCCCCCGCTTTTCTTTTAAAGCTGCTCAGGGAGACTTGGTGCTGTTCAGGAACATCTGAAAGTTTCATCAGCTGTTATGATTTTGAGGCCTTAATAAACAGTATTTTTTCTCAAAGGAAGAAGTATATGCTGAATTTTAAGATTAGATAACTGATTCAGGATAAGTATTCTTGACCTTCTTCAAATGGTTATATTTTTGCAAGGGGTATTTAATAATTAGTTTGAAATAATTTGTCATTAAACTTCCTATTTTGGTAATAAACCAGTGATAACAGTGTTGCCTAAATTAGGATGGGGATTAAGGTTATGAAGATAATTTGTTTAAATTAAGCTCAGTCAAAGACTTAAAAAAATGACTTATACTGCTTATATTTTTGATTAGACTGTGAGAACTGTTAAACAGATTTGTAGAGCTGTTAAATAGTTTTCCATGTTTACAAGAGTGCTCAGTAATTTCTGCAGCCGACAGCTTTGGAAATCAAAGAGCAATGCCCAAAACAGACAAGTTTTTGCAAGAGCAGATGTGGCATTACAGTGTGCTTTAGAAGAACACAGTTACTGGGCTTGATCTCTTGCTAACTGCATTTACTACTGACAAAAATATGGACTTATGTGAACTCTCGGTTTTTGTTTGTGACTTCTTTTAAATTTTTCTTCTAGAGAATTTTTTAAATTTCTATTCCATGATACAAATTTTTAGTACATGTCTGAACTGTTATTTTTCTTCAAACAACTTTTTTCCCCCCTTGAGCTGATTGTGATTTTTTGTTTGCTTGCCATGATTGAACCCTACTGTATTCTGTTCTCTAAATAAATAAGGTAGATGTGTACAATACTAACCTATACTACTGTCAACTCATCTTTGATTTTAATGCATTTTAAAAGCCTTATCTGTGCTAGAATGAGTATCGTAGTCAATAAAAAGGAAGGCACAACTGGCAAGTGAGCTGCACCAGTGTTTGTCTGATAGGATATCTGGCAATGTGTTTGACCAGCTGCAGTGTTTAAAAAGGCATGAATGCCTCCTCTTTCTCCCACCAAGCCATTCTGTAAGACTCTTCTTGTTGGTTAGAGGACCTATTTGAATGTGGTGATTTCAGAATCCATAATTCATGATCAAGAACCATGATCAAATGTATCCTTCGTTTTGACCTAGAATATCAAAATGTGGCAGCCCAGAATTTTAACAGATTGGTTTTGACAAGTGTATATAACAAGTCTGTGAGGAGTGGGTCTTTATTCAATATATTGTTGGTATTAACAAACAAAAATCCCAATATCTAAGGAAAGAACCCTGAAAACAGCAGAGATAATTTGTTTGAAGTTCATTTTGTCATGCTGATGTTTGTTTGAACAAAGTTCAATATAAAATACAGATGTGATATTATGGAAGACTAAAAATTTAATGGCTCCACCTTACACTCTATTGTTGTTGTGTCAATCTGCATAGCTTGCTCTCTCCAGTGATAAGATCTCCATGCTGCAAATGCCACTCCTCAATCTTGATTTGGACGTAAGAGAAAATGGTGAAATTAAGCCAATTTCTATAGAGATGAATAAGGAAGAGTTGCAAAACCTAATAAATGCGCTGGAAGCTGCTAGTAAGGTAACTTTTACTGATGTAATCTTTTTTTTCCTGATTTGTTATGTACTGATTTATTTTAAGCAGAATTCATAGAACCATGGACTAGTTTGAGTTGAAAATGGTCTGTAAAGGTTGTCTAGTCTGAGCTCCCTGCAACAAGCAGGGATGTTGTTGACTAGATCAAGTTGCTCAGCCCTGTCCAACGTGACCTTGAATGTTTCCAGGGGTGGAACATCTGTGTCCAGTGTGTCACCACACTCATTGTAAAAAAATTCTTCTGTTATCTAGACTAAATATAATTTGTTTGATTTTAATATGATTACCTGTATCCCATGCTAAAAGATTGGTGAGAACTCCCATATTTCCCTCAGCTTCACAAAATACCAATGTCTGGGCGAGTTATTTTATTCATATTAGGTCCTTTAATTTCCATGGCATAGTAAATCAGGAAGAAAGTTACAGGAAGTAAGGTTAGAGAATAGTAACCCAAGAGAATTTCTAGTGGAACCATAAGTCTTCTGAGACACTGAAGGGTCTCAGATTTCATAATAGGAAAGGCTAAGGAAAATGAGGATTTGAAGAAAATGGTGCTCGCAGGAAATTATAGCCCTTAAGAGCTTTCAGAGCTTGCTTGCATCTGGATTTTTTTAATGCAAAACTAAATAAAAATAGTTGTGAGCAAGGATTCTTCCAGTGTTTACATGCCCTTTGTTCCGCTTGAGGATCTGTGTAGAAGCTGTGGGATGTGGTCACCTCTGTACTTAGTGCTGTGGGTACACGAGGAGGAATTCACTTCAGAATTGGTCCCTTGGCTCTGCTTTGTGCAGAAGGAATCTCACTCGACCTGGTCTTGCTATTCTACTTTTTGATTACAGGCAGCTGAAGAATGGTTTGAGTGCAGTAAAAGGGGGTAAAGAAAGTTATTTTAAGTGACGGTTGTGTGAGAGTATAAAAGAGGGTTGAGAGAGGAATTGTGTGCTGTCCAGAGGAAAGAAATGCTTTTTCAGTTCCGTATGATACTGAGACAGAAAGCAAAAGGCTTCTTTTCATAGGCTGCTGAAGTTTCGGTCTTAACCAACTTTAATCTCATTTCTTTTCTCCTTTTTGAAGGTTGTCTTACAACTGAAATGATGGAATTCAGATCAACAATGTCTGCTGGTGACGGCTCCCCTAATGATTTGGGGAAAAAATGTGTTTACTGCAAAGTGAAAAGTTTTTGGTGCTGAATAATACTCAAGTCAGAAGACTGTTATGACTTGCGACCAAATGAACTACTAATCCTTCCATAATAATAAAGAATTCTTGTATCTATTTGACCAAAAATGTGTAAATCTCATGTACAGTCACTTTTAGTACTAAACATTTATAGACTTTTGGAGGAGAATCACAACATGTGCCATATTTGTTTTGGTAAAACCTTGGCAGTGACTGCACAGGTGCCTGGTAAAACTAAGGCATCTTGCATTGTATGGTACCTTATTTTAAGTGCCATGCTCATAAAGAGTGCAAGAGTGTATTGTAGCATTAATGTATTTATACTTGTAAATACAGTAAATAAACACCTGACTTTGAGTGTGAATAATTGTAGTAGGTTATTTTTTGACTTATGAATCACAAAATTCAATCCTTTCTAGATGCTGGGGAAAATCACCTTTACAAACAAAACCAGTGTGGAGCGAGAGAATAGTTGAGGTTGGATGTGAGCTCTGGAGGTCCTCTTGTCCAGCTTCACTGCTCAAACAGGGTAACCTGGAGCAGGCTGCACAGGCCTGTCTCCAGAGGTCTTGAATATTTTCCTGTGATTGAGGCACCAGAGTCTCTCTAGGCACCCAATGCTCAGAAGTTGCAGAAAATGCACTGCAGTTTTACTCAGAGTAAAGTCAGAGTTTTTAGCTTAGTTTTTGTATCTTGATAGCTTTTCAATTAAAAATATTAATGTTTTGAGAAGGGGGTGCAGTACTGGAGAGGACCTAACCTATGTAGGCTATGAGAAAGATAGACCCAGCTCAGTTATTACAGGAGATAATTGGTAAATTCTACTCTAAACTTTTCTGAAACCAGATGGAGTTTTGATTGTAGTATGTAGCAAAAGTTAAAAGCCCTAATACTAGGGAAGGATACACCAGAAATCTTATGGTTTCTACTATTCATTAGACCATTTTTCCATATATAAAGAGCAAATTATCTCTAGTGCTTACATAAATACTGATGTATGATTCTCCTTGTGTCTGTGTGTGTGTCTTGGGCAAATTTTATATAGGTAGTAAGGAGGATTACTGACAACTTTCCTCATAGTTTCAAAATGAGGGTCTTGAGTTTATTCCACTGTATTTTGTTGTGCCATAGGTTTTCATATATGGAAAGTTTAATTCACTAATGCACTAATAAAACAGTGGACTTCAGTGTACTAGTCACAGAAGAAGAGGACAAGAAGCTCTTGTGAAAAGGCTTCTCTAAAATAAGATTTTAATGAGTTTAATGGATAGGAAATTAAATATATTGTTTCTCTTTTATTTGGTCGGTATTTAATCGGATACACATGTTCAGTGCCAGCAATTGAAGAAAGAAGTGTGGAGAAGTGGGTAAAGAGTAGTAAAGATGAAAGGGTGGATGATGTATCTTACAATGAAGGGAATGCAGCCTCTAACAGATGCAGCTTGATTGTAGTCTTGAATTTCCATAAGCAACAAATTTCATAATGGATCAAATAACAGATAAAGGCCTTGTAGAAACAGTACAAAGTTCAAGCTAAAAACTAGGTTGCAATTGATAATTGTTTAATTTTGTTAAAAATCTGGAAAGAGTTACTGCAGGTTGTACAGTACAGTAGCATGTTAGGAGGATGCTGGTTTTTTTAATTGTGAGTGTAAGGAATAAATTTACCAACTCTATTTAAAGTATATTTGTGTTGACTTTGCTTTTTCCTTTCCTCTAGATCTAGTTGCTTTATGGGAGAATATGGCCTTATGTGTTTAAATGCTCCATGTATTGTCTGATGCATGTGTGAAGGTATAACTCTTGCCCAAGTGATGTATTGCTAAAAGGCTTTTCTAAAGAAAAGAGGCTTTATTTTTTATTTTTGTTGTTGCCATACTGTTTTTATAATTTAGGACAAAAGGGCTGGAAACTACTTTTATTTATAGTAGCAGATTTAATAACATTTAATTTTATTTCATAAAACTGTACACCATTGTTTGGGATGTTTGGATAGAAGAAACTTGGGTGCTGATGTAGTCACAATTTATAGATGTACTGTGAAAACTTAAAAAAACATACCTAGAAAGTGTGTACTTCAATGAAAGGTTGATATTTGAAACTAATTTTTAGTGTGTTGCTGAAGTGAACTTTTATGTTGCTATTTAATTTTCAGGATCAACTGTTCAAAAATACAAAATAGTGATGTTTTCTCAACAATAAAAGGCCACAAATAATAACTTCCATTGTTATGTACAAGCAATGAAGCTTCTGTTGCAGAATCTGCTACGTCTCTCACTGATAGAAAGCAATTTTTTAAAATGTAGGTGCTACTTTCAACATTTCTGACTTTTTCTTAATAGTAGACTTAAAGTGTTTACATAGCTTCATTTAAAATTCTCCAGCTACTTATGTAATAATGGATTTCTAATTAAGGGTATGTAGTGGTGTTCAGTCTGTGGTATCATCCTGTATTTGTCCTTTAGTGCTACACTGAGCAGAAAAGGCTGAAAAATCTTTTTTAATGGCTTTTTGCTTTAGCAAGAAGACAGGTTTCTGATACTGTTGTTACAGAAATGTATGTGCAATGAGATGCTTTTTTAATAGGTATTAGACTTTACTGAAAATCTGAGTGTTTTTTATATAACCATCAAAATCTTGTTTCTAATAGGGGGCATAACAACACACACATAACAACATGGCTTGGGGGACAGGAGCACCAGCTGACGAGCAGTTGAGAACAGGCAGCTAAAACATGGCACTGCATTTGAAACTTGGGTCCTGACCTTCCATCTCTACAGAAAAATGTGAGGTGCATAATGGCCTCCAGCAGAGGAAAAGGACCAAAAGGAATGGAGACGAGAACTTGCTCTTTGTACTGTCTGTGAGAAAATGTGGAGTCTTTTTCTGTCTTTGCTCAGAGAATTAGGTACTTCTGGAACAAGCAAGGTCTGTTGTGACAGAGAAGGCATTTGTGGAGACTGTACCAGACCAGATTAATTTCAAAAAGCTAGGGCTTTCACAAGACCCATTAGACTGTTGTCATCTTCAGCTACACTTTGCTGAATGCAGGTAGACGTGAGCAGGTAGCAGATAGGACAAACCTTCACAGGACAGAAGCCTCTGAAACAAGCTCATGGCCAGGAACACGTCTGTCAAGTGTGCCCAGCCATGCTCCCTCCTGGCATCCTGAGGAACAGCTGGATGGGTGAAGATGTTTGCATTGCATTTCCACACAGAGGTTTTCAGAGTGGGAAGCTCTGCCATGCATGTCACAGCCCATGGAGAAACTGTATGCTGAGACCAGAGTTAAATAAAACTGCACCAGTCACAAAAGCTGAGGAGAGTTTATGATGTGAGCAGCCCCACTGCTAAAGAAACTTGTGCCTTTGACTAAGAATTAGGCCAAAGGTATGAGAGTTTAAAGAGACCCCATTATCATTAAAGGACTGAGTTTTCTCCTTGCTTATCTGCTTTATTTGCCTATATCTGTATTTTCCTATATTTTCCCAAATTAACTGACTACAGCATGTGGAATAGCTTGGAGTTTGCACACCCCACCACACTAACTGGTAAACATTGTTCCCAGGAGATGCTGCCCTTTTGGCCCAATCCAAGAACATGGGTTCCTATTCTCCCAGTCTTTACCTGGCAGAGCAGCTGACTTCTGGGTCCTGCAATGGCATGGGCAAAAAAAAAATCATAAATATAAACCATCATAAATATATTCAAGAAATTTCTCTGGTTTTGCAGGTACTAAGGAGAGACCTTTTGAGTATGTAATTTACACCAGAAACAAAACTTTGCATGGGTAGCTTTTTGAACCAAAAGTTAATGAAATCAGTACCTACAATATAATAGACACACCGAAGTTTTAATTTCACCACATAAAATGCACCTACAGAAATTCACATTGCATAAACAGACCTGCAATGTGAATCAGAAAATCAGCATATCTTGATACAAAATATAAAAGTGAATTATAAAAATAATGTTACTTGCTCTCTGTTGGCATGCTTTGCACTTTTCTCTGTTTCACAGAAATCATCATTTGATTTCAGGAAAAACCTTTTTTTTTCATATCAACCATGTCAGCTTTGATCTTGGTATGCTAAAGGCAACCAGAACTGCATCTGAACAGCAAACTATCAGTATGGATTTGACTATTGTTATAAAACTGCTTTTGCAACAAAGCAATTATATATGCCAAGAAGGTGTGTTTTAAAAAGATCTAAATAAGCCTGTAGAACATTTCTGAGTTCTGAAGCAAGCCTTTCTGATGGGAAACGTGTTGAGACATAATTATGCTTTCTTCTTAAAGGTGGTTTTAAGAACCAGTAACACCCTATCCTGAAGTATGCACATTTTGCTATTGTTTTGATTTGTGAATTAATATTTATAATGTACTATCACCAGTAAAGGGATTTTTACCCTTCTAGTACTAAAGAATGCTTTCATAATTGCAACAAGATAGTCCATAATTATTTTTTATTTCTTTAAATTAACCTCAATTACATTTGGTGGTATACACTCTTTTCTCTGTAAAATTTTGTTTAAAGCTGCTTTAGAGGTTCTCTGGAGAGACGAAACAACTTCTACCAAAACCTAGGAAAGGAGGCAAATATCACAAAGATTCATTCTTTGGATTTTTTCAGGCCTGTGTGGAGAGAACTACATAGAGAAGGCTCTGGCTATTTTTAAGCACTGGGTTACTCAGCTGGTTTAGCTAAGTAAAGTCATGAAAGGCACTGGAAAGTGTAGGGATTTTTCTAACTAGGAGCTGCTACAGGTCCACAGGGGCTGCTTTGGTGATGCACTATCTGGGGAAGCATTCCTAGCATCATATAGATTAAATATTTATTTTGATGGCTACAGTAACTTTTTTTGGGGGGGGAGGGGAGAAGACATAGGTTCCTGATCTGCCATATTTCTGTTGATACTGTTTTAAATGCGAGCCAGGGCAACATCAGATCACCTAATGAGAATAGTTGTTAATGCTATTAACTTCCTTTGTCAAACCTAATCCTGAATTCTTTTCCTATGCCAAAGTCTTATTCAGCTCTTTCTTGAAATGATGATTTGCCAGTTTTGTTTCAGAAATGTTAGCTACAGTATACAGCATTCAAAGTTTCCTCTGAAAATCTAAAAAAAATCAGGTAATGTGTTGTCAACTAGATCAAAACAGCAAATGATATTTCAGAGGTAGGAACAAGGAAACTGGTGTGTTCACAGGTGTGACTGAGATGGCTGGTCTCACTGAAATGCATGGTCTGCTGAAGGAAACCATCTTTATTACAGTTTTGGCAGTGTGATTGATTTTGTACTTTCACGTGAGACTGTGCAGGTACAGAGAGCCAGGGATGAGTTTAAAGAAATTGGCCAGAGATGATCTCTAGCAATTTGAAGTGCTTCTGCTGCCATGTAATTATTTTAGTTCCTCCTTTGTATTGATAGTCAAATGCAATTGGATTTTGAAAAAAAAAAAAAAAAAAAAAAAAAAAAAAAAAAAAGTGTAAAAGAGTGAGTACCAGGCTATTTCTTAGACTGGCACCAGCATGAGACAAGAAGTGATTTTTTATAATTCTGGAAGACTCAAGATTACTTACAAAATACTTGAGAAATACACATCAAGGAGCAAACAACATAATTAGAGTGCACTCCGCACTCCAAGGCAGTAAGTAGACCAAAGTCAGCTGGTGGTCTTTTTAGAAATGCCAGATCTTTTATTTGTCATTTAATTCTTTCACCCTGTGCAGAGAAGAGGGGTAGATTAATGTGAGCTCTCTCCTCTGCTAAGCTAGCTGCTTTGTTAAAACTTGTAGGAACGTAGTATCTCAGATCCTTACTGCTTTTTTAGCTTTTGGTTGAAATTATCAATGGATTCAAATATTTTCGGCACACTCCCAGGTGGGCACACAAATATACACACTCAGGGACAGTAGAAACTCAGAGCCTTGGGAAACCGAGCCAAAAACGACTTCCAGTAGAAATTGCACGAGAGCTGCACAAACTGCATGGGAGTTTATCTAAAACCTAATTAGCAATAGGACCTTATCTTGAAGTCTCAGGGTAGGCAAACTACTGAAGTACAACAGTGAGGGAACTTAGCATTACAGCATTATTCACCTTTATTGCATAAAGCCAGCCAACTTACTCCAACCTACTGATGGGAAGAGATTGTGTTTCTTTTGTGCTCCATAATTTCTAGCTCCAGATGGCAATGTACCTGGGTAACCCATAAACAGACTCATTTTGCCATCCCATGTCACTAATAACCGCTGGCTTTTCTTTGCTGCCAAGCGATTGCTCTCAGGTGAGAAATGTTTCCTTCTGCTTTTTTCTCTAGAAGCAGTTGTACCTACGGTTTGTGGCTCTTGCCTCTGTATGTGGTGGGGTTAGCAGCAGCGAGCTCTTTGCACCAAGAGCTCTTTTGCTGCCAAACTTTGCACCAAGAGCTGGCAGCTGTTTCCTGACTCAAGGTGGCTTCCAGCTCTCGGTGCAGACAGGCCTTGGAGTGCTCAAAATGGACTGCAGGGCTGGGATTTGGATAGGCACCATGTGTTCAACGTGTCCTGGGGCACAAGGGTAGATCCTCCTCTTCTGGACCATGCTGTTCTTAAGGGGCTTTGCATGTGCTCTGCTCTTGTTTTGTTAAGTGCAGGCTTTTACTCTGCTCCATACATTTTTTTTTTCTTGGAATTGTACAATGTAACTGCTTTTAATCCATGAACCTGCAAATTATGCCAGAAGTATCCGGCTGAACCATAACCTAGAAAAATATGTGTATGCAGTTGTTTGGGGCCTAAAAAAAAAAAAAAAAAAGATTAAAAAAAGAAAAAAGAAAAAAAGAAAAAAAAAAAAAAAAAAAAAAAGAAAAAAAGAAAAAAAGAAAAAAAAAAAAAAAGCTGAAGACCAATCAAGCTGATCTTTGTCCTTGTAATCAAAAAAAAATAGATCCATTTTTTTAAACCCGAAGTATTTTTTGATGTCTTGTTGGATGCTGGTCTTCTAAAATGTTCACTACAGCTATAAGGAGAGGTTGTAGTATCTCTTCACTGCTGCATCAGCTAGGCTTAATTACTTACCTGAAGTCTGTCTGTGAATATCTTTGGGAAATCAGGTAATGCAAAACACGATGGTTGTTGTATTTTACACTACAAATCTGCAGAATTCATTACTTTCTTTGAATTACTTTCTTTGACGTAGTTTTTGCATACATTCATAAAGCGGGCAAATTCAATGGCTCATGGACTTACTCTGTAAAGTCTCGTGCCAGTTCAAAGATTCAAAACTATTTCATGGGATATGTGTTTGCAATGGACTGCACACATGGTCCTACTGCTGTCTCCTTCCTGGTGCTATTTTTTGCAATTATGGAAAGTTCAGTTTGCTAGACATCCTTATATTTTCCATATTCTTTATTTAACAATACCAAAATAATATTGTTAGTTTCCACCAAAATATTTTTGATATAAACATGGCTTAACTATGGTTAAAAACTTAATCAAACTGCCCCATGTGGGATTCTTGTTTAAAAATTATTTGGAGTCGTTTCAGGGAGGGGATAGGCAGACATAGCCTATTCAGGAGAGGCATTTATCTGAATTAATTTTAGTCCTGTATCACCTCAAGTTGTACTTAGTGGATGATTAATCTTGTAAAATTGTGCAATTCTTTAGTAGACTGGAGGTTAAAGGTTGTAGCAGCAAAGAGATGACAACTGAGGAGACCACCATTGTGCTCCACTGAACTCAGGATGAGACTGGGACTTTGGAGCCCACAGGAAAATGGATAGTTTCAATGTCTCCCTTAGATTAGCAATGTTAAATGCCTGGTTTGCAGCCCTATAATTTTTGTAGTGAGTAAATTCAACCTATTCCCTTTCTTGTTTGGTGATTCTATGATTCTACCTCATTCTGCAGAAGCCTGCTGCACAAAGAAAGGGAAGGGGCAGCAGGCCCTGGTCTGTGAGAAGGCTCAGGTCTTGCACAATGTGACAAACCATAACATGTAGGAGGGTTTAATTTATTATTATGTTCTGACTAAAGAGATTTCAATGTCAGTTGGCAATAAGATCATCAGCTGACCTTACTGCCAGGCAATGAGAAACTACTGAAAAGGTTTTCCACATCACTTTTTTGTTTGTATCCTGACCAGTATTTCTTTCTGTACCAGCTTCCATTTTTAATACCACCTCAGTACCTACATAGACTCTGTTGGCTTGTATATCTTGACTCTCCTAAAAGTATGAAACGTTTGCAATATGAAAAAATATTAACTGATAATACTTTCAATAAAATGCTGTATCTGGCAATACAGTGTCACTGCTGTTGGGGAACAACTGGGAAGAGAGATAGGAAGTGGATTTAAGGTAGATTGAAGATGACTGACCTATTGCTTGTCAGTGGCATGGATGTTGGTGGCCCTTTGCCTGTGGCTCCTTGGCTGGAGCTGTGTCAGGAAACAGGCAGCCAGGTAAGAAAGGGAACTCCTGGGGAGGAGTGCACCCAGCATTGCCAGTGTGCCATAAGCTGCATCTCCTGGTTCTCAGTGAAATAAAGAAATCTGAAGGAAACTGTGTGCAGAAATTTCCTCAGGTCTGTTCCCAGACATCTACCAACTTCTGGGAGAATGTTGCAATTAGCAGCCACAGGAAACCTGGTGCCAAGAAAATCTTGGCCTGGGGTATCCCTCCGAGTTGCTTCAAGGAATCAACATGTGTTTGTTTTCTACTTTTTAATACAAATTTACAGATGGCACAATTCTCATAAATATCAACTTTGCTACTTTGTGGAAATAACAGAATTCCATTGAGATCAAATCAGCTGATTCCTTGCTTGGAAACTCAGGAAGGTTTCTCTCTGCTACCCTTTCTTTCTTTTGAATATCTCTGCCTCTGAAAATGTTATTTGACTTCTCCTTGAGTGATACTTCTCAAATGTACTCACACTATGGAAATACTTCCCATTATAACTATTATATTTGAAGTGAAGCATGGTGCAATAGTTATAATCCTTTACACTGTAATTTCTTCAAATTTCTCTACACTCTAAATGGTGAAAGACAGTGACACAGATACTATTAGTAGTTTCACTGTGTTGTTTGGAAGCATGCTGCTGTGAGCTGCCAATATGTGATAAGAAATACAGTGGGACACAAAAATTAAATTTGGCACAGAAAGGTCATAAACTTTGTAGAAATCAAGGTAGAACGATTTTTCTCAAGATGCTCTTTAAGAGCTGGTCTGTACAAATCTGATGTAAATGTTGTGACCCTGGATTTATGTTGGGTTGTTGGGGGTTTTTTTAAAGCTTAAGTCTAGAAGTGCTCCATGGCAGAGTATCTTACGTTGAACATGGAACATTATAGCTACTGCAGTTCTTCAGAGTTAATGAAATTGAGAATGGAAAGAAACAAATGTAATTATGTTAGTCTGTGATAACATTATTGCATAATTTAGTGGACATAATACAGCCAGTAAACAACATTGAAAAGAATAAACATGATGGGAAAGACCATCCTGGACCACTTGTCTATCAGGTTAACATCAGTCAAATCCGGGATTTTGACTTTGATCTGGGATGTCCTCCTGCGTAAGTGTCCTTTTCTGTGGAGCCTTTGCCTGTCCAGAGCACTCCTGCTGTAGAGGTCTCTGCTGGAGGTGCCCCTTCTGTACTGCAGGTTGGCACTGTCGTACGAGTACGTGGCGGCTCGGGGGTCACGCAGGCTCGGGAACACATCTGAGCTGCCAGCGTCAGTCCGTGCTTCCAGGGGTCTGAGAAGCATGTTTCCATGGGCATCGACCTGTGTCAAGGAAGGAACGTGGATTAGACAAGTTCCTCAGCCAGCCCATGGTGTTTCCCAGATGTGGCTCTAGTGGCAAGGTGCTCCTGGGGCTGTAATGACAGCCCTGTCTGGTACAGCATTCACAAAAGTGAAAAGATATCAGGACATTTTCCTGACCACTGTGAAATTACCTTTTCAACATCTAAGCACCTTCCGTCCTGATTCGGCTTCTTGGTCTTGTAATTCAGTTAATTGTCTCATCCTCTGTGAAGTAAGACTTTTGTAATTTTATCTTTTACTTGGATCATGGCCTTTATGACATAATGATTTTTAAAGTCTGGTGACTGGCTGCTGAAGCTTTCCCATACTCAAAGTGAAAAGGAAATGTTGCTGTCTCTGCCCATTTTAAAGAGTTTTCGACTATTTTAGTGCTGCAGGTTAGTTTCTAAAAGTTTTGTAACAATGGGTTCATCATTTGAAGAGTATCTAGATACACGTGTATTTTATCAGTTATTGTAAAATTCTTGTGATGAGAATTGATTTTGGGCAGTTACTATATTAAAGGGATGAAATTATAGCATGCCATTAACTTGTTCATGTGAGTAAAGAACAATCCATTTTATTCAGTGAAAACTTACATTCAGTTACATTTTTATGTGTTGGTACCAGGAGCAGTTGTTTCCAATATACTTGTCACTTGATTTGTGCTATTAGTCAGAGCCCTGTTTTTAATAAGTAAGCAAAGATATGGAAACTGCAACCAGTTTGCACAAACAATTTTATATATATGTATATATTAAATACTTTTGTATCATTGTCTTCTTTTGTATGAGTATAATTAATCATGAATTTCTGCATTGCTTTGAAATGTTCTCCTTTTCACAAATCTTTAGTTTTCTACACATTTTTAGTAAAACCTCTTTTGAAATTTTTTGTGGTATTTCCAGGTTGACTTCTGGCTTCTCCGTAAGTCTTAATAGATGTTTCAAATTCACAGATATTTAAACATCCACTGTAGCTCATATGAGGAAAATATACATCAGAACACAGGCCTCTTAAGTGAAACTTCAAAGTCTTCACATTGAGGCTTAAGTATTAATGTTATTTCTGGTAAAATGCAGTATTGGACCTATCCAAAATTTATAACAAACTCAATCATGTCTGTGGATGCTTTTAAATCAGGGAATGAGGTATTAATTATAGACAATATCTGGTCTTGTGAAGCACCATTGATATGCAGTGCTTTTTTAACACTCTGAGCTTTACATTTTTAGTAAGACATAGCAGAACTAGGAAATGATGTAATAATCTACAGCAGATTTGAAGTATGTGCAAGAAAAAATTCCAAACAAAACACGCAGGGAAGCCCAGTCTTTGTGGGTTGCTGCAAAAGAAAGATGGGACCAAAGAAAGTTTCAGTTCCACATGGAAATGGGGAAGACGTTCCTTCCTATCATCAGGAGAAATCTTTGCATCATAAAACTGAAAGCATATTTGCACTGTGCCAGACTCAGCACTTAGTAACTGAAAGCAAAGCAATGAAAGGACTATTTGTACAAAAGCCACACAAGAGAACTGTGGGGTAAAAAAGCCTTCCAAGTGAAGTAATAAGTCAGCACAGATAGAAAATGCACTAGTCTGGTTTAGAAATTGATTCTACATGTGCTGAAATGAGCATTCAGTGGTAACACCCCAGTTCCCACCACTGTTTTGGTGGGAAAAGCTCACATGTTCTGGGCACATGTGACAGCTTGGGACAGCTTGTCACAAATCAGCATTGAGTTTCAAATGTTTGCTTGAAATATGGGCTACCCAGTTCATGCTTTTTAGCTCAGTTCTTCAAATTTAAGAAGAAAGAAGGTTTAAGCTATGGTCTCCTACTCTCCAGAGGACTGCCATAACTATGAGACTATTCATTTATTCTGAAGATCTGACTTTTTTTTCTGTGGAAAAAACCCAATGATCTCTAAACTGTCTCTGCATAAATAGATTTTTTTAAAATTCTCACAAGTTTTGATACGTCAATCTTTTCTTCCCTGTTTTATGAAACAGCTCTTTGAGCTGTCTTTGATTACATAATCTAATGTGTAAGTTAATTGACTTCAGTGTTATAATAATAGTAACAATAATGCAAGCATTATTAATCAGCTATTATGACTTTTCTTTTGGGAAGAAAACTTGTAGCTGACTACACTCTGAAGTGATTCACAGGAATCTTTCTTAAACTAGTACATCCTGACAACTTATTATGAGCCAAGCAGTGTCTGAATTCCTGCTCTAAGTGTTCTGAATGAATCTGTTATTTTTAAAATTAATTTAATTTAAACTATTTTAGGCAAGATGATTTGTATGTCAAGCAGCAAGTTGGTCTTTGCAATTCAGAGGAAAGAGCCTTACACTGATATTGACTAAATTATCTCATGGAAGTATAAAACATGTTCTTATGTGCCTGGTCAAATGCTCTATGCCATTTCCCACATCATTAAAAACCCTTTCAGTATATTTTGAAGTTCACTGCAAAGTATTAAAACTTTTAATAAAACTCAGCTATCTCTGCTGCTGAGCCAACAATTGTGCTGAAATTGGTCTCCTCAGATGGACTTGGTTCATTACAGTCTAACTCTAACACTAACTCACACCTCCATCCAAGGTACGACCACCCCTCACTGGGCACGGGCTCCGTATTTTATTGACTCTAAGAGTGAAGCCAGAGAATTTTACCCCAATCAGTAACAAAGGTATGGATGACTTGAGTCACTCAAGTTCCACCTAAATGTAAGGAAACAGGATACAAATAAGTTGAGAATGGGGAAAAGTTAGGGAAGACTCCACTGTTACTGGCATCAGTCGATGGGCTGAACCTGTCTTCTACCCCATAGGGATGCCTGTTGGGTAAGAATCACCCTGTGTGAGCTGAATACTGTCACTGGGGCTTAGAGTTTGTCTGTGCATTGCTTTAAATATGTTTTGCAGTCAGATGCTATCACTGGCAATCCTTGAACCTTAACGTGTCACCATTGTTTATTAATAAACTTTGATATTCCATAAGCTGTTAGTGTGAGTCCTTCCCAGGTGCTGGCTGTTGCTGGCAGTGGGTAGCATACTCAAATAAAGAGCAAAACCCACTAAGGGTCATAAGCTGGGAAGACCTGCTGAGGAGTCTCCCTTAGGCTGTCCCTGACCAAGCCAGCCAAACCACCCTGTGATCCAGCAGGGCAGTTCAGTGAAGAGTCCCCTGTGAGGATGCTGACAGACTGGTCTGAGCTCTCCTGGGGCACTGACAGACAAATCAGACACTGAGGGTTGAATGAATGTCCCCACACTAAGGGGAATGAAACCTCCTTTTTTCATGTGACACTTAGAAAATTAGTTTCCTGCTTAGGATCATCAAATGATGTTGTAAGTGTAAAAGAGTCGAAGTCATAAAAAGAAAACAAACCAAAACAACAGGCCTGTCTTGACCACATAAAAAGTAGTCAAACAGGGAAATGCATGTTAGCATTCCTTGACTGAGAATGGGTTTCAAATGCTTAGTGCTGTCTGGAATGATTTTTTTTTTTTTTTTTTTTTTTACCTTAACTGTTGGGAGGTAAAAAGTAAGAACACCTGTTTTATCTCAATACAAACCCGTTGTTTCTTCTTCTTAAAATGAAAGGCTCGGGGCCATGTTATTCATACATGTCTTGATGGAACAAATGCTGCAGTGTTACCACAATCTGATCTGCAAAGAAGCATCTTATGCTCAACAGGGCTATATTAATTACAAGGAGATTTACTTGAAGATCACGTTATTTGTGTGGTTATGTGCTTTCCTTCTTCTCCTTCCAATAGCCACTGTAGTGGAAAACTATAAGTTTTCCTGGGAACCTGTGGCTGGTCTCTGGCTTTCTATCCCAAGTGTTTAGTGTTTCACAGGAAATTTGAAAGGAAAGTGTGATGCTGTGCAGAACTGGGGGACCAATCTATCACTTGCCTTGTGCTGTCATTTTTTGAAGGCATAGCCCCTTTCCCACTCATATTGTGATTGCATCTACCCTTTTTTCACACTTCCATACTTTTTTCATACCTTTTTCCTACTTTTCATATTTTCAGAGATATCTTCTGTGTAATTACTGTTCATGTTGTAATTGTCTGGAAAAAGAGAAGCAGTTGCATGCATGGACTATCTAGATATTTTCTTGCTGGGTAGTTGTTTTCTATTTATCCATAATTATGGTGATGTCACTGACATCTAGCTTTGACAAATGAACAAGGAGATATAAACAGTCTTCATGCTTTATTCAGAGAAACAGAAAGATTGTTTACTACAATTTAATATTTTTCTTGTATATTACAAATAAAAATGGCATAAATTGTGAAGCTGGAGAGACTTCATATCCATCTTGAGTCTGTAGAGCATGGAACAGCCTCCTATGAAACAGCAATTCAATTTCTTTTTTCATCTCTGTACTGCTAATATCGTGGTCAGTTTGCTGAGTGTTGCTCACACAGCTAAAGCTTGTGTTAGCTGGTGAAGGAATTGGAACTCTTTCAGTCTTTGGAGTTGTATGTCAGATGGGAATGATCTTCACCTGGCACAAAGAGATGAAGCACTGTTAGATATCTTCTAATAGTTACAGGTCCCTGTATGGATAAGTGGTGTGGGTCAAAAGTAAAAGGAAAGAAATGTTCTATAGCAATACACACTTACAACTGTACTTCTTTAATGCTCAAAGAAAATTCTTCCCCTGTTCTGGTGCAGGCATCATAATACCAGTGAAAAATCTCAAAAAATGATGGAGAGGGGCTGGGAGCTGTTTCACTGGACATCACATAACTTTGCTGTGTCCCACTGCTCTGGTCGTGTGCACTCTTCCTGCCAAAGACAGAAATGCAACTGTTGGAAATCAGCATTTCTATGCTAAGTAAAATTAATGTTCACAATGCCTCACATCAGTGTGTGGAACCCAAAATTCACTGATATCCATTCACATGTGTGTGTTTATGTGTATGTGTGCATATATATGTATTTAAGATCACAAACCTGCACTGTACAGGCAGAAAGCAGTCTGTTCACTTAAAGCACTCTGTCTCAGAATGGGATTGCTGTCTGAAGTGTGAGCACTTAGAAATCCTGGTACAAAGCATGTATGACTTCTTTTTTCTGTCAGAAAAATGATGGTATGTGCAATGTGGTTCTTTAAAAACTTTCCATCCTATTATAAGTACCAATCTCAGTGTAATCTTTGCTGCAAAATTTGGACAAAAGCTTTTAGTTATGAGTTATGACATTTTGTGAGTTAAACAAAACTCCAAATATGCAGGAGAAGAACTTACCTGCACTCTTATCCTGTACTCAGTTCAGTGCACTGGGGCACGTGTAGCCAAGGCTGACCTCTGAAGAAGTCTTGATTTCCTCTTCATCACGAATCCTTGTTGTGTTGCTTCTCACCTGGCCTGAGTTATCTCAGGAGCTGCTGAAGTAGCTGGTCAGAATTTGTGGGTTATGTTGTTATGTGGGTTATGTTCCTTATTTTCCATAGGAATTGACAGACAGTGTGTGCACACAATCCATACCAGGATTGTCTTATCTCCTCTGCTCTGTAGAAGACAGTACTTTGGGGGTTCTTGGAGACCACTGATTGCCTGAGCTGAATTTGTGCCCTCACTGTAACAAAGCATCTCCTACACAACAGGACAGAAGGCAAATGTAAGAACTTTTACTGGGCTCATGAGTTCACTGAGACTCCTCAGTCTGACAGCTTTGTTAATGATGCAGAGCTGTCATGGTGGCACACCAAACACACAGCTCTAGAACTAATGAGAAATCACAGAGTTCCTGAAATGCACTTCCTGATGTGTATTGGATCCTGTAGCCATCTATCAGGATGAAGTCTTACTTCTTAGAGTTTCATGTGTTGGTCTCATTCTTCAAACTGAACAGAGGGCTCGAACACAGTTTTGTCCAAATGTTATCACCTCAGGCCACAACAGTAGAGAAGTTTATAGGACAGCCTGGGCAAGATCTCATCAATACTTGGATATAATGTGCTGTAAGTAAAGCACAGGAAGGAAGAAAATTTTTGGCTCATTAGGATGTGTATTATCCTCTGAGTCAGACTAGGCCAAATAAACTTGAGGCTTCAAAAGGTTTATTTTTGAAAAACTGGGAAAAAGTGAAATAGGTTTATAATGTTTGCAAGTGCTTGCTGATGTATTGCAAAATTAAACTCATTCTTGTTAAAAATTTGTCCATAGTATTACTTCCTGGCCTGGAAAGTTTTCTGGCTTGTGTTTTAAAGAGGAGATAGTTGTGGTGTGCCTGAATTTAGCTGAGGGAAAAATCCTGATGTCTATGAAAGCTATAATGTCTATGAAAATTACAATCTAGAAGCATCATCCTTGTGTTCCTCAAAGCTCAGTGCTACAGGCTTCATTCAGGGCTCACTGAAGCAACAGAGCTTGTCTATACTTTTTATTTATGGTGAAGTTTCTGTATGTAAAGAGGAACTTTGTTATAAACATTTCTTCTATACCACCTTCTAAGGCAAAAAAAATTATACAGTTAAAATAATAAATATTTAACTTCCTTGTACTCCTTGTATTTCTTCTTCAAGAAATACAAAGAAGAAATGTGTCCTGAATATTCATTTGAATTTTCTATATTTTTTTTACTGTTTTCAGTCAAAGATGGAACAGACTATTTGTTGCTGTAATCTCCTTAAAATACAATTTTTCTCTAGGCAATCTTAAATGCTTTTGCACATGTGTTTTACTTGTAGTTATCTCTATCATCATATAAATGAATATTTTCACTGTAAAAGTAATATTTGAAAAGATACTTAAACATTTTACCTGAACTCTGTTTGTTTCCAGTCTGCTCTTCTCGCCTGTAGCATGTCCTGCCCTGCCTGCTGTCTTTTTTTGACGTTGAGGTCCTTTCCCAAAGAATATGTAGTTTACAAAGGCATATTCCAGCAAGGCCAGGAACACAAACACAAAGCATCCCATCAGGTAAATATCGATTGCCTTGACATAGGGAATCTTTGGCAAGGTCTCCCTGAGATGAGTGCTGATGGTAGTCATGGTCAGCACAGTCGTGATTCCTGCAAAAGGAAGAAATAGACATTGACTAATAAGACAAGGAAGGAGATTTAAGCACAGAAGACACAATGGCAGCATTGTACTTCTCATGCAGATAGGTTAATTATGTGTTCAGGTTCTTAGCAGCCAAAGGAATGCGTTTTGCAGAACTGGAAAGGAACATATCCTTGCAAGTCTGCTGATAGCACCTTCCTTGGCTTTTCATGCAGTGGAGGGTGAATGAAATAAGTTCCAATAGCCCAGGCTATGTTGGAACTTTTTGCCTTAATTTTTGCAATAACTGTGCTAGGGAATGTGATATTAGTTGACCTGGATAGCGGAATTGATTGCTCTTCTTTCTATGTGAGAAAATTCTTCTTACTTCATTTGCAGCAGTAGCTCTGCTTGACCCCATGGATGACCTGCATTGCTACGGGGATCTGCAACAAGTATCTAGCTTTTGATTTAAAATGGAGGATTGAAAGGAGAAAGGGAAGCCTTTTGATAAAGTGATGGTCTTTGATGAAGAGAAAATCATATATATGTTTATACCAAAACAACTTTTTCTATTAACTAGGTGCTTGCAAGTAAAGCATTTCCATCTCATGTTATCCACTACTGAATGATTTTTTCCTCATATGTGTTTTTCCTTTTAGCTGGCTGAAATTACTTTTTAGTCTGTTTTAATCACAGGTCATTAATGCATGTAGATAATAGCTCTAGGCACAGGTGTAATAAGTTTAATTTGCAGGGAGATGGGACAAAATGGCTTTTTGGCAATAAAGTTGAAAAACATATACGCCTTAAAGCACAGATAGCGCAGAAGATCTTCACTCTTATGGAAAGTTGTAGGAAGGAACATGGTATGGGAAAGAACCAACTCTATAGGTAAACCAGACTTATTTGGTGTAAGCCGGTGTATCTCCACTGATGTCAGTAGGATCTTGTGTATTCATTCCAGTCACAGACCTGGCTTGAGAGAACACTTTAACATCAGCAGGGATTGCCCATGCAGCACAGTGTAGATACCCTTAGATACCTGAATTAGACTTTTACGCCCTAGTTTGGAAGCAAGATACATTTGGCCAGATCCAAAGGCCATTATGCCCACCGGAATTCAGTCAGAATCCCAACCTAAGTGCAGAGCAAGAGATTCAGATGTTGGCAAGGTCCCACTTGCCTGCCTTCCTGACAACCAAGGCCCTGTGCTGTTAGTGTAAGATCACAATTAATGCTGCCACAACCAGCAGTATGGATTTGGTGCCGCTGTTTTCAAAGGCAGCAGGTGTCCATGTAGTTCAGTCATTTTGAGAAGAAGTTACCTAGAGCAACTCTGGCTGCGGAGGCATCGTAATTGATCCAAAAAGATACCCATGACAGAATTGTGATCAGTGTGGATGGCATATAGGTTTGCAAAATGAAGTATCCAATGTTTCTTTTAAGCCGGAAGCTAAGTGATAATCGAGGATATGCTCCTGAAAGAGAGAAGTCATATAATGACTAATGCCTCACAAAAGGTAGGCACTGGTATTTCTGGGTTGGAGGAGGAGGGGACAACTTTTTTTAACTTGTCAGTGCTTACCTGTTGTAAATTCCACTCTCTTTGATACCATCTTGTAATCCACAATAGAAAATTGTGGGAGCTCGATGTTATTAACTCCTGTTACTGCTGACTCTCCTCCATTCCAGTAAAATTCAATATCATCAGTAGTGTATCCATCTGAAACAGAGACACAATTTGATTATTGACTTTTCTTTTTGTTTTATTACTTTGCTTAAATAGTTGCAGTTCAAGTGGAAGGAGCTGCTGTTAATCAGGAATTCAGCCTTCTGTTGTGTGACATTCCTGTTACACAGAAGTCTTTCTCTATGCCCCGAGGAAGCTTCTAGATGTAGAAGAGGAGAAGACAGAAAATAAGGACAGAATTCATGATTAAATTTTGTTTCGTAACTAGCTCTAATACAATTTCTTTTCAGTCAGGCTTGAGTTGTTCAGTTTGCCAACAGACAGATATGTCATCAGCAAAACTTTAAACTTTCTTTGGAGGAGCTCTGACAGTAAAACCAGGTTCAGTTCCCAGATTTTAATTTTATTTCCTATGCAGGATGTGAGAAAATACAGAATTGGAAGCTAGTGAAGACAAAGATGATTCTAGAAGAGTTAAGGTGCCTGTAATTTCACCTGACAATGTCTGTCAGATCTGTAGGCAACCCTTTGATATTCATAAAGCATTTTATATTTTAATTAGACCATGCCATCTTTGATCTTCTGTTATCACAGAACTATTTCTTTTTTACTCCAAAACTAGCACCTTTCTTCTGTTTGCTTTTAACAATGATGTTGATTATTTATAATTTAATAAAAAATTAATTTGCCATTCTATCACTGGAAATGTTAACATTATTGTTACCATTTTCAGAAATATTTTGATTGAACTCAGAAGTGACTGAGTTTCAAAAAAATCTCACAATTGACAACATTTTTGAACTAATATTTAAACTGGTTCCACTTTATTGCATTTTTCTACTTTCCCCGGATTATCTACCAGAGGAGAGAACATCTCATCTATTTTTAAATTTTTCCTTCAGATATTAGATTTAATCAGGTTCAAATCATACAACACACATCAAATAAAAATGGGTTTGAACTCAAAGCTTTAGAAAACTTGACAGTACTTTTGCCAGTTGAACTAACTGTAGCATCAGAAGCCTCCACAGAATTAGGAACCCATCCTTTTGTATGCACAACTAATGCAATATCAAGCTAAGGAAATTAGTCTTGAGATGTCTTTTCCTGTGATGGTGCCCAGTAATAGCCTTGTCCCTGGATGGCTGACCACATGCAGAACGTATCCGTGGTTTCCCTGCTGACAGTCAGAGAGGCTCTTATACTGCCAGGCTCCAGAGATTGCTTGGAAAGTCTGCAGCTATTGAACAGCTACCTTTTGATGCAAACACACAATGACAGGCTGAACAAGGTTAAATGTTCACATATTTTATTTCTGAACTGCTCAGTGCCATGGTGTTCAAACTATCTGAATTGCTCTGAAAACCACACTGGCCTATGTGATATGGATTGCTGCTGCAAGCTTAAAACTGGGTTTCTCATTATTTATGCTATTTTATTTTTATTTTTTTTTTCAAATGAAACATCTCAGGGCTGTGACAGAGAGCTCTGCATGGAAGGTTTTCACTCCTTTTCACTGCAAAAGGTCAAGGTAGCTGCTTGGTAGTGAGACTTCAGTAGCTGCTTTAAAGGCTTTGCACACAAACCCCAGGGCTGACATATGTAGGGTGTGGAACAGAATGATTGAAAGCAAATGAAGACTGATAAGGCTGTTGAAAAGACAAAGACTGAGATTGGCAGGAAAGTCCTAACTTCATTTTCTTGTAGATCTGTTTTATAAAAACCTTCTCTTGAAGGATTTATCTTCTCAGAAAAGGTGGTGCAAAACAGATGGCATTGGAACTGTCATCTCATACTGAGAGGGTACTGATTACGTGTAGACTTCATACCACAGAGATATCTTCTCTACATGAGGTAATACCCATCCCATGTCTTTAGGGGACAGAATAAAAAACAAAAGGGACATCACTACCTAGATGTTGAGCAGGTACTTGCTGCAAAGTCACAGGTGGAGGTTTAGATGTGAAAATCGTGAACTCTGCCTCGGGGATTGGAAGAAAACCATGAAAATGATTCTTCTGTTTTGTGCCATCCATCACCTCTTGCCCTTTTCACATCCTGCCCTCCAATTTTCTCTGATTGTGCCACTTCCTTGGACAGTGCAGGCTGGGACCCAGGGCAGAGAGAGGAGCTACCTCCAATCCTCAGGAGCTCCTGACTTTACTTGCAGCCTTAGGCAGCCACAGCCAGCTTTTCTGCAGTTTCTCTGACATTTTGAGAAAAGAGGTAATANAGTTATATATACTTATATAAAGTATATATATATATATACTTATATATACTTATATAAAGTAAAGGGTTATAAAGTCATCTGACCAAAATCAAGAACGCTGCATGTAAGGTATCATCTGCTGATAAGCTGTCACTGCTGACAGGACATGTTTTTAATCTCTACAAACTTAAAAGAGACTTCCAAATACAACAAAAAATGTGTCTAATATGAGCTACTACTTTTTCTAAATATACTGATTTTTTTTTTTCTTAAATTAAAACTTCCCTAAAGCTGATGGAAATGATGAGAAAGGGATAGTGATGTTTTTCACTGAGGAGCATTTACATTTTTGGGTCCCTTTTTAGAAAAGTAGTTGAGCAAAAACATCTTCCTAT
>VXBR01001840.1:548288-652009 GCA_013400215.1 Cisticola juncidis | reverse complement strand
TTGCTAGATTCTTTTCCATCTTCAAAACCACTAAAAACCGCATTTAATTGCCCAGCTCAAGATATAAAACTACTGCTTCCTAGAATACTTTCTAGCAATGAAAATACAGCATTTAGCCTTTTTTTTTTCTCTCAGCAGCTGAGCGTTCAAGTGAGAATGCTTGGTCAGAAATACCACAGATCTAAAAAGTGGCTATATACACACATGGCAAAAAATAGGTTATGTATAAATCTCCCTGTTCACAGGAAAAAACATTTTAGAAATGTTGCTGACATCGTGATATAGCCAAGTTTGACAGTGTATGGGGTGTCACCAGGCTGTTCTATTTAACACTGCAACACTTCTTAAATATCTCTGGGATAAATGAGGATCTGTGTTACATCCACAAATACAAGTCGTGGTTCCACTATCACTACCATTTCAACAGAGATGTCCAAACAGAATCCCTTTTCCTTTCTGATTCCCTGGGGCAGGTGGCTCTGAAACACCCAGCAGCCAGGTCTCTTCCTTCGGATCTAAGTAGGGCTTTTCAAAAGTCTACATCAATTCCGTGTGCATAAATTAGTTGGCCGTGGGTAAGGACATGAGGCTGTACCCCAACCCTCTTCCATTCCTCCCAGATTGTGCCTTTTGTAACAACTTAGTCTCTGTTGCTATAGGTATTATATTTTCCTTGTTATTATTCCTATGATGGTATTCAAACAAGAAGATAGTGCATTTCTTCCACATGCCACCAAGGCAGTCCATACAGTGGTAAATGTATTGTACTATTTAAACTCAACATGTGAATGGGACACCACACATCTGAAGATGTGTTTTGGAAATCAGTGTAATTAGTAAACATTAAGGTGACAGAATTGCTTGAAAAAGTTTCCTGCCATCTGTGTTCAAGTGTGTATTTGCACCTGTAAGGTACTTTTTTTTCACTGAGAAATATTTTTTGTTTTCCCTGGGGATATGAGTTAGCCTTAGCAACACTGGCCCAAATGAAAACTTGGTTAGACTGCTGGAGTACTAAACATTCTCAGTTACTTAAGAAGGTTTCTCATATAAAAATAAATTTTATGTATGGGCAATCTGCTCCATCCCAGTTGGAGACATAACTTCCTATCCCTTAGAAGAGAAAAATAAACATTATTACAGCATAGCCACTCTTGCAGGATCCTAGTCCAGTTCAAAGAGTGAATTATAACCTTGCCTTAATTTGCAAGCACCTTTAATATTGGTTCAGCTTTACTTATCATTTTTTGCCAGTGAGACTTGATACAAACCTGAAAGTCCTGTGGGAGAAAAGTTGTTTGGTTTTTCTTAATATCTGTTTAATGGCTAACACAGCAGGACTTCTCTGTATCCCTGTGTCTCGACAGAGGGAAATGAAGGATTCTGGATAAGTAGTCAAACTTTTATTGAAAATGCTTTACCAGTTATTTTGGCTCCTTCTACTGGATTATGCCAGTTATGGCAAAGGAACTTAAAGGCTAAAATAAATATAATGCAATGAACAATCAGAAACACACATCAGTATGTTTTAGCTAGTATGGCTTTCATGTGCAAGAGTACCTCCTGTAAGGCATGCTGGTATTTTATGTCCTATTCACTAGTAACAATTTAATTTTCATTAGCTATAAAAAGCCCAGACAAAGGAATTATTAGGAAAGGAAAGCAAATGTAAAATTCTTTGTTTGCATTTCCATATACATTCCAATTCACGTTGTGTTATTTCATGCAGTTTCCTTTCTTTGCCCAAAATAACAATTCTAAGTTGGCTAGAGTGAAGGACACACTTGATTCCAGTGAAGAGAGGACCTGTCTGAGTCACAATTCTCTAGCCTGGAGGTAAGGTGATAAAAAAAGTCTATAAGATACTAGGTTAGCATGGTGAGCTTGAAGAGCTGATTATTTACAGACCAAGAAAGCAACAAGTCATATGTCTAATGGCTAGTTTGAAAGAAATACAAGAAATTCAATATATAGATAAACTGCAAAAGTCACTCATTGACATGAGTGTCCTGAGTTTACTCTTGTTCCAAAGCTGTCATAGAATCACAGAATAAAAATCTGTCCAGACTGTTAAATATGGTGCTATTTCTGACTGGATATAACAAAGTGCAGAACACTTACTGGAGGTGTTTACTGAGGAAATATCTGCCTGTGTGTCCCAGGCTCTGTTCTAGCTTCATTGATGTGTTCTGCTGGCCACTCTCAGAGACAAGATGATGGGCGAGAAGGACATTTGATCTAAGATAGTACAACAGTTAGGGGTCTGGCATGTTGCAATGCAGCCTGATTTACCTGTCTCATTTCTTTCACCTTTACAACACTTCCCTTTCATCACTGGAGTGATGGTTTTTAGCCTGATGTTAAGAGCCTGTGACTCTACACATCTCTGTGTAATTCCTGTAAATCAAACTGTGATTGAAAAGTCTTATTCATGCCCACATGTTTTGTGTAGCAATAGGCAGACTGCTCATAGTAGCTTAGAGGCTAAGATGTCATTGAATACTCCGAAGTTCCTTATATGCAAGTGTTTAGTGACAGTGCCAGCGATTTGAATTTGGACTTGAATAATTTCGATGACCTATTGTCTAAAAATTTCCACCAATAATATATTGTTTTTTCTAAATTTTTTTTAGCGATCAGGCAAGCAGTATCTGTTCATGACTGATGCCCTCTTGTGCATCCCAGACACTTGAAAAATTTTACATGTAATACATATGAGGTGCACAGCTGCTGTCAATAGGTCAGCCCTGATACACACATCAAACACTGATTTCTCCAGACTTTTAGCAAGTTTCTCGTCTTGTAAGCTGGTTTGGATGGCTCTGAAACATGATGTTTTAAGATGGCACTGTAGTTGCTCTGGTAGTTTCATACGCTGAAGAACATCTTGTTTAATCCCGTTCACATTTCTCACTTGTTTGCCTGGATCCTATTCTTCTGTGGGGTTGAAACCATCAAAGTTCTGAAGTCACCCCGTCATATTCTTGTCTAAAGACTAGTCAACAGTGATTAGGGCAGCAGCTATGCATGAGGAGGTTAACCCAAACAGATGGAGCTGGAAAGAGAGGATTTGTTTCTTTCCAGCAGCAAGTGTCCAAAATCCCAGCCATTGTCTCTTCCTTTCATTCTGAGATGCCTTTTTTTTCTGAACCTGTTTTGATCTTTCTCCTTCTCCCTTTCTTATTCTTCTTTTGAATGGACACTCTACTGGTTACCAGCTGTATCTCAACTGGCAGAAAGGTGAACCAAAGCTCCTGGCCTCTGAGAAGATTGGTTGCTTTTTTGCCCTCCTTTCTTTTTTCTTCTAACCTTTATTCCCTTCTGGTTTGATGAGGAGGAAGAAAATATCTGCTTTCAGGAGCAGCAAAACGCAGACTGCACATTGTTTCTATCTAGTCTTGTCAGCAAAGGAGTGCTAGATTCACAATAAAGACCTGAAAATGTTGAGAGAGACCTGCCCTCTCCTGAAAGCCTTGTGCAATCCTTCACCTTGTTTGCTAATTCAAAGGACTTCCACACCTTCACACAAACCTGAGTAAGGTAACTTGCTTGCAGTGCTCTCAGGAGCACATTTTATGTCAAATCTGTAAATCCAATGCAAATCTCTTTTCAACCCCATCAGTTTCTTCCTTCCTCTTTTTTTTTTCTCATTTGAGCTGCTCTATAATAGATGACTATCATAGTCTGAGCCATAATCCTAGAAGGTTTTTTTTCTGACTTGAGTTGCTTTACGAAGTTAAAAATGGAACAACACTATTTATAAGCACATTATGTAAACATTAGCAACACAGGTTCAGCTGCTTAGCATTCAATTAATTTAGTTCAGTCAATATTGCATGGTACACAGTTTTGTCTGCTCATATTGTAAACACATCTTGCCCTTGAGCACTTCTTTCATTTGACTAATTAAGATCTGCCTCTAAGTGCTCACATTTTGTTGCCAGGCAGACTCACCCAACTTTAGATACAGCTGTTGTACTTGGTGAAAAAGGCATTTGAAATCCAGGTCCATCTGGTTCGTGCTCCAGTGTGTCAGGCTAAAACCTGCTCTTCTTTAAGACAGTGGGGTCTCTGCTTTCCACAGGACTCAGACTGGAGATGGATCAGGACATTTTGTGTTTCTTACTTACGCCAGCATGTCTTACACAAGTACACATATTTCTGTGCAATATCTTGATCCCACCTGAGACAGTGACAACCCTTTTACAATTTTAATTATTTTATGCAGGTGCATGAAGTTTTTCAGAGAGGTAAGTGTGGAACCAAGTACAAGTCCATCGTACTTAGGCCTTTTTATAAATAGTGAGAAGGAAGTTTTCATGGTGATCTGCCCTTTCTTTTCTGATTCTCCTCCTCCCTGAGGAAAGAGGGGAGTGAGGGAGTGGCTGTTCAGTGTTTAGCTGCCAGCATGGTCTCACTCACTATTCTGACTATGTAAGTAGCTGAATTTTCAAATTTCAATGAACAACTGTAGAAAGATTTGAAGTTACATTGAGCTGCATTAAAATTTCTATTCAAACAGAATTGAGAATAATTGAGAGAAATTTGGCAATGCACAGGTATTGTACACATACTCCACATTTTCTGTGTGCAGATTTTGTCAAGATAATTACACATTACTGAACTTACATATTGTGTTGAGAAAAATTTCTGCTTGAAAAATACCATGTTCCCTTGAGCAAAACCAGGCTGAGTTCAGAGAGGAGTGCAGTCCTGCACCAAGGAGATGAATGCTTCATTGGACATCAAGGTGCCTGAGGTACTGCTATGATTGCCATTTTTCATTAAGCACCAAAGAATGAGTAGGGGGTTTCTGTGGCTAAAAGCATAGGCTGAAGTCAGGGAACAGGCTTTTTGGGTGGCTAATGTACAATCTCTGCTTAGGATCTGCAGTTTTGTATGGAGGGAAGCAGACATGCAGCACACACTCATTAGTGGACTAATCAAAGGTGTAATGGAGGGGCAGGTGCTCTATGGACAGAGAAGATCCAAGATCTTATAATCAAAAGATGCTGAATCACTTCCTGTCTTCCTAATTTTGTTTATACATATTCCTGGTCACAGTAAGTGTGTGAAATGTTTGAATTACAGGTTCTGTTGCTTTGACCCTAAACGTGAATACAAATAAGGCAGTCATGGTCTGTGTGGTTTGGCTTAGAAATGATAAAAGTTTAAATAACAGGTTGGGTTTTTCTTTTTTCTCTCAGGAAGAACTCTCCATAGGTAGTTTAGTGATCATAGAATCATAGAAGTAGACAAAAGTTTGATTTGGAAGGAGATTAAGGTTCCAACCCTCCTGCCATGGGCAGGGACACCTTTCACTAGACCAGGTTGCTCAAAGCTCCATACAACCTGGTCTTGAACACTTCCAGAGATGAGGCATCCACACCTTCTCTGGGCCACCTGTGACAGTGTCTCACCACCCTCAAAGTAAAGACTTTGTTCCTAATATCTAATCTAAACCTACTGTCTTTCAATTTGAAGCCATTACCCCTTCTCTTGTCATACATGCCCTTGTAAACTGTAATGGACAGTTGTCTCTTTTAGAAGCCAGGCTTGCACTCCAATGGTAATCAAAACGGGTATTTGAAAGACTGAGGGAGACGAATGTGCACCTCTGCACAGATGTTTCATTCATGGCTAAGGAGATCTGAGCTAGAAGTCTGGGAAACTTGGTGCTGCTATTTCCGTGGAAGCCTGATGAATTGTGGGCTGCCAATCACCAGAAGATATAAATTAGAAGAAAAATTATATCTGTATGAGTGATGTCTTCAAACAAAATGAAATGCTCGACATTTTCTTCTTGAAGATTTCCACACACTGTGGTTTGCCCAAAACAACCTATGCCTCTTTTTACAGTCTACTCTGGCACTTAATGCCTGTTGCTATAAGTTTATGAGGAAGATGAATTAATAAATAAAGTTGTTAGAAGTGGTAGCAGAAAGCTAATTGAGGAAGCATTAAGAGTTTTATCTGAAGGGCTCAATTCTGGTCTCTGTTCTGCAGAGAAGTTTCCTGAGGGGCAGAGGATTAGCATGTGAGTATACTGCTCACTTATTAAAACTACTTCATATTAGTATTGTCCCAGGTCAGATAAGCCATCTTCCCATACTGAGATTTGAGGCATTGTGTTTTGTTACTTGTATAACTGCAGTGTCAAGAAGCCATACATACAGATCAAGAAAGAGAAGGGATAGGCACTGAGTAGATAATTTCTCAAGATTTATAATATCTGGAAATACAGACGCATTGAGGGAAAGCTTCATTTTTGCAAACTGAAGCAAATCTGTGTGTACCAGAATCTTCCAGTTTGTTTTGGGTTTTTTGCTTTTATACAGCAATTCACACCTTGGCAGAAGACAAGAAAATATATAAATGATACTTGTGGCTGTAACATTCTAGGACAACTGTATTGTCTCAAAGCACAGCATACCAGCTCTTCCAAGACTGTTATATTACCAGGTGCAGAAATTATTTTTCCTTCAGCTCTGACTGCAGAAATACAGTCTCATCTAAGAGCACAGCTGCTTCTGGAGAAGCCGGCCCCTCCTCTAAATGAACACTTAAATTTTTTTTTAAAGCAAGTTAAGCTTTTCCTTTTGCTGTTCCCCTGGCCTGAGGGATCTCACAGGCTGTGCTGGGAAATTACTCAGCTCCAGCTTTCCTGTCCTCTGTGGTCACTAGGGGACAGCCTGAGTCACATAATGGTACCTTAGAGATTACTGAGATGACACTAAACAAGAAGGGCAATTGGTGAAAATAGCTCTGCATGCCTCTGTGTGTAATAGAAAAGTGCTTAAGACATACTAAGCTTTGCTTATTTCATGCGTTCATGTTCTGCAATTGTCAAATGTCAAATATTTGCTATTAAAATCTATGCATCCACATAAAGACAAGCTATCCATCTTTTCGAAAATAAAATGGGAAAAGCATATAGACTAAACTATCTGCATCTGAGTAACTTGTAAATTTGTATGCAGTGTAAAAATACATTGTGAAAGTAACATAACTGATTTATAGTCCTCTGAGGAAAGAAATCTTTCCAAAGTGTGGAAACAGAGCAGTCACTGTGGCTTAACACTAGTGTGCTGTGAAGAATGAATTATTTTAGCTCAGTGGCTGACTTAAAAGATAAGTGGTAAGGAAAGATATAAACTGAGCCAAAAATACATGCAGTCCTACTTGGCTAATTTCTCAGTTTCAATATCAACTAGTTATTTGTGAATCTGCCTCTCAAAATATCTAAAAAACAACTTGCTCTGCTTCACAGCTCTGAGCTAGTCTTTATGTTCCTGTGATGTTTAAATCTGCTGCTGTGGATGCTCATGCTGTAATTTTAAAACCTCTCTTGTTTTGCTGCCAGCATGTTTTCTGCAGCTCAGAAGGATGGCATGTCAGAAGTTAATGTGGATCCACAGATTGTTGTGTGCGTGCGGTGTCTCTATGGGCAATCTTTCTGAGAGCATATTTGCAGTGATATAAGTTCAGTATGTGTATTCTGCATAGGGCATCTGGGGCAACCTAGGGCCTATTATCTATTATCTTTAAGAAATTATAAGGTGAGTTTCAAATTGCAAAATGTGTTGCCCACAGAGTTGTCACTTTGCTGTCCCAGTGGGCAGTATATGGGGTAACTTGGGCAGCCTTTTGTGCTGATCTCCCTTCTTGCTCTTGCTGCCGTGTTACATATGGTACTGTCTTGCTTTTTTCATGAGTATGCTGTGATAAAATGTGCTTTTCTGTGTCCTGCTGTTGCCTATTCTTTTGTTAGGCTTTGTGGGAGCTTGAATATGTCATTTGGTCAAGGGGCTGAGTCTTTGTGAAATAAGGTGATTTGTGCATGTCACAGCACAGGCAGCAGTGGAAGTACAGCAGGCATGGATGGAGACCCACCTGCACACGGGTGAGCTGGGAAAGCTGTCAATAGGAGCTGTCTAAGCTGGCATGCTTAGAACATCCTATCACTTATAGCTGGCACAGTAAGTGAAGATGGGCAGGCAGGAACCCTTGTGACTTTTTCAGTCAGGTAGTTTGCATTGCATTGCATCTCAGAAAGACGCACTGTTTGAATGACCTGAGTTTAGGAACCTCTCTCTCTCTTCTTAGTCCACCAAGTTTGGAAGAAATTTAAAGCTGAGTATCTAATTTAGAACACTTAAAGGAATTGGCCAGAAGCAGAAGAGAGTTTTTGTTCCCAGTATTTTGCTGTAACAACCAGAGACAAGTCAAAGTGGAGACAATGAGGGGGTTTTACCCAGGGTTCACAGGGCCCATGGGAAGCAACACATTCCAGAGAAGAGGTTTTTGGCTGACAGGTCCAATGGGAGAGCAGGGTAGTCTTGCAGAGGGTGAGTGACAGAAGCTCTTCATTTACAGATGTGACAAAGCCTAAGTAACTGGCTTCTTAGGAATATCAGAAATAAAAGCTCTTGAAAAAGGCATTAAATTCATCATCCTTCCAGACTTTTTTTAACTGGAAAGGGGGCCTTGCAACTGGCTTTTAGAATACTCTGAGCAACAAGCTCCTTTGAGAAGGGACAAATTATGCTTTCTGTGGAACCAATTTGATATGCTCGGTGAGAAGCAGGATGAGACCAGATGCCCTTTTAGTGGTTTTGGATACTTTAGGGAAAATACATAAGTGGATCCAGCTCAAAGCTCTTGCTGCCTCAGGTACAGGAACAGCAATATTCATTAGTGAATTTTTATTGCCAGGCATGAATAAATTACTAGATATCTGGTGCCTGCAGACAGGCAAAGGAAAAGCTGTATGGGAAAGCTTGGATTTAAGAAAGGCTTTTCATCTCTAAAAAAAATTCCCGTTTGTTTGAAATGTAGGTTCTTACATCCTTGGTAGTTTAAATGAAGTCATACCCTGGATCAATGCAAGCTTGTCTCAAGCACAGAGATGTGATAAATCTGTTCAAATCTCATTCCCTCAGATGGCTCTGTGCCAACAAAGGTGATAATGAATATTTAGGTATGAACTCAGTTGTTGTTTTTTTTCTGGGAAAAAAAAATATGTAGAGGTTCAAGTGGAGCATTTTATTGACTTACTGTAATATCACTCTAAGTTGGTTGCACTTTTATCAAAGCATTACATGTACTTAATGTTAGATCTATTTCTATATGAAGAAGCTACAGCCATAAAAACAGTGGAAATAAAACAGAATTACCATTTTTTATACTGTAGCCAACTGAATAAATCTTCCTCTTTTCCCCAAGTATCTCTATGGAGGTTTCTGTGGGCTTGTTCAGTTCACCCATTCAAGTGGTTTCTAAGGGTGCTGCTGGCAAGGCTAGTGCACAGTTCAGTGTTGATTCCTGAATCGTGCTGCAGCATTAGCTGTTGTCATAGAGACATAGATTTTTTTGAGTCTAAAGGGATAGTTTTGATAATCAGCTCAGACTTGTTGTAAAACATATAGTAGTTTGCCAATAAGTAAATAACTTTGCCAAACTGGAGCACAGCTGGGCCCTCCCTCTCCTGTAACAGTGAAACACATTTCACCGAAGTTTGTGAGATGCTGTAAGTAAAACCCCAAATGGGGATTTAATTTATTGTAAGAGTGATGCTCTCAGCACAAATTTTCTTCTGATGAGTGAAAACCAGGTGCAAGCTTAGTCCACAAGATTGTGCTGTTGCTGTGATACTGGCAAGCTCAGAGGGACAAAGAGTATTAAAATAATAACAGTATTCTGCCTTACCCTCTATGTAGGGCAGTGAGGTTAGTGCTTGTACTTGTAAAGAAGCATGCTAGAGTGGGACAGCTGTGTGCAGTCAGAACTCTCTGACAGACAATCTCTGGGTGATACAGTTGTAGCATTTTGATGCTACTGTCCCTGCTTGTTTGCCTCCTCCTGCTTGCTCCTTTATCAGCTGTGTGTCTGCACCCATGCCAGTCCAGAGCCTGTTGTGGCTGCTGCCAGGAACAGCAGCTTGGACTTGTGCCAGGGCACTGGGTTCTGAGCTGCCACAGCAGTTGTAGCCCCTGCCAAAGGCTACCTGATAAAGCAGAACTAACAGCTGGGGGATTTAACATCTGAAATTGCCAAGCTGACATCCATCAGAGCTCATGTGAGAGTGCCAAGCCGTCTGTGTAACCTCCAGCCAAGTATTAAGTCTCCTCTTTCCCAGTACATACTAATCTGTGAGAAATGGATTGTTACAGATCCCAGCTCTGCTGATGAAGCAGTTCCAGTTATAAAATCCTTTAATTCTGTACACAGAAGTTTCCAGTGGCCATCTTGGTATTAGACACTGGAACAGGTGCAAAATGTCTGATATGGTCTCCCCATCTTCCACTGCAGAATTTGGAATAAGGTGAACTAGTTGGGTAAAGCTGTGAAAAATGTGTGTGAAGGGAACATGTGCAGCCAAAATGCTCCCCTCCTAAATGTATACATTTCTCTTGTTGTCAGCCATGCATACACAGCTCCTACACTCCTGTAAGATAGCTTTAGGAAAGCTGGAAATGCAATTTTTTAATGAAAACAGTCTGCTGGCTCAATATAGGCATACATTATCCATGCCGTTGCTGTGCTGCTCGAGAGAATTGATAATAGCGCAGCGTTTGGTTCCTGGTGCTCTTTTTCCATTCCTGTGTCACACAGCTGTTTTGCTGCTATTTGCAATGCCTGAAATTACTCACTGGTAAGTATTATTAAGGAACAATTCTTATCACTCTAGATTTTCAGGGACTGTCTTTGGCTACTTACCACAGCATCTCTATGAGGTGAAATGACTCAGTGCCTTTCTGCTCACAAGTAGTGTGATGTTCATCTATTCTTTGACAAATTAATCTGTGTGACTCCCTGGTTCCTCTGGAACATGCTCCTTATGCAGTGGCAGTAAGTCACCCTTAAAAACTCATGGGAACTCAAAAGAGAGCTAGGTTGTGTGTGCTTCAGCACTGGTGCTGTGTGACAGTGCTGCACAACTGCACAGGGGATGCACTGGGGAGCATTCAGGTTTTGGAGGGGAAAATGTAACTCCAGCATGCTTGTTGTAGAAATGGGGAAGCACCTTGGGACTTGGAGAAGCTACATGCCTGCCAGCCTTTAGGAATGAAGGAAATCCTGCAGCTCTCACAGTACAACAGTACTGCTCTGGAAGCTGGTGCCACCCAGCTGGTGCTGGGTTAAATCATATAACTGCACAGTATGAAAATCAACAAGCCCACTTTCCAGTGCTTTGAAAGTGGTTTGACAGTGCACATACTGCACTGTATCTGTCTAGTGGTGAGAAATGCTGCTTGCTATTCCACAGACCTTAGTGATCTTGCTTAGTGATTTACAGACTTGCTTAGTGACCACAGCACCACCTTCCTTGGCCCTTTTGCTTAAGGAATAGTTCTATCCTGGAGTTTATTGAACTCCTGTCTCTCCCAAAATTGCAGTGAATAAGCCTTTCTATCAAAGTGATACTTTTTTAACCAAAAAAATATTAAGAGTTCCATTTTCAGCCTAGGTCTATGAAAATTCTGTATACTGGCACAATAGAAACAGAACAGAAGATTGGTAGCTGAAGGGTGATGCAGGAGCAGGATAGTGAGCTTGAGGGTGGGAATCTTTTAAGCCGGTTCTGTTGTGGAAGCAAATGCCACATGCCTAATACACATGAGCAGAGAAGCCGTGGTCATGGTTATCACCTCTTTATTCACCCTTTTCCATTCTGTCCCCTCACACCTCTCAGGGGATTAGTGGGTACTACTGAGTGCAGAGTACTCTGGACAAATGGCTTGTACTCAAATGCCTAAGAAAGAAGCAGGCAGCTTGCCTTCAGTATTCTATTCTTCCAAATATGATGTCCTGGTTTAGGGCATCCCAGGACATACGATCAATAATTTTCAAGAGTTTTAGACATGCAGATAAGAAGAACTGTGGTGCATTAGAAGGTTTACTTATGGTGGACAATTGTCAAAGACATCAGTGCCTTTGACATATCTACTACTTGTGGCCTTGTAGTAGCAGGTAAGCACATCCGTGCTTTTGGAAAATTATTCAGTTGTTAGTAGAACCGACCTAAATACTCATGAGAAGTAATTCACCCTCCAATTTGACCTGTTGCAAATTGTGATCAGATCAACAAGTCTTAACATATCAACATATGTATCTCTGGAGACATGAATTATTCATACAAGTGTTCAAAAGGTCTGAAAAGCAATTTTCTTTTGGGCATGTGTGACTGGCCACATGAATGACATGGTATTCACTCATCCCTGATTGTGTTAGCATTTTAATTGCTTATTCCATCTGATGCTAATTATGATTCTTGATGAGGTCTCAGTGGTAGTATTAAACCATTTTCACCAAACATCTATCCCTACAAAGCTTCATTTATGTGAAAGCTTGTGAAAAAATAGGTATAAACCAGTAAAGTGTCAGTCTAGTTTCATTATTTGGGCTGGTATATGCTAGCTGATAAATGCTTATATACTTTCATGATCTTCAATCATGATTGAACTGGGGACTTTAAATCAACTACCTCCCAACAAAGAACTAGATATCTGTTCAATATGAAGGCAATTTCATTACTGTCACCCATTTCAGTTGCTGTGGTATTGAATAGATATCAGTTCCCTCTGTTAATCAGGTGGAAAAGTGACTGAGGACAAGTGTTATGCACTATTTTTTGAAAATCAGGATTTGACTCATTCTCCTAAAGCATCTATTACATGCCTTAATAAGTTTAAGCCAGAAGATGAGCCAAGCAACAGCAAGAAAGAAAACTATTTTATGCCAAAAAAAGGCAAGGGACTGCAAAGTCCAAGTATGGAAAGACAACCATGGATCTTAACAAGTAACTTCTTAGGTTCTGGAAAGTGGTGGATTGTGACGCAGACCGAGTATTGACTAGCAGAAAGTGACTGGGAGATCAGTAGTGTGATGGGAAACACTGGAAAGGGAAGCTACATGGCCAGCATAATAAAGATTCTTCTCAAAAACCTTCACAGGCACTTCTCTAACAGCCACCATCATAAAATATAAAGAGACAATAACAAAAATTTGTAAGTGCACGCCGTGTTCCTGTACTCATGGAAGACAATGACAAAGTTGTCATTACCCTTGGTGCTGAAGGATCAAGTTATTTCCTTTTATAACCTTCAAATGATTTGGTAAAAGCAATTGATCAATCCTGCCAACACCACATGTGATAGATGTCAATCTTGATGTTAGAAATGAATGTGCTGAGGTGAAGCAATTGATCCAGGTGATTAGGCACTGGAGATGGACAGTGCTTGATTGCTGTCCTCTGAGCTAATCTCCAAAAAATACCCTCCTCCCTTCCTTGACAAGAGATTGTGAATGACATTTTAGAAGCTTGGATCAACCAATATTGTGAATGAAACACGTTTTGGCTTGTGTATTACAGAAATACATTGAGTATATTCAGTGTGCAAGCTCTCTGAACCCTTTGTATTTGAACAACTTGCTCCTGTTTTGCCTAACCTGTAAATGTCGTTCAATTCTCAGCTGCCATTTGGCCAACCCTTTCCCTCCAGTAACTTACAACTTTCGATTTCTAGTGTGCAGTTTTGTTCATCCAGAGGATATCTGCGTAGATCCATCATGCAAGCAGCTGTTGTTGTGATCCTGTAAGAGGAGGGAAAAAAAAAAAGAGACTTGAAACTACATTTTACTCTTTTGAGATAGCAAAATTTTCTATAATGGGTTTTCTGTTTGTTTAAATACAGAATGGTATGCACTTGGATTCCTGGTATGCAGTCTTTATAGTGCTTGCAAAGCACAATTAATTTATACAGCACACTATACTGTTTACAGCATAAAGCATAAGACCATATGCTGACTATTGTAGAGAAGAATTTTGACTCAAAAGTTTATGTGTAAAAGTGTACAGTGTTTCGAAGAACATTCAGTGAGACTTGGATATATTTTTAAAATATTCTTAATTGAGACATCTTCAAATTGTTTAGTAAATTGTTTTATTTATAACTCATACTGCTGATATCTTTCTTTTTCCATTGTCATCTTTCTTTTGTTGTCACTTAATGCTGTTTTAATTTTGTCTGATAGATATGTGCGTTTTCCTCCATGCTGTGGAATACTTGCTAATACCTTATTCATTATTTTTATGCTTTTATAATCAGTTTATCATTAACTATGATAATGTACATCATGTCTTAAAACTGGCATGAGGTAATCAAACACTAGTGAAATACAACATTGTACAGTGGTTACTTCATGAACATTGAGAGTAACTGTGATTGCAGGCTGGATGTTTCAGATCCTTACTTCTAGAGGGCATGGGAGTTGATATTTGGTCCCTAAAGGTATTCTCCGTAGCCTAAGACTTTTTGCAAGGCAATTCCTCTCCTTTGTTAGACCATAAATCACAAGAACATCTGAGAAAATATCTGCTGATAAGTCTGTGACTGTGTAGGAGGAATGTTAAATAACTTCATGAGGATGGGGGTCAAATTTTAAAGCTCCCTTTGAGAAAGAAAATTAGATCAGTGTTTTCAAACTCACAAAAGTGACTTATCACCTTAATTTGCTTTTTTTGCCCTTTTGTTTTTGTGATAGATGGGTTCTTAAATGCTTATAAAACTTTTGGAGCTGTGAATGGGCAAACTTGGCTTCTAATTTTATTGGTCTCTCTCCAATGATTTATACCAGATAAAGGCAGATAACCTCTTTTCTTGATCCATATTTGGTCCTGTTGTTCCAGTTCCATGATAATGAATACCAGAGGATCACCTCTTGAGATTTTACTTTTGATGTGCTGAAAGTCAGGTGCATTTACATGCTATATTGGGGTGATAATCTTTGCTGTCACTGAACTGACAGAATTCAAAAGGGAAAAATATGCCACATGCTTTATTAGTGTGATATACTTCAAAATTTCCTAAGTCTACACAATCCATCTGTCATATTTAGTATAAGGAACATTTAGCAAGGTCTGTAATAAGAACCAGTCCATAAAACCACTCTGGAATATTGTGTAAAGTACCGTGAAAACTTTTTTCCAGGCTGATTTTGTCATGTAAAATAGAAATGCATATGTCTTAGAATGCATTTGCCATAAAAAAGGTCTTCAGCTGCAGTAGGACCTCATTTAGATTAGCCATATATCACTTATACCTTCCTGACAGGCACTGAAAAGGCACTAATTTGTCAGACACCTGCTTAGTAACGCTTAAGATCACACATAACAATATACTAACATTAGTCACAGTTAAATGCTTTTTAATGAAGGTTTCATAGGGAAATGTTTTGTTCCAAATTAATAAATCGGCCTTTATGTTACTTTAGCTCACCTGTATCAACCAGTGTGTTTTCTAAACAACTGTGGTGAGGTAGCACTCCCCCTGCTACCTCCTCGGGCTGCTCTATGATCTCAGGAACTCTCACTAGGCCTTGGCTTTTGAGCAGTGAGTGGAGTGGTGAAGTTACCTTGACCATGCCAGAAATTCTTGCATGGCTGACACGGAGGTGGCACTCTCTGTACCAGGGACTTCTGCTGCCTCCTCACGGAGGTGAACAAGAGATAATCAGTCATCCCCTGAAAGCCTTGGAACATTATTTACCTGAATTGTTGTAGCCTGAGTGGAACAGTACCATGGTTACTGACCTTTTCAAGAACTCCAGTAATTACCAGCTTGGATTACAGCCAGGATAGAAACTCACTAATGACTAAACCAAATCATTTTGTGACCCTCTAAGCAGCTATTCTAAGAGACGTCCTTTGAACTCTTCTGGACCCCAGTGGATGCACCTCTCTCTTAGAGGGACACCTCTCAGACCTTTGCTATACTTGCAGCACAGTCACTGAAAACTCATGATGGGACCTGCACTGACACCCCCACTCCCTCCTCAAGGCTCAAGTCTCACCCACAGAGAAATTTAAAAGGCATTTAAAATTAGTATTTCATTGGTCTTGAGGATAATTTTTAACAGGTATATCTTTGTAAATTTATTTAGACACAGATGTCTGTAGGTGTTTGTGTGTATGTGAAGTGATTGAAACACACTGTAGCAAGAATAGCATGAATGTTGCCATCTTGGATCTACAATAAGTCATGTTCCCTCTTCTGCACCCTTACACTTTTTTCTTCCTGGTCTCTGTGCAAATAACTCTAAACTGATTCTAACCTGATTTTCGTTTTTATGCTTCATCTGTGTAGTAACAGAGTAAACCCTTCCATTGCACTTTGTGAAGTTGTACAAATTTATATTAAACCTGCTTTTGCTAATATATTTGAGAGTGATTTTTGAATCATCCGAACCACTCATTTGTGATAACCAGAGTTTGAGTGACCAGTAATTCCTAATGGTAGGGTATCTGTACTACTGACTTCTGCAGTTTTGCATATTTTACACAAGTTACATAAGTAACAGCAATTAGCTGGTTTTTATATCATCAATGCAAATTGATAGTACTGTAGTAGTTAATGAAATTGTTTATATTTCAAATTTAAATATTCTACATAATCTTTTCCCCTGACACTGTGATTCTGACAACTGTATTGTCTTCTCCACCAGCCTGGCAACTCAATATGGTCCCTCCTAAAGTTGGAGGTGCTTAAACTTTTTTTGGAATCTCTTGAAAAAAGCTACATGTAATTGCAGGAGTGCTTCAGGATTCAGTAGCCTTCATTATCTGTAGTTCATAAATCTGCCTTTCAAGCATGTTTCTCTCTCGACAGAGCTCAGCTGTGTAAAATCGTTAATGGCATTATGCTCTGGATAACCACAAAACTTACTTAAGCAGATAAATTAAATCCAGATGCAATCATAGTAATTGTTGTCTTGATTAAAAAAAAATCAAATATTTTATTATGAATAAGGTAAATAAATCCCAGACCAGTTGTTGCACTCTCTCTGGGTGGAGAGACTAACTGATGGCTTGCACCTGCTTAAAAAAATCTTAAAAATGAAGACATTCAAATGCAGAATACAGGTTTGTAATGGCAGGAAGGAGATGGCAATACTATGAAGATAGGGCAAAGCTGCAATAAATCTGTGTTCAAGAGGATTAGACCTGAAGGGCCCTCGGCACAAGCAGTTTGTGGCAATGGCAGAATATCATGAGGCTCTGTAAATGTTTAAGTGAAGGATTAATCCTACCCTTGAAGCAGAACTATTTATATCTCAAAGTAGGATATGTTTCTTCCAGGCTTTCCATTCTTAAAATACATTTTATGTTCAGGTGTTGGGGCTAATTTATTTTGTTTATACAATGTCTTTTAGTCTACTGTCCTTACATTCTTCGGAATCATTTGGATACAAATGCTAAAAATGGGATTATGCAAAGAAGACAAGCAGTTAGGGAGAGATATTTCATTATACTGCTTAATTTCACTCATGTCGGTACTCAGACATTCTGAGATGGAATGAAGTCTGAACTGCCAACAGGCAAGATAAACAGTATTTGCATAAAAGCAAAATCAACTGATTTAATTTTTTGAAATTGTGGCTTGGGGTTCAAATTATTTGATCCACTGCTTAGCTTTTACTTTGATGCCTTACTCTCTGAATATCATATTCCTACTGTATAGTCAAGTTATTTTTTGCTAAAAATAAAATTATATGAAAAAACCCCACAGATATCTATTATTTTCCAAACTAACTTCCATAAGTAATACTGTCAGAGATTTCCCTGCACAACAGCAGGTTTTGTAGGAACAAATTGTAAAGCTTAGTATTTTGAGTTAAATCATCAATGAGCAGTTAAAGTAAGTTCAGAATGAATACAGGAAGTGGATTTATGGTTCAGTACTTAGATAATTTCCTCAATATGCTGTCAAAAAGCTGATCCTCGACTCTTGGAGAAGAAACAGACACAATATTTAAGACAGCAATAATAATTAAATGAGAAGATGATGAGAGCTGAACAATGCAAATTCTATTGTGAAATGTTTCCTTCATTTGGAGGTCAGGTATCAAATTTTAATATGTTTGTTCTTTTTCTGTCAGTCAACAGAGCATAAATTATAAATGTACATGAAGATATGAACTGGGATTGACTAATTTTTTTCCTTAAAAGCTAAATTAAGTCTTCAAATCAAATATAGAATAACCATACTTCTCTTAACCACTGCAGTGCTAGGGGTCTAGTACCTGCTGGAAGTAGACTTTCATATTCCAGGTTAAAAATTACTTTTATTAAATCAGTGTTAATTTAACTTCACCAGTACCAGGGAATTTAGTCCCCTAGGAACATCAGAGCTCAGATCTGTATCCCTGGTGTAACTTCTTCTGAAACCTGGAAGAATCTTGATGTTTGAGTGGGGATGTCTTGTAAGAAGAGTTATTGAAGGAATGAAGGAAGGCAGAAAAAAAAGTGCATTTAATCTGCAAATTTTTTTCTCCAGCCCATGCACAAGGTTTACAGTTATCATACCTACTGACACCATAAATTTCCAAGCATAGCCTAAATGTTTGACCCTGGGACAAATGCCATCTTTGCACTTGCAAACATGCCCAACTTCTACTGCCTGGAACAGCCTACTTGTAGCGTGTCCACTGAGCATCAGCATTATTGGTTTGGTATTGGATATTTTATATAATGTTGTGTGCACTTGGGAAAGCTGTGTTCAACAACCTATGTGTTGTTTGTCTGGTCAAGTTCCATTAAAGTCTATTAAATTGTATTATAAAACGGAGTTATGAATATTAGTAAAATTGGCAAGGGCCAAGGGCCAAAAGATCAAAAGAAAGCCAAAAGGGCTTTCACAGATCTCATTAAAAGCTGAGAGAAAAAAATGCAATACTGGGTCCTGAGCAATATTGAGTCCCAAGCCAAAATTTGCAATATTGGAATATTGGGCCCTCAGTTTTAGATACGAGTACATTAGCATGTAAAAACATTGTCTTTTTTTTTTTAAAATTGGAAAACTATTATAGTTTAGCTAATTTTCCCAGTAGGACATATATTTGTGACTCTACAGTGACAAGCTGTCAACTGCTAGGTCACTGCTGTAGACTGCATACTTTGAGATAACAATTGTATATGGAAAGCTTTTGTATGATTTAACTTAAAAAGTGCAACACACATTTCCTTTTAATCTTTCTCAGAGAAATAGTAGAGTTGAATAATCATGACAAAATAAAAAGGACCTTGAGGAAGATGTATAAAGAGAAATACACAGCTCAAAGTCCTTTATAATACTGCATAAAGTGATCTGTTATACTTAAGTCACATAAAGATTAGGCAGGGAAAAATAGGTCAGACTATGGGCTTTCTATTGCATTTTATGAATACCCTGAACTTGTCAGTGTTTGCTTTGATTTGCCTCTCCTTCATCTTTGTCCCTTTAGTTGCTCACATTGAATCTTGAACGAAATGTGAGCAGCTCAGTGTGAAAAATGTGAAATGATTAATTCACGTTCTTATGGTAAATGATAAATTGAAAACTATAAAATACTGTATATGTGTATGTGATAAATGTGGACGTGAACTACAGCGTGTCTCATAACCTCATGTTGAAACAAAAGGCAGGTACCACCCTAAATAGTCTTGTCCAGCAATAGAAAGAGGATGAATGGAAGGCATTGGGAGATAGCTCTGTGAGATAAGCCATCAGTGGGCCATCAATGCAGCTGGCCAACACCCCACCGAGCTCCTGGGAACGCCATCAACAATATCTCAGCCATTAAACAGCCACGAAGATCTACTGAAACTGAACATTAACACCCTGGCCAGAGAATAAGAACTCTTTTCAGCCGGGCCGGAGACACCCATGGACTTGAATAGCTAACACAGACACAAAGGAGAATATGGGAAAATATTGCCAAGGGCAGAATAAAGTGTATTTAAACCAAGCCCCGAAACAGGCAAATTCGTGAACCATAAGGGGAGGCAGCAGATGGCCAGGTCTGTGTCTCACGGTTCACCCTTGGCATTTTCCCGGGCAAAATCGTCAAGTATCTCTGCTGTTGGTGGGTTTACTGAAATTCTGTAATTCGATCGTTTGTTTAATAAACCAAATTATTTTAATTGTAATATTGCATTGACATTTGTAACACTCAGCAATAATATTGATTGCCTTAGGTATCAAGGTCTTGAAGCTAGTATAACTACAGCCAAAAAAGGACACATGGCGAAATTTTGCAATGTCTTCAAGGCCTTAAATACTGCTTTTAAGATAAAATGAGCTGCAGTGGTCAATGACAACACCCCCAACAAAACCTCAACAAACTAGTGAAAAAAACTAGAAGAAGAAATAACTAATAGTAGCACTGACTAGTGCTGTAGCATAGTAATGGTCATGGATTTGTACTGAGACCTGGAGGAATTGTTCTGGGTTTGTCTTTTCCTGTGTAGCTAGTAACACTCCTGAGAGTGAATAAATTTGTCAAATGTAGAGGAGGAATATTACGTTTTCTCTGAGGTGTAAATACAAATATCTGTTTCCAAAAAAAAAAAAAAACAAGCATGAAAAGTTAATCTGCAGGGCGTCAAATCAATCAACTGCATTGGCTTGAAACAAGAATGTTAAAAAAATGAACTTCAGGAAAACATGAGTGCTGCTATTGCTCTTTCCATTCACATATGTTCTCCCCAAAAGCTGCTGAGCTCTCTGCCTGGGCTGCCATGTTGTCCTGAAGGTCCTCTGAGACACTCCTTATCCCATTCTTATCTCCCCCTGGTTATATCAACTCAACAGCTGCCAAGACAAATGAGGTAGAATTTGCCTGAATTGACTATTGTTCTTGAATCAGTTCATCAGCTGGGCTCAGTGTTGGGCTCAAAAGGCAGTTTAAATAGCACCATATCAGAAGAGAGTAATGATGATGAAGAACTGATGAAGGCAATGCTACTACAGAATGAATTTTGTTAAATTATTCCCATGTTAGTGGGAATATTCACCACCAGTGAGTTGCCATGGTCAGCTCACTGCTGGTGTGATAAATGATGTGGGATAATTCGTGTTTATAATGTATGTATAATATAAATCAAGTTGTGCCCTTTGAAATAAATGGTAAAATTGTATGAGACTGGGGGTAGACAGATTCAGGAATTGGAGAACGACCCTTGCCGGGAACTGGACAACGACTGAATTTACAAGTGAAAAGGAAAGAGGGTCCAAGAAAGATGGGTCCTCTCCAGAAATGAGATTGCAAATGACTCAATCATTACCACCAAGATGGGCCTTGCTCCACCATCAGGGACACGCATCTCAATACGCAATTCCCAGAAGTCATACCTAATACTCATCTCCCCATGGAAGAACTATTCAACTGACCAAACAGTGAGGATGAATCTCCATGAATATGAAGGAAAACTGAAGGGACAAAGAAAGCATGAAGTAATGCTCTGTCCTGCTAAAGAAACTGTAAAAACTGGACTCACAGAACTGAAAGTGTGAACAGGGGGAGCTACGGCGTGCTAAGGCCGCAGCTAAGGTTCACCCAGTGCTGATCCCAGGACTCGACACTGATTCTTTGTTGGCTTACCTGAAATTCTGTTCATTGATTTTTCTAAAATCAATAAAATCATTTATTAATTTGGAATTGGTTTGGCATGTATTACACTGGTAAGCTGCCTGAGCTTTGTCTGAGACAGGGGTCCTGGATGAGTCAAAACTCTGTTCTTAATAAAGAATGTTCCCTTTCTATCTCAGCAGCACAGCCTAATCCTGTGGTATACTTCAGTCTCAGGCAGGAGCAAGCTACTGAGCACAGTGTGATGTTCACCAGTGAGAGAAAGAATGGTTTGTGACTGTGTCTTTATATGCCTGACCTGTTACTGGGTCTGATGCAGGATGTGTTGACTGGAGTAAGCGTGTGCCTGGTCTTGCTGTTGTGGTCACTTCAGTTTGGTCAATTAGTACTCTTTAACATGACCCAGGCACTAGTTTATCACGTCTGTTTTGTGCCTACAAAGCTATGCAATGGTCAAATGCTCTTCTGCTAGACTGAACTGACTGTGAATTTGTAACCTGTTATCCATTTGCTGTTTATTCTTCCCCTCTCTCACTCCCCTTACAGTATTAACTTCCTTTACTGTGTTGTTTGTTGCTGTTTAGTTTGTTTGAAGGATGAAGGGTTGTTTACCGGAAAACCTCACTGCTGATCTTCCTTTAAGTACTCCAGGTTCAGAGATCTCTTGCAGCATTTAAAGCTTATGGGTTTTGTGATAAAGGCTTTCAGATGCAGCACCTGTGATAATGGTGTTGTGATCTATAGACAATATTGCCTAAGAACTGCCTGCAGCAAATGATGTCTTCCAGCAGAATTCTCTCTCCCTTACTCTGATTTTTGTTGTAAAATGTAAGCTGATGGTATCATTCCCTCCTTTAACCTCTCTTCTGAATGCAAATAGATGTTATCAGGTGTGTTAAGCAGGTGTTACTAAATGCCTGTGGGAACACTGTGCTTTTTTATGTCCTGCTTGGCAGTTGAAAGAGGTTTGCCACTGGAGCTGTTGATCACTTTTTCCCCTATATTTTTACAGAAAACATTGACTTCTACAGTCAGTGCAAAGTAGGAGATTACATAATTATCAATTAGAGTGTTGCACATGAATATATTTTGAGGAAGGAGACATCACATTTCCGTTGTCTTGGGAGATTTACCTTTACACTCAAGGTAATTGTCAGTAAATTAATCATTTTTTGCTTAAACCCTTAATGAATAGCCATTCAGTTGCCAGAAATCTGTTTCAGAGAACAGCTACATAGTTATGTAATAAATATTGTATATTAATTCGTGGTTTTGGTGTATGTAAAATGTAAATATGTTTTGTGAAATAAAATAAAAGCAGGTCAGGCACAAAACCAACTAATTTCAGGATGGGCAACACCCAGGGGCTGCTATTCCAGGAAGGACAATACCTTGCCAGGAATTGGGAGCCTGCTACTGACACCAGAACAAAGGACCAATCAAGATTGGAATCAGTCCTCCAGGGGCAGCAGAGCTGTGAAATGCCAGCCATCACAGAAGATACCATCAGAAGGATGCCTTTCATTCAGAACTTCACTCTCATTCATACACTGAAGGAATGAACTCAGCACACATCTTTCTGTGGGGAAACCCCTTTCAGCAGACCGGACTGCAGAGATGAATGTGAAGAAACCAACCCAAGGACAAAGTACTGTGGGGAAATCCTCTGCTGCCAGCCAAACAAACTGTATAAAACAGGGACCCCGAAAAGGGCCAATTTGTGAACGAGGGCAGTTACAGTGCAGAAGAGGCCGTAGCTGAGGTTCACCCAGTGTTGATCCCGGGCATTGGCACTGCGTTTCCAATTGTTGGTTTGTGTTATAAATGTGAAATGATTAATTCATGTTCTTATGATAAATAACGAATTGAAAATTATAAACTTCTGTATATGTGTATGAGAAAATTGTGGACGTGAGCTACAGGGTGTCTCCCATCATCATGCTGAAACAAAAAGGCAGACACCACCTGAGATCACCTTGTCCAGGAATAGAAAAAGGATGAATGAAGCGCGTTGGGAGAAGAGCCTCAGCAGGATGGGGCATCAACAGACTAATCAACGCCGCTGGCCAACACCCCGGCTCCTGGGAAAGTCATTAACCATGTATCGATTATTCAACAGCCATGAAGACTGACTGAAACTGAACATTAACACTCTAACTGGAGAAAAATAACTCTTTTCAGCCTGGTCGGAGACACCCATGGACTTGAATAGCTAACACAGACACAAAGGGAAATATGGGGAAATATTGCCATAATAAAGTGTATTTAAACCAAGTGGGGGGAATAAAGTGTATTTAAACCAAGCCCCGAAACGGGCAAATTTGTGAACCATAGGGGAGGCAGCAGACGGCCAGGTCTGTGTCTCATGGTTCACCCTTGGCATTTTCCCGGGCAAAATCGTCAAGGATCTCTGCTGTTGGTGGGTTTACCGAAATTCTGTGATTCAATCGTTTGTTTAATAAACCAAATTATTTTAATTGGAATATTGAATTTGGCATTCATAATAGTTTGCCCAAAATTTTTGTGTTGTAAGTCTTTAATTAATAACATTCTATTTTATTAATTGGAATTGGCTTGGCATTTATAAGAGTTACATAGTTAAATAGCTTCGTAGTTCTATCACAAAGAAGGGATGGGGTGGGGATATTACCCAAAATGCAGACAAACTGACTTGTTGGCTTCTGCCTTTCCCATGGAGGAGATGAGGAGAGAGGTGGTGAGACAAAAGGTCTCTGAGAAAACATTGACTAAATTAGAACCTTCTAAAATCAAACTTTAAGTCAGATATGTACTTTGTAAAGATAATGTAAGACATTTACTCTGTTCTATGTAGTTCATCAGAAATAGTTCAGAGTAGAATGAAGATGAATGGTGGAAGAATGAAGATGCTTGTAAATAGCAAGAAATAATAATCAAAAAATCACTAAAATTTTTCAGTGTAACCAAAAGGTTATATTAACCAAATATATATTAAAAAACCTCTCTGTATTTGATGCTTCTAAGCCAGATTTCAGTGCAATAAGAATTTTTATTTTACAGCTATAAACCCGTAAAACTACAGTTTACAATATAAATCCCAAGAGGCCTATAATGATACCAGGGCAAACAAGATACTTCAATAAAAAGTGCCTTAGATTTGGAGCTGAAATTTACTGCAAATAGTAATTTAGTTTGACAGTGCAAGTATGTTGCAAGATAAAAAAGAAAAAGAGCTAGCCAGATGGGAGGTGCTTAGCATAAAGGAAGGTCCAAGAGTGAAATTAAGTCAGATAACTGATTTTCAATCTGGTTTGAATAATTAAAAAAAAAAAAGGTGATAAATCTATAACTTTTTCAATGTCTCTATGCAAACCTTCTAGAAGTGACTAAATACTAGAAAGATGCAGATAATATCCACTGACTGAAACACCTTGCTCAGGAGAGAACACAAGTCTGCTAGATGGCAGCAGTGATGTTAGTGTAATCTGGTGTGGTCACCCTTTTGGTTTGTTCTGTTGTTGCTGATTTTAAAATGAAACAAAATTAGACACCAGTATACTTATTGTGTGCAAAAGAAAGAAACACACATGTTCAGTTGTACCCCTTCTTTGGCAGAAGCAGAAACAAGGCAACATCTTCCATATGGAGCCTGATTTGGAAGATTTCAGGTTGTGCTTGGTCAAAACAACTGGTGCTGTCAGTGACCAGACATACTTCTGGAGGGTTACTTTTTTTTGTTTGTTTGTTTTGTTTTTTTTTTTTTTTTTTTTTTTTGTTGGTGTTGTTTGTTTGGGTTTTTCTTTTTGTTTTTTTGGGTTTTTTTTTGTTTTTTTTTTTTGGTGGGGGGGTGGTATACAGATCAGGCTAAGCATCTATTTAAGATGTGAACTGCCAGGAGTTTTTCTGATGGTAGGTGAGCCCTGCTTCTTTTTTTAGCTACACAGACGAGAAAGTTAGTAACTAATGAATTGCACAAAATTTTGACTCAAGATTTTTAGGACTTTGTGTTTGATATCAATTTGAACTATGTTAGCTCCTAGGAGAATGCAACAGAGAGGGAAGGGGAAGGCAGCATTTTCTATAGGGGTCCTGTAATAAGAGAAAGAAAATTGAGAAGCAGAGAGAAACTTGAGGCAAAGGAAAAAAGGGCTTCCACTTGAATCTGTAGTTATTTATATGGCTGTGCTTCTTTATAATGAATTCACCCATGAAATCTAAAAATTACGTGTATCCTCCAGGAAAGAGAGCAGCAGTAAATGGCATCTTATTGTATGACACTGCTTTGTTTGTAATTGACTCTAAGACTTAATACTCATTAAATTTTTTTTTTCACCTAGTTATCTTAGGTTATCAAGCCTTTACAGACCAGTAAGTAATTCCTAATACAAAGTGTGATTGATTTCTAAGGGTTTTCCTCAGGTCCCTGGTATTCACTGTCTACCCATGCTCTCCCACCCTGTCCAGACAGTAAGTACACCTCATTTGTTCCAGACAGGTATTTGAATATGAAAATTAATAATTCAAGTCTCAAAACTGGCAGTGCAATTATGTCCTGATACATATAATGTCAGGAAACTTGAGTGCCTCTAAACAAGCTGAGCTGCTGCATTTACTCTACTATGTGTGGTCACTAATTCCTTTGGAGAACTGAAAGTGAAATGAAAACCTTGCACTAGGAATTCTGTGAGAAGATTTTTGGTTTTGCAAAATACTGGTTCTGCTGGCAGTGTAAAGTGTGAACAAAGATATTTGATTGGCTTTTTGCACATCTCTGACTTGGGAAGAACAGCGTAATTTTTGTGTAGAAAACTGATGGTGAAAAAAGTTCTCTGTCTTTGTTAAGCAGTATTTCCTTTCCCAGGTGCAGCAGCACTACATGAAAAGACTCCCATCCTCTGATTTTCATCCTTAATTTTCTCCTTCCATGAAAACTAAAATCCATTATTGTCTACCAGCAGAGTTACTGATGTGACAACACCCTGAATTGTCTTTGTCTTTGTGACTCTATTTTTATTGATTGGAAGTTAAATTGGAAAGGCAATAACTATTTCAAGGGGCTGAAAAAAATTAGGAAGTGTCCACCAAAGCAACCTTTGTTAGCATCCGTTAGAGAGCTGTAATTTCTAGTAGGAAAATGGTGATGGTTAACTTGGAGGAGTCTGGGAGAGACCTCCTTAAATCAGCACAGCATGGATTAGGAGATAATATATATACACGCACATATGTGTGCTTCTCTGTATGAATTATGTATAGAGCTTGTCCTTTTAACCCAGTTCTTCAGCTGGGCCTGCATAAGATAGAGAGGATAGCGAGCCCCAGAGACTGAGTTGCTCATTTATACTTAAGAGCATTTAGTTTCTCCTGGCTGCAAACACTGAGTCATACGCAGATTTCATCTGATTTGCTCAGAAGTTTGAAAAGAAAATTGTTGTTTGTGCCAATGAGATATTTTTATCCTGTTAGCTAAAGCAGTATTGATAACTTTCAATGGGTAGGGGGTGAATATTTTGTAACTGGATCCTTCGAGGAGGGAATATTTTCACTGATATATATTCCAGTAGTGGCAGCTGTTCTACAAGGTGGGTAGTAGCTCTGTATACCAAAAATGTCTTATGGGGAAGAAAAAGACACAAAAATTGTAAGTGATTCTAGAGTAGATTATGCTTATTTATTTACTTAACAATTTATATTTAGAGAGGTAAGAATAACTTACTCCAATGTTGATGCTTCATACTGGTTTTAGATATTCTTTATATCAAAAATATAATTTCTCTTTTGCACAGTGATACATGGTGCTCTTTTATATTCATTGAGAGCTGTGTGCATCAGTGATCCAGCAGACTGATATAAAGTTGAGTAGTATGTTGACTGCACATCTGTCACTACTCCTCTGCAACCTGAACATCCTTCAATAACAGAGTGTGCAGATTTGTTATAAAGAGTGTGATTTCAGGAATGAAATACATATTATTTGGGAATTAAAAGATGTATTTCACAATATAAAGAAATTTGTATGTTCCATAGGTAATATAGATGTACAAATGCTTTCCCCATGTTATCTTGGAAGACCTTATTTTGTCTGTCTTTTAAACTTTTTTTTTTTAAATTTCTATTTCAAAACATATACATTGGTTTTAAAAGTTTCATGAAAGGATTTCCTGGTTCTACTAAGAATCCACTAAGCATTCTAGTTTCTTCTTTTGGCAGAATGTTTTTCAAATGAATGAAATACAGGACAACCAGAAAGGTGGGTGTGCTAAAGTAGGAGAGCAAGTGGTCCAGCCTAGTACTTAAATTAGTTCAGGTAGCCCACTCTGTGCCTTGTTATGCAGTACAGTCATGCTTTCTAATACTTAACAACTTACAGAGCTATCAGGTTTTTGTATCTGAAATCCAGCAAAAGGCAGGAATGGAATCTCTTGGTACTTTCTCAAACATATTTTTTGCACATTAATTAGCTGCATTTAGAGTACTGTTGGAGAAAGGCTGGCTAAAGAACACTTTGATTTTTCACTAAAAATCCTGAAGGTTAGCTGTGTTTGAATGGTGGTGTGAGCACGTTCGGGAAGGCTGCATGGAATGGTGAAAAGTGAGCAATGTGGGGATGGCTCTGCTATTGGCTCTTCAAGCTGAGACGGTCAAAGCCTCAGTGAAAGAAAGAAAAAAAAGCACGTTTTTCTGTATCAAAGGCATGAGTAGAATGAGGACAAAGCTTGTTTTCCTAAATTCCTTAAGCATCAGGACAGATAATTATGTATTTTTGAGAGTTTCCTGGTTTTGGTGTTGACCTGTATCAGGCCTTCTTTTCACCTTTTTCCTCCTGTCTTGAGTAATCTCAGAGCACCAAGCCTGACAGACTTCAAGAAGCATTTGGGCAGTGCTCTCAGGCACATGGTGTGATTCTTGGCCCTGTCCTGTGCAGGGCCAGGAGATGGCCTTTGATGATCATTGTGGGTCCCTTCCAATTCAAAATATTTTGTGATTCTGTGATCTTTAATATTCTGCAGGCTCAGACTCTGAAGGCTTTTGTTCTCTCCTAGCAACATGTCTGCATTTGATCTCTACAAGTAGTTGAAGTGTAATTCCTCACAGTCAGTATCTGTTATTGTGCCTGTTTCTTCTATATTTAGCTTTAAGAGCACAGTACAATAGAGTCTTTCTAGCACTACTGTGCCTTTATTCATGCAATTCATAAGGACAGAACAAGTAAAAATCTCCTTAGTTGACAGAGATGCTCTTTACCATAATGTTAAAATATTGAATTAAGACTAAAGCTCATAAAACAGACCAACTTTTCTGCTTATGTTGTCTGAGTAGTTAAGGAGAATTTTCAGACAGAATTCAGGTTGTTTGTGGTGTTAAATTCTCACTTTGTGTTGTTTCATCATAACCTTTCTGTGTTGCATGGCTTCTTGAGACCTGAGAGGTAGTTGGGTAATTTTACTTTTCTTCTTTCTTTTTTTTGTCACAGGACAAGAGGGAAATACAGTAAGGCATTGATACTTGACTACTGTGTCATATTTTTTGTTGAATTTGATTGTTCAGAAGTTCTTTGCTGAACTGTTTTGATGATGTAAGTCATAATAAATTACATGGGCATTCTTTCATTAAGATAAGCTAATAAAATGTAGAAAAGTGTGAAACACATGTCAGCCTGTAGGGTTTTGAAACTCTCATCTCTCTACTTACCATCCTGTATAATTTTTTGCTATTATTCTCAAGTTTAGTAGCTAAATAACATATTATTGCTAAGGTTAATGTCCAGTGGTTTCACAGAAGGATTTCTTTTGCTTCAATGTACACCTTATTTTTGTATTGAAGGATGGAGTTTGAAACCTTTATAGGAGAAGGGTTTAAAAATGGGTTGGAAATGTTACATTTTAAAGGTCATACATTGCACCTTCTACAAGTTTCATACTTTTTTCCTGAATCTAATTGAAAGATGCTTTGGATGGGAAAATATTTACATATACATTTTACTTATGGTTACCTTTATACAAAGTAAATGCATACCTGGCATACTGAGAATTGTGATAAGTTTTTTTCCTTTGATCTTTAAACTCCTTTTGCTTTGGCCAGGACTTTCTCTTTAAGTATACTAATAGCTCTTCAATTTAGCAAATAATTTGCTTATACTGATAAAATTTCCTACAGGTGATTGAGTATAGCAGAAGATTGAGTTATTCCCCTTGAAAGCAAAAAATCCTGAACAGCACTGTGCAGTATTCAGGCAGATTTACTTATAATCTTGTGAGCATGCAGGCCTTTGATTTTTTCTCAAGAAAATGCTTTGATATTTTCACTGGCATCTTAAACATAAGCCTGACATTTTGCCATTAGGAAATAACAGAAAAAAGGAATTAAAAATGGAATAAAAGATCACTAGTGAGTGAAAGCTCATACATATATATCAAACATCACCTCAAAGCTCACAAAAGATAGGAACTTCCGCTGCCATTGAGAAAACATTTCCAGCTTATAGACAGACCTACAAAATATCCTCAAAGATTAATCTGGAAACTAACACTTATGTCTGTATCATTCACAACCACAAGAGTGCAATTATATGGGTACAAAATACTTGTGGAAGGAGCTGCTGTTTACAACCCAGGCAGTTTAATTACACAGAGTTCTGAATGGCTGTACCTGGCAGAATGGTGGAGGTAGTGACTACAGTATGGGTTGAAATACTGTAGATGAGTTTTTCAGGAAAGACAATACTGATGATCTGTGAGTTCCATCAACATGTACTTAACCTGAAATTTGTTGGTTTAATTACATCTAAAGAGGAGCTTGTGTGCCTGAAAGCTTTTCTAAATCTTTTCAGTTAAATCAAGTGGTGCAATGAAAACAATATTCTTCCATGAAAGATAACAATTATTTTTGATATTTTACTCTTCTTGCAGTCCTGAAATGTCTGAGGTGGTTTTTTTTGTTTTGGTTTGGTTTTTTGGTTGATTTTTTTGTGTATATATATGTTAATCAAACTGAATAAAGCTAATTCTGTTTATATCTTCTTTAATGATAACTCCACAGATCATCCATCAGTTTGAATTCCTTATATTTAGTAGATAGGCTGTCCATTTGAATCATCATCATGAAATCCGAGAAAAATAAATATTTGAAAGTATTTTGAGTACGTAACTAATACTAAGCATATGAATCTGCTCTGCAGAATTCTCCTTTTTAGTGATTTGCTTATTAGAAATTAAATAAGATTGCATTAACATACCATATATAGCATAATTAAATATTACCGAAACATCTATGACACATCTTCAAAACAAAACCCTTCTTTTTTCTTGTTTTCTTATGACAGAGTCCCAGCAGGGGGCTCCCAGGTAACACATAAATCTGTAGCACTCTTAATACACACTTGGTGCCCACACTTGGATAATAGCATGTATTTTGAAACTTTCTAGAATATGAGTTAAATTACTTCTTAGAGTAGTGCTTTTTCCTTTTTGTTCTTTTCTTCTAAAGCATTTTACTTAAAGCAGGTTTTATTTGCTGAACTCTTTTGGCTCATCTTGAAGTATTTCAGTGGGAATTGCTTTTCTTTGCAGCTAAAGGAAAATGGTGAAAAGTTGAAATTTTTGCCTTAGGTGTTTTAAAAATCTGGCTGATACAGATCTTGTGCCAGTTTAGGCTCAACTCTAATCTCCCCAAGAGACATCTTGGAATACTTATTTTAGTAATTCTCTGTAGATGGGTTAAATGTATACCCTGTATTGTCAAATCATATAAAGAGCAGAATTATCAGCCTAAAGTAAAGATAATTTTAAAAATGAAATATTGCTATACCTTTCTAGAATCCTGACAGAAACTTTAAAGTACTATTTTTTTTCAGTGAGAGACTCAACAGCTGGAAATACTGTAACAAGACAAGTAAACCAGTAGCCAAATGTATTTGAAATTATGCCAGCTGGGGTCAATGCAATGTTTCTTAGGAAATAATCTGACAATCTTTTATTCTCTTCCCTCTTTCCATATGAAAATATGATTAGAGATTTGTGAAAAGTATTTCTTCAGAATCATTTATTCAAGTATGGAAATAGTTCTTGCAGGATAGTTCAGGACTAATAAAATACAAATTGAGATGATTTTTTTTTAATTGGACTGCAAAGGTGTACTCCACAGATGGTTTCTGACAGAAGAAAATAACAGGAAATGAGTTGGATATTATTTGAACTAAATTTGAACTTTACTATAAAATCTGTGCAATTTTTCTTTCTGTCCCTTGGCCAAGAGATACTAAAACTGATAAATGCAGCACAGAAGATATATGGGGAATTTAACTGGATAACTGTTAGGACCTTAAAAACCTGCTAAACATTAGCTTTCACTTAACTAAAAAATAGCTAGCCTTAAGATATACAGTCTTTTGTTTGTAAAAAGGCTTATGAACAAACCTGAGAACAAGTTTGAAATGCCCTATATCAACTAATAAACCTCAAAATACAATTTTCCACACCAGATTTATTTTCCAGGTTCTTGATTTACACAAATATAACAGGAAAAGGACTGGAAGCAGATTTATGCTTCCAATACAGCCATTTGATCACACTGCCTCACATAGTTTACAAGTCCATCTATCTAAAGACTACAAAAATGCTGCATTTGCAGTCTCTTGTGACCATGCTCTCAGAGGTTGCTAGAGACGCTCTGCTAAAAGAGATGTCAGCGGCATGCATTAGAGCATCAAGTGGTTAAACTCCCCATAGTTAAATGCCTGAGAAGCTTCAAGAGTTTAAACTCCCCCAGGTTTCTTCTGCTTGTGCCATGATACATGGGAGATGTGAGATTACCCTTTGTTCACAACTTATCTTCTCAGACTATAAAGTCCTGCCTGATGTATAGAACTGAGAGTAGTATAAGAGGGTATGTATATTGTTGGATGACTAGTATCTGGTTCAACCAAGCCTGTTTTTATGCACATGGCTTGGAAAACATTTAGTTTTGCAATAAGTAATCACAAGTAATTTGTAGGTGGTTTTGTTCAGTTTGAACGATTTTTTTCAAAGAGAAGTTAAGTGTAATGAGTGTATATTCTTACTGACCTGACTCTAGAAAGGACCTGTGTGTGTTTTCCATTTGTGTGCTTGTGTTTTATTTAGTAGTTTGGCTTTTATTTCGTGTAGGTGTTTTCTGTTGCTGTATCTGGTAGTTTGTTCGTTGCTTTTCTAATGGAATTTCAAAAACTGGATCCAGTGTTTATGTCAGTGGGACATGTTGCTGGTGTTGAGGTTGGAGGCTGACTGCTGTGTTACTCTGACCTATGGGCAGGTACCTCAGCTGAGGTGAAACCAGCCACTCTGGTCCAGACTCCTGTCTGGTCACTCCCATATACATTTACCTACTACAGGTTTTTAAGTGCTGAATGATTTTCAGGTTGCTGTGTACTTTGACTCCTGCTTTAGGCTCTGAGTAACCCCAGGATTCTGGTATTTCTAGATTCTTCCCTGGAAGGTCATGTCTTTTACATTTGTAATACAAAACTACATGACTTGTATCTGAAGTACCTACCTCCTGTCTGCTCAGCTTGATTTCCTTATTAATGGTTTTGGAAATTAAAACATTTTATTTGTCACATATTTTGCCTCTTAAAATGAGGTAATTTTGTCCTGGCAGTTATAACACCATGTATGTTGATACTACAGAAGCAGTGCCAAACAGAGGAATGTACTACTGTATTTTATGGAATAATTAATTTTATATGTTACATTTCATTATACTCAAAGGCTTGGCTATTATCTAGATTGTGAATTCTCTTGCAGCTACTTTTAAACCAGGCCAATGATATTTGAGAAGAAAGTCTAATCCTCTTTTTAAATGGAGATATTTATAGAAGAGTGAGGGTTAAAGAGAAAATATATTGCCTGAAAATATTTTTAATGCATTATTATTTGCATCTTTGCACTGTCCTCACAAAATAGATTTTAATTTATCATAAAATTATTTATAAGCACTGTATTTGATTGCTGTAGTGAATTAAAGCAGTGCAGGGTTGCTCTTCACAGTAATACCCTTAAACACTTCAAATGGTACCAGCCAACCTTCCGTGTGCTGCAGCACTGAGCTGACATGGCCTGACGGCTCTGGACTTTTGAGCAAGGGGATGTCTCTGAGAACAGCAGCCCCCAAACCTGACATCACTCATTAATTTTCCTTTTTCACTTTTATGTTGCTAGTAAACAGGCTGTACCAGCCTTTGTTCAGAATTTCAGCAGCTTTCCAGATAATGTTTATTAGGTAAGTACTTTTCTCTTTAAGAGAACACCTAAATTAAGATTCTTCCCTCTTTTGTATCTAAGTGCATTTATCCATTTGGAGCAGGTCTGGTAAAATATTTGCTGTCTCCCCTAGGACCTTAATTTACCTGCCTGATACATTTATTGCACAGAAATGGTACAGATTGATTCCTCATCCTATGCCCCTCTGAGTTTTGGTTGAACAGCTGTTTCACTCATGTAATGAATCAACATCAATATGAATGAAATGAGAACGAGGTTAGTTTTAAGCAGCTAAAAACTTGTATTTTGTCCTTCAGTATTAATTGTTCTCAGGATGCTCAAAATTATTAGTAAGTAAGTTGGACATCTACAGCAAAGTACAGATTTAATTACCATCCCTTTAAAATTTTTATCATTAGAAGGAATTTCTTTTTAATAAATGTTTTTTTAATGAAGATAAGGGCCTGAAAAAGATACATAATGTGGTACCTACCAAATGTATGGTGATATGAAATATACTAAAATATGTTAACGTATCAGGACTCGGCATAGATCTATTATATGTACCTGTATAAAGCCTTATATAAAAACATATACTAAATAATCTGTACTGCTAAAAGATATTTCAGGTATATAAATTAAATTGCAGTGTTTTTATAATGTTTTTGCCTTTTCTTTCAAAAATACAAGTGTTGTAACTGTATCTGTCCATTTGGTGTTCCTGGCAAAGTATAAGCAGCAAGAATGTGTTAAAAATCTAGTATTTCAGGGAAAAAGGAAATATTATGACATTATGCAAATTTAAGCGCTAACTTCCAGAGTATGCAGATTAAGTATGTGCTGCTTCAATGGTGTGTGTCTAACTGGCTACACTGAAACAACACAAGTTACACGGCTCAGTTGCGAAAAGCTTGTGAGGATTTTCTTTCTGGTCACTCAGTTGTAAGGTATCTCTGCATCTGAGGCTTTTACAGTGTGTAGAGGAGAAAGATGAGCTAGTGACTATACAAAAATTCCTTTTTCATTTAATGCCTATCCTCTAAAAGCAAGTAAAGATGGAAATACTCGTGAGACCTTTCCTATACGATTATTGGATGAAGTGATTCTTAGAGAGTGTATATAAATTTATTTGAAATAGCTCTTGATGAAAAGTACTTCAGCGCTACTCTGTCATTAAATTCTTTTTTGATTTTTGTCTCCCAATATGTTTGAGCCAACTATAACAGTATTACTTATACACACTAGAGATAAGCTTTGGTGGGACTGGAGTTCTTTTAAAATGAGACATAGTAAAAAAATTGAAGACCATTTTATTTAGAAGTGCGGTTTTGATGCAGAACAGGTTGACAGTGAAAGAGTGATAATTTCAAAGTATTGGAAGATATTTGCACTTCTGATAAGGGAGAAAAGGAGGACTTGCTCAGCTTTAGTAGGCAGAACACAGCCTGTAAAATAGAGGATAAGAAAATCATCCAAAATCTATTTATACCAAGATGGTAAGAGATAGCGTGATGCCTAGAAAATATGTAACCCATACACTGCAGTGCCTTTCAGCTTTAAAATTAAACATTCATTAAATATTATCTAATAATTTTTATTTGTTCTTTTGATAGTATTAGAGATAAAATACTTATTAAAATATTAATATACTTAAATAGTTGAAATATCATTTCAGTAATCTGAATTTGATCTAGACCCTGCTTGAATTAAGACTTCTTTGAAAAAAGCTTTGTGGGCTTTGCGCTACAAAATGCTTATTTAGTTTTCAAAGTGCTGAACTTGATAGCTGCAATCAATTACAGCATCTAAAGCTTGTGTTAAAATTCAAGCCTGTAAAGCCAGTTGCTATTCCACCAGACTGCTTATGTACTTCAACTACTGATTACATGAGACAATGCTCATATATTTAAAGCTGAGTCCATGTTCAGTACTTGGATGTTTCTGCTGTTTTTTTAAATAAACTCCCTATAGAGAAATGTTCAACCTGAAGTATTTCCTCATCTTTCCTATGTATTAAATGTTCCCTGTGTTATGTATTCAAAAATCCTATGTTACGTGGGAAAAAAACCAAGTTGGTTAAAATTGGAGGAAAAAGTTCTGAATCAAATACAAGGAATTATTTGATAACTCAGTATATGGAGTTTATGAATTGTTGCTCCCTGAAAGCTGCATGCTTCTGCCATTTCTGGTGTACTCTGGGGGTGCAAGGAGGGAGGTTGGCTACACATGCCACTGCAGACAATTCAGTTTGTGTGCATCCTCTCATCCCTACCGCTTTCTAGTAGCTGTACACTGAGGAATGTCTTCATTTGCCCACAAATCCTGAAAACTGACCCTCTGAGATGGAAATGTTTTGGGAAATGAAAGAAATGATGAATAATTGCTTGATTTAGTTTTGCAAAAGTTCTTTTTAGTACATTTTTAGGGCTTAAAAATATAAAGGGAGTCCCAAATTGGTTCTCGTGAGTTTTAAAATGCTCACTGCTAAATCTTTTGCTATTGATGTGTGGAAGAAGTATTTTCTGTAGAATTTTCAAAATTATCATCTAATAAAATACTACTTTATTATTTCCTCTCTATTTTTTTTGTGTAGTGAAATAAAGTGTAGCTTTTTATTTCACTATATAGATGACACAGTTTTTTCTCATTTAGAAGAACTGCAGCCTGTTTTTTTGGCTGCACCTGTTTAGTAACATAAGTAAGAGAATCTGTTGAGTAGCAGTATAAATCTGCTACTTGTTGCCATGATGAGTTGTCCTTAAAAGGACTCAGTAACTGACTCTTTAAAGAAATCCATGAAAGTGTTTAGAAGAAAGCCAACACCCCATAGTCTCAAATAATGGCAATGAAAAAGCAATCCATAAACTATTAAAATTTCACTGCAATAAAAGATGTAAACAACTGTATAGCAAATTTCTTTAATAACACACTCAACTATATTGCCAAAATTGAGTTAGTAGAAAGGTAAGTCTCCACTTAAATTTACTTTCAAGATCATACTAAAATCTAAACATTCTGCATTTAAATACACTTTTCTTGCACTACACCTCTAGGCTATGCCTCCATGGATATTGCATGAATAAATGACTGGTAATTCCAATGTTAAATGGATCAATTCTTGTTTGTGAATTGGTTTGTTTTCTGCCAGTGTTGCATCACAGAAAACTTTCTTTGTGTAATAAATGGTGAAAAAAATCCTTATGTTGAAGACAAAGATTATTCTTCCCCTTGTCCTCCTGCAATTGTAGCAGTGCCTGGCAAAGTGGCATCCTCTGCTGTAGCAGTATAAAAATGTGTGGTTTCACTGAACCCAAAAGTTCCAGATGCTCCACACCAGCTCTTCACACCTTGTCATGATATGCTCAGTCCCTCTGCCTTGAAATAAAGAATTTATTAATTCCTAATCAAAGGTGGGTTTGTGTCTGAATATCAGAAGAGAGAGGAGTCTGTGTAAAGGTGTCACTGAAGGTGACTGCTCAACAAATAACTCTTCTGAAGGATATGATCCTTCCAATACACAGGAAATTCTGCTGTTGTTTACTGTGAGGCAATGTCATGATAAAAGAACAGATGTCTCCAAAGCAACATGGTGTCATTTTTCTGCTAGTGAAAATCTGAGAAGAATTAAGAGGTGGCATAAAATACTAGGAAAGGATGATTTAAATCAGAGCTTCCATTCCTGACATCATGACACAAGAATTTGAATATGGAATTCAGTACAATAAATTATTAATGGTTCCGTAAATATCTCAAAGACTACTGCATATGTCTAGCATCTTACTTGGGAAGGGGGGAGAAAGAAGAAGCAAAAGAAGCATCAGTCTGTATTGGTTTAAGATTCCGGAGCTTTGGGATAGATTTCTTGAGAATCTTGCTTGAACAGGCAATAAAAGTAATGAGAGCCACTGATAGTGCCATACATGTTACAGCTAATGGCATCCAATCACTTATTAAAAATGGATAAGGAAAAAAAAGAATAATTCAGTATTTTACCAGTTGTACTGGCACCAGGCTGGCATTGTCTCATACACCAGCCTCACAGTGCTGCAGGCTTGCACATTGACCCAAAGGGATGTTTTTTCTTTCTCTTAAGAAGCAGGTGGCTATACCATAGAAAATTATAATAGCTGCTGGTGAGAGTACTTGAAGGAACTGAAGAAACATGATCTTCAGGCAGATAACTAACAGTGACACTCAACTTCCCTGGCATATTTGAAATGAAATTCAGTGGCAATATTACCATGGAGTTAAGTTTATTTGTGTGTGTAGTTCTTGAGTGAAAGGATGAAACAGTTATTTGGTTAGTAAGGTTACACATTTTTACTACTGTGAACAATTAACAGAACTGCCTTTTGAAGCAAGAGACATAACAACTATGCAAATTTTAGAGGTCAGAAGGCTTAGGAGTATTCTCTGCACAAGTTTATGGCATACATTGTTCTTTAAACTGTGGGAACATAGCAGCTGAAAGTTACTGGACAAAAATAGCTAAAGGGATTGTAGAGTTTATTACAGAAATAACACAATAATGGAGACATAGTGAAGTGATAATGCTTTGTAACATGATCTAAAACCCCTTCAATGTATTATGTACATGTTTCCCTTGTTTATTCTTCTGTAATGCCAAATGGTTAACCTTAGTTTATTTCACCTTGGCTCTGTTAAGGCTGAACATTGCATCAATGAAAAACTGCTGTGTACATGGATGCAAGCAAACAGGTTATTTAGAGCTTGATTGTTCCAATTTCTGTTTAAAGAAGCCAGTAAAATTTCATAACTGAGCCTGAATGGAAACATTAACTCTGGACTGAAAATGGAAAAGCTGTTTGGGGAACAGGAGGTATGAGGGAAAGGAAGCATTTAAATCATCCTTGAGATACGGTTAAAGGCCCTGACTAATTTGTGAGGAACTCAGACTCTGGTTGCAGCATAATTGGTGCTGTTTTTCTTGTTCAAGTCATGCTTGGTCAATGCTCTGTCTTCAGCAAGGAAAATGAAACTCGCAGGTTATAACCCATATGAGAGGTTTAGTGATACTACTCTCTACTGCACAGATGCTAAATCAAGGTAATATGCTGCAGAGTTTCTTTCTGGTTGTGAGACTAGATTGGAACAGTGCTCAAATTTCTAACAGGCCATTAGAATTTTACCTAAAAATATTTTCTGCACTGTTTTCTCATGTTTTGTTTCTTACGAGGCATATATGTCATCCAGAATAGGAAAAAATTGGTACTAACATGAGTTAAAGGGAACCTATAGGCTGACAGAAGCATATTAATACCATGAGGAAAGTGACCACTTGTAACAGATGTGAGATTAATGTAATAACTGCTATCTGTTGCATGGAAAAAAAATTTAATGTCTCTTAACTTCATTTTTTCTTCTGCTCATTTGTTATTTTTGTCTTTGGCTAGAGCTTTCTTGTGGGATGGGGACACTACACGTGTTTTAATTTGCAGCTACAGGCCGAAGTCTGTTAACCAGATGTGTCTAAACAGCTGCCTTTTCTTGGAGAAAACACGGTGCATCAGCTTGAGCTGTGAAAAAGCCCTGACAGCTCAGCATCCCTGCGTGGCATTGGCGATGGCAATGCTGCCCGTGTGGCCATCTGGCAATACTTGGCCTTGCTGCACCCTGGACCCTGCTGCCCTCCCTGGGGTGAGAAGGTGGGGAAGCCCAGCCCAGCGTGGGAGAGTCGGAGGTTGCTCTTGGCCCTCATTAAGGGCATGAGGCAGGATGAGGGAGGAGAAGGGAATTGCACAGCACCGGACTGCAAGTGAGTGGAATATAGAGCACCCTTTACATTAGTGTGGGATTTTCTGCCTTGTTTTGTTGTTTGTTTTGTTTTCCTACACAAACAGTGAGGTATTGGACAGGGTATTAACTTGCAGAGCTGCAGCTGTTGCGGAGTTGCAGAACTGCTGCTTAACTTTTCTTTTGATATGTAAATGGTGACTCACTTATATTTAAACCAACAACCTAGTGTTGAGAAGGAGACCATCCTTGCTGTTGCAATGGAGGTTTGCCTGAGCACCTGTGAGTGAAAGAGCATGGGCTTTATGCTCAGGCAAGGTCACAGCTACTCAGCTGTGCTGCTGCTTTGTGGATGGAACACGTGACAGGGCTTGTAGCAGGTTCACCAGACGGGTCACAACTTCTTTTGCTGTTTCTGCAGAAGGCTGTCATTGATACCTGACATAAGGCATGGGCGTGGGGCACATCCATGGCTTACATTTCAAGGCATAGTTTATATTGTATACAACTGCTTGTGAGGAAGTTCTTGGCTCTAATGCACATTCTTGCCACTGCAAATTCTGGAATATAAATAAATTTAGTTCCTGATCTTAAAAATACACTACAAAACCAACCAACCAACCAACCAACCAACCAACCAACCAAACAAACAAACAAACAAACAAACAAACAAAAGGAGAACTATTTTGACAATCTGTCAGACCAGACCAAACAGTCCTCTCCTAAAAACTATCCTGCAGGAGTTAGTTTGATTGAAAGGAACTGTAGGAGGTCTGAAGACAACGAGGAAACTGTATTGTTCAAATACTCAAGTTTAGCAGATGACAGTGACTACCTTTGGTTTAACAGCTAATTCCTCATGGGTCTCTTATTTTGTTTTTCACATCTGTACTTTGTTTTTGCTGTACTAGAACAGATCTGGCTGTATTAATATTAAGGTACCTGTGTGGTTGTTGGTAGCAACTGATGCAGTGCCTGGGAATCTGACAAGTTCAAAAGCAAACTCACAACTAACAGTTTTTAAATCACTTTTTGTTTCTTGAGAAGTTTGAACTGATGCGTGGAAGGCTTTCTTTACATGGTTAGTATTGTGTTTTAAAAGGCTATGTTTTTATAGGCTAAGAGGTCATTTTAACATTCTATTTTCACTAAGCTCTCAGTTATACTTTCCCAAATATTGTTTTCATTTTGAATTGCTGCAGAAGTTTGGGAGATTTTTACTAGTTCTGTCTTGGGTACAATTTTGAGATATTTCAGATAGGTTTCATGCTCTATGACTTTTTTTCTGATTAACTGAACTATGCTTTTAGGTTTATATTCTCCAGACATGATTTTCACTGTTGAAGGATAGCAACAGTCAAAGTTTATTTCAGCCAGGCAATATTATTTCCAAGCAAAACTACCTTAACTTCAAAAATAATATGATAAAAGCCTACTCAGGCTCTGCAGCAATCTCAACATAAAAATAACTTGGTTTAATTTTAGTCTTACAATTGTGTACCTTATCATTAGATCATGCCTGTCCAACCTTTAGGATATATTTTTATATCTGTGGGATGCAATATTGTGTGCACTGTACGAAGAAGCAGTTGTGGAGTGAAGAAGCAGTCATAAACCAAGGCAGATTAAAGAAAACCTATAATGAGGCAAATAGATAATATTTAAATAATTTATGCAAATTTAAAAATAACTCCTTTGTATTCTCTACCAAATATCACATTTCTTCAAATGACTTAAAATTTTAAATTCCCATTGTCCTAAAAAGCTGCTGGAGAAATTTTAGAGAGAAGGAAGTGTTTGTATATGCTGTGACTGATTACCAGGTGAGAACCATAATAAAGAACTCTTTAGTAGGTTTTAACACTCAGAAGAGCTGAAAGAAAGAGGCATTAGGCCTCATTAACTATGGCTGTAGCTGTTAAAGGTAATGTTGCTGCTCTGTGGAAAATCCTTGGGTGTGCTGTGGTCAACTAAATGGAGTATGTGCTGACTCCTACATGAGAAACCAGGAAAACAGCACAGGAAAGTGGCATTGGTTCTACCTGCACTTCTGCCAGCACAGACAGATTAAAATGCCCAACATACCGTAGGCCATAAAGGACTGTCCCATCTGGATGGAGTCGAATCATTCGGTTTTTCACTGTCACCCCATGGACAAATGATTTCTTGTCATTTTGGAAATACGTGTCCGGCACCCAGAGCTGGTCAGCCACTCTGTTGTCCAGAGTTAAGTTCAAAGGTATTCCAGAATAAGAGAGCCTTTTATCCCTCCAGGACTGCTGAAAGTACATGGTCAGAGTGTAGTCCTAGGGAAGAAACAAGAAGGGCTTTTTGTATTTTCATACTGATTGACTGACCAGAAGCCTATTTTTGGATGAATATCAGTAACTGAATATCAGTAGCAACAGGAAATTTAAGGATCATCAAGGCATTGTTGCTATCTGGCATGATCGTGAGTCTTGGCTTGTTCATGTCAGTGTCAAATTTGACACCTACCAGTGGCAGTGACTACACCAGGCTTTCAAAATCTCTTGACCCAGAGACAATAGATGGCAGTTTGTGGATCAAACTTGGTTTCTAATTTCTTTTTATGTGAAAAGAGCAGTGTTTAGCTGAGCTCAGCCAAATAGCATTGCATAGCACTGAGGATATTCTTCTGATATTCCCTCCTTCTGATATTCCCTCCTTCTGATATTCCCTCCCCTCACCCTGAAAGAATCTCCCCACAATCCAGAAAGGCCTAGCTCTCCTCAGAAAGAGCAAATACAACCTCAGAACATAATGGATAACTTCCTATTCTGCCTCTGCTGGAGTTGCCAGATGAGTTTAATAATGGCTTTAGTAATGACTTTAGATAGCCAGGCATATCTCGTCTCAGCCTGGGAAATGTGTGCTTTCTGTCCTTGCCAATTGGATTTTACTGTATAGAAAATCAACACCTTTTCTCGGCTATCATGTTATAACTTCAGCGAAATACCTTTTATACAGCCTTTCAGCTTTCATTTTGTCTGAAAAGAAATTGTTCTAAAGGCCTGTGGTCTGATTTACTCTCTTGTATATGTCTTTCTGGGAAATTGGTGATTTTAAAGGTAGTCAATTTTTTCAAGTGGAAAAGTCCATGTACTTTGAAGCTCATGGAGTTCTTAAAAGATGATTAGAACAGCAGTATGTGGACTATTAGTTTTCTCCCCTAGCCCTGTTTTTAAGTGACAGGTCACTTTGTCAAACATTTTTATGGTAGAAGTGCATCAAAATCGTAGCTATTACTGAAAAGATTGGTCAGGAGTAAGATTTTCTTTTATGTGATAGAAAACCTTACCTCTGTCATCGTCACAAATCCTAGACTGGACTAATTTCTGAAGAAACAGCATAAAAGGTGTCTGATACAATTTGCACTCTTCATCTATAGTGGCTTCATAAGACTTTATCATTGCCATGAAATCAAAGCAGAATTGTTACCTTTCTAAAATACTTTCTACCTGAAATATCACGTCCAACAGAGGTATAATACATACTTACCAGTAAAAGTTGTTAATAAAAATACTGTTCTTCCTTGCCCTGGACCAGTAGTTTTTTGGTGGTGTTTTTTGGGGTGTTTTTGTTTTTGTTTTTTTTAAATGGTTGAAATATCATGATTGAGGATCAGTGGTTATAAACATTAGGACAATTACATCCACTGTGAGCACAGACCCCAGATTTGCAAGGATTTCACAAATATGCCCTTTTTTAGGTCTGCAAATTGGTTGCTACCCCCAAGAGACATAAGAAGTTGTATGCTGAAGTTGAGTTTGTTTTCTTTGCTGACCTGGGCCCCAGGAGGAGGTCAGAACATCTTTGCTTTTCAGACCATGCTGGTCAAGCCTGGAACTTTAAAGTAATGCAGTGAGGTATATGCTGTGCTTTTACTTAGTAGGTGATTTAATTTAAATAGGAGTACAAAGGAGCATGAACACAAAGGAGGCAAGTTTTTGAATATACAACTTGAATAGATGTGGGTTAGACGAATCACTTAAGGAGAAGTTTGCCCTTAGTTCCTCTTACACATATACAAAGACCAGTTGGGAATTGGATGAGAGAAAACAAAAATTAAAAACCAAAACAAAGATCAACCAAATATGAAAGAACAACAACAACAAAAAACAACCCCACACAATGCCGTAAATACCCTATAAGCCCCCATCACTATTCTGGTACAGTTTTCATACATTTCATGTGTTTCCTAACCTGCCCTATTTCAAATCTCTTTGGGTAGAAAAGTTTTCATAGATGACTGATAAAATTCAAACCCTCACTGCTGCACCTGGTATCCTCTACATCCTCTGCCTGATCCAGCAGTCTATATAGCCTGTAGCCCTGATGGAACAGAAATTCTGATTATACATAATTATCTGTTCTCCTTCTTTTCTTTATATTTCAATTAGGCCTTAAGGCTGCTTTTGTGGAATTGTTATGCTGTCCTACCGAAAACCAAACAATTGAGAGTGGTGTATATGTAATGGTGCTCAAAGCTCAACCAAGAGAAGAATGGCCATGCTAAGCTATGAGAGATCTTATAGGATATGATCGAGTGAAAGGAAAAGAAATACTGTCTCTTGGCTATGACTGCTAAAAGGAGCTGAGTTGCTATTTTTAGCATCATAGTCTGTTAAAAATTTTTGTTTCATCCAGCTGTGCTTTACTCAGAATCTTGCTGCTGGCAACACCACAGCAGAGAGAGTGATCCTCTGGTCTGCAAGTGTGCTGTACTGTGGAGGAATACATGGCAAGCCAGCAAGTGTTAATGAGGAAGAAAAATCTGAGCTTCATCCTAAAGGAATTTCAGTGTTTCTTAACTGAGCAAATTATCTATTTTTTTCTTATTCATCAGTACGTGGGGGTCTTACTCATTCTTTTAATAAGAAAAATAGTCTGATGTCATGACTGTGAGTCCCTGTTGCAGTAAGTTCATATTTTAAAAAGCATAGTCAAAGTCTGTTTTAATGAAAAGCAAATTATAGCTGCGCTATAATACAATAGCTAAACCCAAATTCAATAGCTATAAAATTTCTAATTTTTTAATGGAATACAGCCTTATACTTCTTATCTCTCATCAGCAAAGTATTAAATGCTGGCAAGCCATATGGCTAGCCACAGTTTGGAGGTTCCTGTATTATTTTTTATATTGTACAGTGGTGTGAGTGAAGTGAGGATTTAATGACTACTTGTCTTCTACCCTGTAAAATTTGCTGGGGATTTTGTGCTTTCAAGCTCTAGACTATATGAATAATTTCTGAATCTGTCACATCTGTAGTGGTAATTGGCTGCAGAATTTTTTAGCTTCTTATGAAAGCTTCCCGAGATCTTAAGCATCAGTCTAGATATGAAAATAAATCACCCTGTATTTAACTTCCATATTTAAAAAGTTCTATTCATGAGTTATAAAGCAGGGCTCCACTGTAAAATTAAAGAGAATCTGTTTCTGCAGCTAACTGTTGTGTCTAATGATTTGTTTTTTTTTAAAAAAAACACATTTTATAGAAACACACTGAACATTTTCTTTTCTGAACTGTACTTTTCATAATTTAAAAAATCTGTAATTCTGCAGAAAAATCATGATATTTCAGTAGATTTAATAGTGCTGTTTATGCTTTCCAAAAGTGCCTCCTTACATTTTCAAAGCACAGTGAACCTTTAGAGTGGAAAATATTTGAGCACCAATGTTTTGATGTGTATCTGTCTAGTTTCCATTTTTCCATGACAAAATTTTATTTATTAGTATGCAACTTTTCTTCTGTTCCTTAGTAATTGTGCAGATTTCCTGTTTCTTTATATCAAACCAGAAATTTGTAAATGTGTGTATGCAGATGTATAGTATAACTTATAAGTAAATCTGTATCAGAGCTTTAATAAGGTGCATTAGGTTGCTAAGACAAATACTTACATATTAGTCTTAGGTAAGAGAGGTTCTGTGAAAATGTGAGTAAGAGAAAATAGTCTATTTTACTCAAAATTGAAAGCTATTTTGTAATCTGAATGTAAGCAGCCTAATAGATAAATACTGGCACCAAGCCTCACAGTTCATTTGAGGAATATAAATTTCTCAGTAAAAAAATGAATGCCTCATTGACGCATATCACACTTGAGGTTAGATGAACAATTTATAGTTCCAGTAAGGTATAGACAGAAGAGTTACCATACAATAATAATTCCTTTTTAATTCTGTGGGGGGTTTACAGTTTTTTTTCTCTTTTTTTTCTTTCTTTTTTTTTTTTCTTTTTCTTTTTTTTTCTTTTTCTTTTCTTTTTTTTCGAGGGGGGCAATATGTACAGATAATGTATAGGGCAATAATAGATTTTTTCTTTCCTGTTAAATTTCCATGGATCTCTGAAACCAGAAGAGATACATTAAAATAACTGAACAATTTGGACTATGCTGGTAATTTCTATTCTGTGATTTACCAGTTCAGCACAGTAGAATATAATGTGGAATACACTGCTATATTATAATCCAACCTTCTGAGAGACACAGAGCTAGTATCTCACCATGTTTATCAGGTGGATTATAGATTCTGGAGGAATAAAAGATGAGTTCACGTCTGCTCTACTGGTTTTTTTTTTCTTCTACAAACTCCATATTTTAAGGAGAAAATAGGTAATCTTTTAATGTGCAATGTTCAGCTTGGTGGTCTAAAGGATGTTTTGTTTTTCTCTTTTCCAAGGTAGCCTTAATCTAAGGCTCTATTAATCTATCTCCTTAATCTATCTACTCTATTATCATTTCATGAACTGAACAGCAGGTTAGCACAATGTGGTATATTTAAGTAATAACTGAATACCAAAGCACACTCTGAAATTAACAGCTAAAAATGAGTAATGTGGATGCAGTTATCAGCGGAAGTTAGCAAATCAAATAGTATTTTTTTAATATTTAGCTGTTCTAGGTCCACATCTGACATTAGCTCTCTTCATGAGTTTGCACATGAAGGCACGGTGCAGCAAATAAATACATGAAGTGCACTGATGTCATGCTTCTAATAGACAACAGTGTATATTGGTAGTTGTGAGATGAACACTGTACACCCAAACAATCCTAGATTTAAATTTTATTCTGGGGAACCATCCACTAACACAAGATCAGGCAGCCTCACAGAAAATGAGATGCAATGAAATTTAGATGCATTATAACTTAATCAAGACAAACAGAACTGAAATTGCAATTTACATTTAAGTATTGAATGATAATCAGAATATTGTCTGTAATAATGTCATGAATGTAGATAAGCAATATATGTAAATCCTGCTGCAACTGCAAACTCTTATTAATTGGGAAAGGGTATTTTCCGTGTTTATCTGATGCAAGCATTAGAAGGGCAAAGTTTTGAAAGAATGGCGAATGCTAAATTTGCAAATTGTAAAAAATGGTATTCATTCCTATGTTGAAAGAATGCTAATGTATCAAAAGCACCTGTTAGCTGTTCAGCAAATTAACTGTCCTACCTTGGAACTCCAAGGGAAGCTCTATATCCTCACCTAAAAATGAGCCATTTTATGGTAAGAGGATAAAAATGATGTGGAGTTTGGGGTTTATGTTTGGAAATTGTGGTGGTTTTTGCGTTGGGTTTTTTTGCTTGTTTGTTTGCAGACTGTTTTTTGTTCTCCTCCACCTCTTGCCTGCCCCTGATACTCAGTTCCAGATACTGCCCATAAATTAGGGGAAAAACCTTAGCTGAAATTAAGGAGGAAGAACATACTGATTCTACTCATGTTCTTTTTTAAGAATGTTAGGGGAACTACATCTTTTTATTAAGTCTGCAGTCCAGCCAAACAAGGAAGCCAGGGAACTGAGGGGCACAGTACTGACCAATCATACTTGCCTTTCTTTCTAAGGACATAGTTCAGTGTTCCTGTGGTTATTTTCAATGAAGACTGACACAATATATGTTACCCAGTTCTCTCCTATTGTATCCAAAGTAGTGGGAAGAGGGGAGATGGAGCATGTACTCAAATTATTCAATATTCCCTGGCCTGTTTCACAGGAGGCCATGGCTCTTGTGAACTACACTTCTGACAGGGAAAATGGAAGAGAAAGCTAGGACTCCAGGACAATAGGATACAACCCTTCTATTTTCCATACAGAAGCTGTTTGGTGTTCTTTAATGTTATAAGTACATGTTACATTATCTGCTTTTCGCAAATATTAAAATGAATGCTATATGTATTATGTTGGAAAACTTTCCTGTATTAATATAGTTTCTTTTATTTCTTCCATTGACAAAACTTAGAAATGGTACTGTGATAAATGTATATATTTCTTGGACTGTAGCATGGTATTAAAACGGAGACTGCTTTTTGTTCATATAGCTCAGAGAATGGTAAAGGTAATCAGAAAATTCCTCACATTCTTAGAATTATCCTATCTGGATGAAGATAACAGTGACAGACACCAAAGGAAGAATTTTTTGCCTGTCCAATTATCAAGGAGTGGGGGGACAGAGTGGAACCACAAGGAGAAATGGAATGGGGGCAGGTTGGGGGTTGAAACAAAGCAAAAGAGTGTTTGAATAATGCATGAAGATCTATGAATATTCAACATACTAGTGCTTTTAAAGAAGTGTTCTGAGATGGTAAAGTGTGTTCTTGGCTGAATACCACGCACCCGGTGGCTGTTTACCTATTTGCTTTATTCTGCCTCTGAATTGTCTTTTTTTTTCTTAATTAAACTTTTTAAATTTTACCAAGAAAGTGAACCTTGGTTTTCACATTTAACAGGATCAGAATTTTTACACAGCACACTTCAGTTTTGCAGAAATCATATTTTCCACCAGAAAATTACAGATTATTTATAGATGTGAGACTTCTGTAGGAGAAAAAGTTGTGTGAGGTCTTGTTAGGCCAAGTGTCAGGTCCTTTGCTTTGGTTAAACAGCCCCAGGTAGTGCTGCAGGCTGGGGGCAGAGTGTCTGCAAAGCTGCCCAGAACAAAAGGGGGTGCTGCTGACAGCAACTGGACATGAGCCAGCTGTGCCCAGGTGGCCAAGAAGGCCAGTGGTGACCTGGCCTGTGTCAGCAATGGTGTGGCCAGCAAGAGCAGGGCAGTGACTGTCACCCTGTACCCAGCACTGGGGAGGCTGCAGCTCAAGTGCTGTGCTCAGTTTTATGTCCCTCACTACAAGAAAGACACTGAGGTGCTGGAGCATTTCCAGAGAAGAGCAACAAAGCTGTTGAAGGGTGTAAGTGATATGAGCAGCTGAAGGAACTTGGGTTGTTTAATCTGGAGAAAAGGAGACTTGGTGGGATCTTATCTCTCTCTCTACAGCTACCTAAAAGGAAGTAGTCAGTCTTTTCACCCAGGCAACGAGCAATATGGAAAGAAGAAATGGTCTCAAGCTGTACCAGGGAGGTTCAGGTTGGACATCAGGAGGAATTTCTTCACCGAAAGGGTTGTTAAACATTGGAAAGCACTGCACAGTGAGGTGGTGGGGTCACCATCCCTGCAGGTGTTCAAGAGGCAACCACATGTGGCACTTAGTGCCTTGGTCTGGTTGAAAAGGTGATGATCAATTAAAGGTTGCACTACATGACCTCAGAGGCCTTTTCCAACCTAAATAATTCTGGTTTTTAATTTTGTTTGCTCCAGTTGGTAGTTCCAGTTACTAATAAAGTGCCTTGCATTTTTGTTGTTCAAATATGCTGATAATTCTTCAGGAAAGTGTTGGCATTTATAACTTCACAATTATGTATGTGGCATCACAGTTGGGTCTTACAGAAAGAAGAAAAATTCTAGCAGGAATCCATATAGGTGTAATGATGATGCTCTTTATTGCTCAAAGCACAGCCAAGAACAAGATTAGACTCATAATAATGTTTGAAGTGAAGGCATTACTGTATTGGGACCCAGTATTACTCCTTGAAGTCAAAACAGAAGTCCCCTGAACTGTAATGGAATAAGAATTACATCCAGTCATTACTGGAAAAGCAAAGCAGAACATTTCTCAGTTGTAACCATAAACTATGTATTTTGTTGCATTTTGTTCAATGTTTCAGTAATAAGACTTAGCAGAAGTATTAAATGTGTCTGACATTTTAATGGATTGTTATGATAGTTGTGTTCTTTTTGTTTTGTATTATTTAACACAGGGATTATTTAAAATCCCAACTTTATTTTGTGTATTCTGTTTTGTCTCCTGAGGAGAAGAGTAAGGACTTCTAAACTTTAAAACAATAACCCATTGCCTTGTCCTTTGCTGCTTTTTATTCATCTTACATGAACTTTGCTAATCTGAAAGGCTTGAATGTGCCATTTGCTCTTCATATAGGAAGAAGAGAGATGATGTTACTAAAACTAATATTGATCACTTTGATTAGAAGTGGACTTGCCAAAATTTTACAGGAAAGTAAGGCAGCAGATAAGGTAGGCTTCCAGATGCTTTACTGTTATCCCAACTGCATGCTGGAAGCTCGTTTGAGAAAGTTGTAAACTACTGTACCATTCTCCAACTTCCAGCAGCCAAACCCACTGTCTGGGATAGCAGTGAGATACACCAGTGCACCATTTTTCACAGTTCAAATTTTATACCATGTCTGTCTTAAGTGGCTGGCTATGTTACCGACCAAAGAATCAGAACATATCCATGGTATGATTCATATTCCTGGAAAGATCAATCAACTGCTTTTAGTAGGAAACAAGCAATGGTATGTATTCCCACAATATTTGATTTTGCTTTTGAAGCTGTTAGTCTTTTTTTTTTATACAGAGGGTAATACTGTCATAAAGATGCCTGAGGGGATGGGTGGAGAACAGGAAAAATATGGCACAGGAGATATACACACTTCAGTAAGATGTCATTGTAATGAATGCTGGAATAAAGAGAGAAAAATTTAGTGGCATATACAGTAATTATAGTCAATGTGTTAATGTATTTTTTATAGGCAGCAAATAACAGTGTCTTGATACTTTGGCTCCAGTGAGGGCACTTGGCGTTTCAGAAAGAACAACTGAAGACAAAACAAAGGAACAGAAAAATTTCTTACTACCAAGAAACAGGTCAATAAAAACCTACATACATCTTTTAAGAGCAAATGTAGACAGCAGTAAGAGAAAAACATGTTTTCTGTCAAACATTTCTCTCTGTGACATAGCTAAAAACAAGTTTTTGCTGAAAGCCCCCCAAACAAACCCAACTTGTCCAGGTGGCCTATACCTGTCTATCTGTCTGATGATTCCAGTTAATGCTCAAGACCAAATATTGAGAACTACAGTGGAAAGTTATTCTAGTTATGCTGCTTTGTGCTGAAATCCAGGATATTTTAGCATCCTTCTCTGGCTTTTAAAAAAACTTGTCTGCTCATATGCAGGCGTGAAAGGAAATGGTGGAATGACATTTTTGAGGATTGTGACCTTGTGCTCAGTAAGTGTTGTCCTCATCCTCTTTGCAAACAGGAAGAGGAAGTACTCCATAGAATAGAAATTTTAAGCTTTAACTGACATTCCAAAATATTTCATCCAGCTTGGAGATGAAGCATTAATACAAAGGAGTAGGATTGGGCATTAGGGTGAAAACTGTACTTCCCGTCTTCTCGTGTGGACTATATGGTGATGGCTCTCTAATGACTGGAGGAATGACTGAGAGGCACAGATGAACTCTGAGGGTCTATCACATGGAATGTAGTGTGATGTGAGGACTAAAGAAAACTAAGGCAAAGATACTAGGGAGGGTGCAGCACTTTCAAGTTCCCATTAAGGAAAAACATTGTGGAAGACTGAAGAATTTAATTAAGCTCCACTTCCCTTGCTACCTATAAGCAAGATAATTGGAAAGCAGCCTGTTTTCTAACAGTGGTTGTTGCTGAAGCACTTGATTATATTTTTCCTTTGTAATTTCCATCTAGCTCAGCAGGAGTGAACTATGAGACCATTAGGGAGTGCACTGAATGTCTAAGGAGGATGACACAGTACTAAGAGCTCAGTAGAATTCCTTGTGGTGTCAGTGCACAGTGCTGCAGGTGAAGCTGAACTGATGGCAATCTTAGGAGCAGATGGGAGAAGTTTGTTGGCTTTTCTTGAACCCCATTGTATAAGGACTAACAGTACCAGAAATCTTATAGGAACTGGATGGAAATTTAAAGAAAACACACAAAAGTGAGTATCAGTAATGTGAAAACACTTGGAGTCACTGGATGAACTAGCTGATCTAGTGAAGTAAAATAAACTTACTTACTAGTGAAGTAAAATAAAATCCCCATAAACCTTAATTCTGTGTTGTGAAGGGCTTTATCTTAAGCCAAACTTAAAAGCAAGAAATCAGAAGTAAAGACAGCCAACCATAGATAGACTCTTTGGCTCCAGAAAATGCTTAACAGTGCAGGAGGGAAGATACATATATCCTAGTATGAGATTGGGCCAACTTTATAAAACAACTGATTTTTTCTTTTTAATGCCTTAATATATACATAGATATGTATTTCCCCTTTAGGAGCAGGAGTTACTTCTATTTCTATGGGTCTGGTAATTGAAATCTATTTGATTCCTCCTGCCTAGTTCTCAGCTGTTATTCTACTGTATCAATTCTCCTCAGTTTCAAGTGAAGCAGATGGAGATCCAAGTGATGTGTGATGAGTCAGTAGCTCCACCTGGAATAGAAACAGTAATTACATAGCTGCTGCCAGATCTTTCAACTTGTGTATACCTTACTGTTTTTTTGGTTGGTTTTTTTTGTGTGTGTGTGTGTTTGTGGGTATTTTTGTTTGTTTGTTATTTTTAATTTTTGTTTGTTTTGTGTTTTTGTTTGTTTGTTTGTTTGTATTAGTTGGTTACTTTGTAGCTTTGTACGTGACTACTATTTTTTTTTCCTTAAATGCTCAGGACAACTTTGTTTCATTGTTCATTAGGCTTATAATTGAATAGTGTTCTATAAAATGGTCATGATTATGATGACTTACTAGGCCAGAGATATTTTTCCTGTATATTTTTGGCATCCTGACTGCTATACAGAATTGTAACCCATAAATCATAGGTCAGGCTGATTTTGTATATTTTGTATATTTTGTATATTTTTGTATATATATTTTTGTATATTTTGTATATTTCCAAATACAGCATTTTGTGCTGTATTTGGAAACCAGGGATAGAGGAACATCATGACATTTCTCCTTTATAATGACAGTCAAAGCAGAGGTATTTTGTGCTTGGAGTGGATAACATTAAGGGTGTTAGTGACACTGTCATAGTACTGGAAGACTACTGACATGCTGGTTGCAAAATCCTCTGGGAATTCTAGTCCAACTTCCTGTCAGAGCAGGACTGTCATCAACCCTGTCTCAGGCTGAGATATTGCTTCTCTAGCAGATCTTCAAGACCCTCAAGGACAGGAGTTCCACAACCTCTGTGGGCAAACTCTTCCAGTGCTTCACTACCTTTTTGGTGAGAAATCTTTCCTGACATCTACTCTGACCCTACCTATGTGCAAATAGTAGCTGCTGCCCTTCATTATTTTGTCTGCCACTAGTGAGAGGTTTTACTGAAATTTCCCTTCAGGACATTGAAGGCTGCCATGAGGTTTTCCTTTGGCTTTTCTCCTTGCCAACTGGAGCAAGACAAGTTCCCATGTCTCTCCTGATATGTTATGTGCTCAAGGTCCTGGCCACATTGACAGCTCTTCTCTAGATCCTTTTCAGTTTCTCAGTATCAGGAAAGAAATGGGAGAAACTGTTGAAAGTGCAGCCATAACCCTTACAGAATACGGGAGGGTAATAATTTCCCTCTGTGCTGCCCACACCTCTGCCATTGTCACTCAGTATACAGTTTACATGATGAAAGTGCACTTTGTGGCTTGTATTCAGCTGCTGCTTAACCCAGTTTCCCATCTGCTGAATTTTGAGTTTCCTGGCTGGACCCACAGATGGGTATAATGTTTATTGTTTTTCATATCACCAGAGACCTCCCTGGTGACACACGTTGTTCACCAGGGCAGGCAGCAGTTTTGAAATTATTATCAGCGAACTCCTAATTATCTTTTGACCCACGTTTTTTGTATCTTTGTTTTACAATTAATTTAACTAGAGAAGCCTTTCTTGTTGCCCTCTACTGTCAACTCCAACTAGATTTGAAGCAATATTTTTATGCTTCACAGAATCAAAGACTCATTTAGGTTGGAAGGGTCTCATTGAGATTGAAAGAAAATTTGAGACATGAAAGTCAGAGGTAGCCTTAGCTGCTGTCCCGAAATCCAGAGCAGTGATCCTGCTTTTTGTTGCTTTTCTCTCCTCTCAGATTCCTGAATTCTACCATTTCATAGTCATTGCAACCTAGGCTGCCTCTGACTTCCTTACCTCAGACAAATTTTTTTCTTCTTGCAACTACAAGGTCTAGCAGATCATGTTTTCTTGTTAGTGTCCCAATTACCAGGAAGTTCTCATCAGTGTGTTCAAGAAGTCTTCCAGATTTCCTGAGCTCTCCTGTATCATCCTTCATGCAGATACAGCAGTGGTTAGTCTCGCATGAGGAACAGGACCTGTGCACATGAGATTTCATCCAGTTGGAAGAAAGCCTCATCTGCATTTTATTCCTGGTCAGGATGTCTATAGTAGACATCCACAATACAAGGGTAAACAATGTTGGTTTGGCTGCTAATCTTGATCCACAAACTGCTGTTCGGCTTCTGTTTCCTCACATAGAGGGCAGCTCCATTTCCTTTCCTTTCCAGTCAGTTGAACAATACTTCTTCTTGCTGGTTTCCTTGCCCAGTTCTGTTGACATTTTTCCTCCTCCTGTATGCTCTGTTCTGTGTTTCAGTTCACGGAGAGGCTTCTGTCTTAGCTTGGCTGTTCTGCTGGTGAAATTCTGGCCTATTTGCATGACACAGCGGATTGTGCCTGGTTTTCTTAAAAATTCAGCCTCATCTCTTTCTGCTTGATGACTGCTAGCTGGGGAATTTTACTTAGCAATTATCCAAATAAGCCTAATTCTACTTTATTGATGTCCTGAGTTCTAACTCCACTGCTCACTGTCTCAGCTGTCCTCCAGATCCTGAATTCTGTCATCTTGGGGTCACTGTAAACCAAATGTGCTGTAAATACTTGCTTTTCATCTGGGATGTTTCTACAAAAGGCAGCTTGAGGAAAAGCTCTTCATGTGATTTCTCATGAGCTGCCTAATTTAAATATTATTAAGCTGCTTACATGATAATCTAACATCACAGTCAGCGAGTATACAACACTGATGTAGACTCTGTGGAAAAATTCACTTTTGGTTTTTGCAGGGAATCAGTTTGCCTTTAAATGCATGTATTGTTGACACTTAATCCTCAGAGCAGAATGCAGAGTATTTTTGGAGTGTTGATAATAGAGGACTTTGTTTTATTTTTTACTGTAACGGCATAATCAATTGGATAACTAATGGCAGTGGCCAATTTAATAGGATTAATCTGATTAAAACCCTACAAATGCAGTGCTGTTGCCAGTCTCACAGGAACCAACATTTCAAAATACTGTAAAGTGTGTTTAGAGATTTTAGGAGAAGGAAAAAAAACCAAGAAAGAGCAAATATCTCATCAGTCAGTTGGAAAGCATCTGATTAATACTCTTGAGTACTTATTAGGATAGGGAGGTACAGGCTCTTTCCTGCAAAATATGTAACTAAGGAGAATTACTGGGGATTAGTAATTATTTGAGGAATTGAGTAGCTTAGTCCGGAAAATTTGGATTGGTGCCAATATACTGAAAATCTGGGAGAGTGTCTCTATGTAAATGACTTTATAAATAAAGAAAACCTCAAAATAAGTTTTATTTAATGCTCAGGGCAGTAAAACCTCTCTCTGAAACTGAAGGTTCAGAAGGCTTTCACCTCAGTGAAGCCCAAGACAGTTGCTACGTCCATTCCTCCCTGTGTGACTGCATACATTTGAATAACTGGTTAGAAGTAGAAGGAATCCAGGTTAGAGATGAACTTTGTCATTACAACTTATTCATGGTGGTTTTTTATGTAGGTAAATTCCCTGATCATGTCTCCAGAACCAATGGCCATCCAAGCACTGGTTCTGGGGCAGAAAAGGACAGCTAAGGGAGAAGGAAGAAGCCAAAGCAGCCTTGCAGAGCAGCTCAGAGCACCTGTGAACCTATAGTTCTAGAGTGGGATTTACAGTCCCAAGAACGAGGCAGGAAAAACTTAAGGATCTTGTGAAAGATCACAGGACACATGTTCCACTGTCCTCAGTCAAGGCAATTTTCATGTTTTCTAGTCAGAAGAGGCCAGGGTGAACTAGAACGAGTTAGCAGTGTGTACCAGGCATGGGGCTACACATGAGGCTGGCTTTGGTAGCTGTGTACAACTGTTCTACAGCTTTAAGTCAGAGTGACTGAAGTAGCTCAGATCTACTGCCAGGGTTGCATCAACCCTTCTCAAATGATTGTGACACCCAAGCATTTTGTGTGTTGGCATCTAGTAGCCCATCTGCTCTCTTATATTTGCTATGTAAGTTTATTAGTGTTTTCACAGTATTAAAATACTGCAGGAGCTCGGCAGCCAGTCAACTGTTTCAGTATTACCTTGACTCTGTTTGCTCATTTATTAACTTGGAAAAAAAAAAAATTAGCATCCACAATATTTGAAAAAGCAAAGAAAGCCACTCTTGACTCAAGCTTTTCCTGGTTTGCTACAGCCTGCTACAGAATGTTGAGGTGCTGTTGTGAAGTTTGTCCAGCATGGTGACCTCTAAGGGGGCAGATGGAGCCCTGCTAGCAGAAGCATGGAGTTGGTTTGTTGTTTTTTGGGTTGGTTTTTTTGCATGTTCCTGTGCTTCTGAAATATTTGTTTTTCATTCCACCATGAAAGGACAGCAGGAGTACACGTAGCAGTTCTCTTGTAGACAGCTTCACTTCCCTTGGTGTTTTTTAGAGATAACTGTGTCACACTATGAAGGAGAAAATTAAAACATCTAAGTGACCATACTTGATGATCACTGATGCAGATGGTGCAAGTCTGGTGTGTCCTGAATTTATTGCAACTGATATGATACATGCTAGAGGGACTATTGAGGGCTGAGAGATCCTAAATCCATGGGTTGTTGGCCAATCAGTATTTTCTTCTGAAGCTTTAGAGTAATTTTAAAGCCTTAACTGTATGATCTGAAAGACCTCATGAGTATTTTTCCATTTAGAAACAAGCAAACAGCTGTTTGTTGCTGGTAAGTTTTCACCATTTTGCAAATTAGACTATTTCAGTCCAAGAGAGGAATGGAAATTCAGTGTGTTTTCGTGAGTGAAACAGGCATTGTTCTATGCAATTATTCCTCCTTCTACAAATATGACTGGTTTCTGTTTCTTTTTCCTAATGCCTCTACTGTGTAGTAAGACTAATTTTCCACTAAAATAGTCTTGTATTTAGCCAGAGAAGCTCTACATGCAAACTGTGAAGCCTAGGTCTGAGACACTATTGTTCAAAGCTAAGGTGTGGTATTTTCTCACCTACAGGTCTTTGTAGGACTGGTTTAACTTCTTGCAGAGCTAATCATAGGTGCTGTTATCTAAGCAGTATGAAGCGTAGAGGTCCAGAAGGCTTGGCTTTTCTGAAGACAGTGTTGTTAAACAAGGTGCCCGTGGACACAAATGGAACCAGTGTCAGGGAAGCAGCACTCCTATAGAGGAATAAATTATGGGACAGAGGTAACTTTTCATCTTGCCATGCACAAAAAGAGTCTGTGGCAAGAAGGGGATGATAATGAGAAACCAACCAGGGGGAACTCCTGGGACAGGAGATCAGTTGTTTGGAAGTTTTGGTGAACAGCAGAGGTGACCAAGTCATGCATTGCTCCTGGTATGAGCAACAACGCAGATGATGGGAAGATTTTCTTCTTTGTGATAATGGTGGTGAATCTTGGTAATCTTCAGTATGATAAAATTAAGGCCTTCACAGGTAATGAGTGAAGATACAGCACAAAGTATGATGCAGCACCATGCCATGCAGCAAGAAAATCTTTGAAGGGATAGTGCAACTGCCTTCAGTTAAGGTTCCTGATGATGTGGTGTAGGTAAAGTTGAGTATGAGTTTAGTAAAATGAACATTTTCCGTATTTTGCCTGTTATTTGTCTTATTTAATCACATAAACCTTGATTAAATAGTTACAGAACCAGTGGGTTTGCACCAGTAGACATTGAATGCTAAGAGATAAACATGGTGGCTAGTCACAGGACTTTCCAGATGGATATGTTTTATCTGAATGGCTTTGTAGTTTTTCACTTATTTATAGCAGAATGGCTTTTAGATCTGCTGGGGCATAGTAATAAATTTACAGAACCACAAAATAATTTATCCTCCTGCTCGCTTTCAGCTAATTACAACATCTTAAGGTATCTAGGATACTATGAACATCTGTTCCCTGAAGATCAACTCTTCTCAGACAATAATTACAGAGCTAATGAATGGAGTGGAGAATGGAGTTCAGGAAACAACAAGGGACAGCTCTGCCTTTCTTTGCTCTCACCTTAGTACATTTTCGTTGGAAAAGGACAGAAAATCAGATAGTGGGTCTGGGACTTGAACAGCTTGCTCTAACAATTGGTGTGAGCAGAAATCAGAAGTAGGTAGTCCTGCCTCCTTTTCTACCCACTCTGAACCTTAGAGCACAATACCAGAAACAAATCTCGAGCATTCACCAGTGTTGTCACAGGGAGATCTATAATTTCCCATAATTTGAGTGAAATAGATTACTCTCCCGGTATGTGTTTCATTTGCTATTTTTAGTGATGGAAGTGACACCTAATTTGCACTTGTTAAAAACAGGCTTACGAAAGTGTGTTGTAAATAAATCTTGGGAGGAATATAAATTAGCATGGTTCAGGGTAAAATAACTTCCCTTTTGTGGGTCAGAATGAAAATAATGTTGGGGGGGAGATTGTTCCACTCCTCTGTGTCGGAGGATTCTTGTATCTTATTATATAGTATTGGATGCTGGCTACAGTGGAGACAGGACTTCAAATGGACACCAAGTCTTAGCATGACTATTAACTTGGTCTGAGAAGACCAGATGAATGTTAACTCTTGGGTCTCTCCCAGATTACAGATGACAAAACAAAGAAATGTTGGTGTATTGAGCAGTGAAATAGCTGCAGATGAGTTAGACTTTAGTCTTTGGCTTCTGCAAGAAATATGTATATAGGTAATGCAATCCTACTGAGAATGTGTAGAGGACAGGATGGGAAAATAGCCTGGTTTTGGCTGCAGAAAAATGAAATTCAGTAGGCTTAAGAGGTATCATATATGGTCTGCTGCAATGGTAGATGCCAGTTTTATGACATGGATAACGCTTTTATGTCTCAAGTACAGGGGTGCAACTAAGACAGCTTAGTCCCTGCCCAGCACTTGTCTTTTATCATATATCCTCTCCTGTATCACCAACCTGATGTTTGGGAAAAGCCTTACTGTGATGGGGATATCTGGTATGTTAAAGATTAGTGTTCTGTGTGAGAACAGTGTTTTTATTTCTCCCTTTTTGTATTCAGAGGAAGAATTATTTTTCTTTAATCCTGATTTCTGTCAGTTTTTAATCGTTTCCCTCTTCAAATTCTGTCGGCAGATTGCTTGTCATAAAGATACCTATCTTCTACAGTATCAACATAAATTCAGCAGTAGGTGTCAGTTCAGTATTGGGTGAACTGTTTAAATCTCTCCTCAAGACTTTTCCTTCTCCATTTCATGGAGAGTCAAAGTCTAGCAACTGAAAGGTAATCACTATGGTTACAGCATCCAGTTCTAGCAACAAATCCAAGATTTAAGTCTTAATGCTTGTAGCAAAATATATATATTTGAGACACCCTCAGACATTTGGGATCATGTTTGCAAGTGTGAAAACAGACATTGACAGTTTGAGATAATTCCATTGCAAGGCTTTGCTTGCAAGACAGTGGCCTGCTATTATAAGTGGATTGCTTACATAAGAGGTGAAAGAATACCTACTAGTTTCAAATGCAGCTCAAGCAATACTGGGTTTTCAAAGTCAGAAATCTAAGATTTAATCACTGCCTTGTTTGAAGCCTGTGTCAACACTGTCAGCCAAAAGAAAGATTGAAATTTGGATTGTTCCCAGCTGCAAATATTATGAAGACATCACTCTGAGCCATTTTTAGGCATTACAAGAGCTATGGACATAATGAAGCACCAGGATTTTGCAGTCCTACAGCAGATGACTTCATGGCCCAGGTGGTTGATAATTCATGTGTTGAGGTCACTCACCCCAATTAGTAGCTAATTGCAATCCATCTGTTTACAGATGGCAGAAAATTGCTGATCTACCACAGTTCTCTCTAATAGACAGGTATCCATCCATAAGCCAGATTAACAACCCAAGACCAGAATTGTCCAGGGAGATTTGTTGAGATGGTATCAGTGCCTCAATACTGTTAGTGCAGGACTAGTGTCTCTTCTCAGAGACAAGTCTAATGGGAAAATCTAGACAAATAATGTTTTTAAGCTGGCAAATGTCTCTTCTGACTGTGGCTCAGGCATAGGAATGAATCAGATAGAGAGTGTCTAATCTGGACCATTTTATACTTCAGGATAGGATACAGGATTGTGCCTTATGCTTAATGGACGAGCAAAAAAAGGTGTAGAGTTCCCTGAGAACTGAATTTCTAACCTGACTGCTAACCAGTGTATGTCAAGAGATTCTACATCCCAGGTCATGACAATGTGTGTTTGGTATTGAATTCTCAGAATAGTGCTACTTGCTGATCTCAAAGGGCTCATTATCCTACCACTTCTCATAACATCTTACAGTATGTTTGTTCATTCTGGAGAAAAGAAGACTTTGGGATGATGCAATTGCAGTCTTCAGTATCTGGTGGGAGCCTACAAGGAAGATGGAGAGAGGCTTTTTTAGAAAAGCATGTAGTGACATGCTGTCCTAAAGAAGAATGAGTTCAAACTGAAAGTAAGTTTAGATTAGATATTATAAAACAATTCTTTATTGTGAGGATGGTGAGGTACTGGAACAGGTTGCCCAGAGAATTTGTCGAGGCCTCTTCTCAGGAAATGTTCAAGGTAAGGCTGGATGGTGTTGCCCTGTTTTTTCTGAGTTTTTTTAAAGCCTTCGACTTGTTCATAAGATGGAGTCAGTTCTTTGGTTTCTGTACAATTTAGTGGGCCAGTTTTTCACTTTCTCACACTTTGGAACATAAACAACCTTTCTTGTTTTTGTTCACTGTCCTTTGTTTACATATTTCTAGCCTGAAAATAATGTTGGTTGACAGCTGGTCTGGCCAGTGGGGTGAAGGGGTAGTAACCCCAGAAGCCAATCCACAACCGGACCCACATATGTATAAAAATGAAAGAAATAAACAGGCTTATCCTCTTTTTGGGGAGCAGCTTTTAGAAGACTTCTTGCCTCCGTGTTGTTGTTTTGCATGTGCTTTCACAGGATGGGGCTTTTAGAAACCTGTCCTAGGGAGAGGTGCTCTCACTCAGTTCAGGGGTGTTGAAACTAGATGGTCTTTGAGGCCTCCTCCAAACCAAGCCATATGGTTTAATGACTTAGTCTCTAGATACTTTTTCATAATGAAGTGCAAAACTAATTAGAAATTTTAATCAAATCTTTAAGCAAGTCCCATTCAGCTGTAAATACCACACCATATTTTTTTTTTCATTTGATATATGACTTCTTCAACTTTATGATACTGGTTTTTGAGTCTTTGAGGAAATTGAGATCTTATATAATGTTTAACTGCAAGTGACTTTTCTATTTAGTGACTCATCTTAATTGTGGTTTATTTTTGTCTTGAATCTATTAAATATAATATTAGAAGTAGAATGTTCTCTGGCAAGTCTTTGAACTTTATACCTAAGCTAACTGTAACACAACCAGCTAGTACATATTTACCATGGGATTTGTTTGTTTGTTTTGGATGTGGCAGCTGCTGCTGCTCTCACTTGACTTTTAGACTGAGGATGTTTTGTTTCAGATCAAGTTTCATTCATATATGAGGTCTGAGATTAACTGATAACTCTTTTTACCCTGGAGTTTGTTTTGCTTAGAGGAATCTTAAGAATTATGTAAATTGTTTGTGGGGTTTTATTTGATATTTTGTTTGTTTGGGGTTTTGTTTGTTTATTTGGTTGTTGTTTTAATACCATAATGGACAAAATTGGTGATGAAATAATATGCAACATGTTTAGCAATTGTAGATCAATGTCACTACTTGTTTATTCTGTGATTGGTTCCCTAGATAAAAGAAATCTGGTGGACCTCGGCTATCTAATGTTCAGTACAACATCTTTGATTACATGATGTAAGTGGAAGAATATGGGAATTAGAACAAAACTGTCATGGTTTAACCCCATGGTTTAACCCCATGGTTTAACCCCCTGGCAACTAAGCACCACATAGCCATTTGGTTACTCTCCCACCCCTCCCAGCAGGATGGGGGCAAGAGAATTGAAAGAGTAAAAGTGAGAAAACTTATGGGTTGAGATAGGAACAATTTAATAATAGAAATAAAACAACATCAGTACTAAATTGTAGTGAAAATCTACATCGAAGAGAGAGAGAGAGATAAAACCCAAGGAAGACAAGTAATGAAAGCAATTGCTCAGCACTAGTTGCCCATTGCTCAGCCAGGGCCTCAGCAGTGGCACCCTGGCCACTTCTGCCCTGGTTTACTGCTGAGCGTGGCACCATGTGGTATGGAATATCCCTTGGGTCAGCTGGGGTCTGCTGTCCTGGCTATGCCCCCTCCCAAATCCTTGTGCATCCCCAGCCCCCTCACTGGTGGTGTGGTATGAAAAGCTGAGGCAGCCTTGTGTCTCTGTAAGCACTGCTCAGCAATAACCAGAACATCCCTGCCTGATCAGCACTGTGGCCAGCACAAACCAAAAACACAGCCCCACACTGTGAAACTGTGAAGAGAATTAACTCCACTCCAGCCAAACCCAGAAAAAACAGTAGAATGGTTAAGATTCTGGTTTAAATGGGCTGTGCCAGTACTGTATGGTGAACTCAGCAGTAACATGCCAAGGGAGATTACAAGCAGAAATACTCAAAGGATGAGATTTGGGACTGTTTTTTATTTTCTCTTATGTTTTTTCTGCCACTGGAAAAATCAAAGTGTAACAATGAAATTTGCACCTGTTATTAAAGTAAGGAGCCACTGTTACCATAAGAGAGTATCAGAATACTGGAATGATCATTTTGAGTGCTGGGGTAGTAGAAGTGGGATTATCATTAGTACTGAAAAGTCGTAGACTAGGAGACAAATTATAAGGGACTATTTTATAAGATGAGACCTTGTTGGGGAATGGGGTGGAAAAAACAATGGAAGAGCTGAATATTTATCTATCAGATATGTCACTTGAGCATCAGGAAATAGCAGCATCAGAAGGAAGCATGAGGTGTTTGGGGTTTGTTAGGTCAGCAAACAAATGGAAAAATAATTTTGGATCACCCAAAAGTAAATACTTAATGAAAGTTCTTTGAAAATATTTTTTATCAAATTACACTTTTTTTTTTGCTTTAAAAACTACTTTATTAAATAATTAAGTATAGATGACTATACAATAAAAATATAATCTTAAAAATTAATATATCAGGCTGTTGACACAGTATTTTTTTTAGCACTGGAGAGGTCAAAATTAATAAACTGTAAGAAGAAATAATGAATAATTTTAAAAAAGTATTTCTGTTGTGAAAGCCCTCCCCAAAGTTCCACTTACATGATTCAAAGTGGGTGGGTGTTCAGCCTCTTTGTAAGGTATACTTACCAGTTTTTATATGAATTACAGAATCATGCAAGTTGGAGGGAAGCTCCAGAAAACCTCCTCCAGCCCACAGCATATCCAAAGAGATCAGGCCTCTTGGGGCCTCAGGAACCTGAGTTTTGAATATCTACAAGGATGGAAATTCCAGAACCTCCCTGGACAACCTGTTCTGGTGTTTCATCGTCCTAACGGGGGAAAACTTAATTCTTATGTTCAGTCAGTATTTCTCACATTCTAACTTTTGCTCTTTGTCTCTCATCTGATCCCTATGATGTGTGTAAGTTAAATACTAAAAAAGCTCATGTATTGAACTAAAATTTTTATTAGAGCTGATTATTATTAGCAATAATATTACATGGTGATACTGACTTTTGAATTCTTCTTATATATTCCTGCATGAGTTTTAAGATTTGTTAGGAAACAGGAAATGTCTCACTGTTTAAAATAAGCACGTTGAAGTAGAATTATGCGTGACAACAGAAGATAAAATATGGTTAAAAGTTTCAACTGTATTGTAATTATCTGTAAAATAACTTTTTCTCTGCTGAGTTTATATTTGATTTATTTGGCTGAAATGCTTAGCTTTAAACATGTACACAAGAAAATGAAAGTAGATCAAAGGGCTTCTGCAATTTGCTAAACCTTCTTCACTTAGAGACGAAGGAAAATTCTCACAGGCATGTGTTGAGTAGGTGACTTTAAACCCTGACCTGGTGGGGAAAATCCGTCTCCTATTCAGGTGTAGGTTAAGCCAGGAAATTACTTTCACTTACATATGATGTTTTCCGAGGTAATCTCCTGCATTATTTTACCCTGTGATATTCTAGTAATAGCACCTCTGTCTGTCTATGTTGTTTCCCTTTTTAACTTAAAGTGTTTTGGAAAAATACAAAGAACTAATTTTTTTTAACCATGAAATGCTGTCATGTCTCAGCAGAAAAATGACAGAAATGGAGCTCATGAAGAATTGATCTAGAACATTTTACTGTGATTGAATTCTTATTAATAAAGAAGAAAATAATAGTGAGAGCTGTGAGTCACTGTGAGTAACAGCTAGTAAAGTCAGGTTTGTTTTAATTTGTTTTAGATTCTTGTCCAGTTCCCAAGTATGAAGAAAACAGGGATGAGGAGGAAAGGAAAGAAAAGCAACCTTTTTAGTATACCAAAGAAATGTTGGGAATCAAATCTTGTATTTGCATGCTTATAGAGATGCACAGGTGATTTGCAAATATAGCAAGCATTTTCTTTAGCTGGTGTTTGCAAATAATATTTCTTTCTGGCCAATGCAGAGTGTGTAAAGGAGTAAGAATGCAGCTCAAATAGTAAGTCTATAGGAATGCTTTAGTGTGTATCGTGACATAAGAACTGGCTTCCAGCTAAGCCTTTTGTAATCATCTGAAAACTTAAGACAGAGGAAGATCTGACATTTGATTTTAGAATACTACTTAATTTCCCTTCTTTTCTCTAAGGTATATCATATTTCTTTACTAAAAGACACATTTCCCTAACAAAAGACAATGATATTACAATAAAGGAGCATAATAGAAGGCATAGGGACTAAGACAGTGTTTGCATTAATTTATCATCTGTTTGCAAATATTATTTAATATCAATTTTTACTTTGACGTGGCTGCTTTGTATGGCTATGACAAATAAATTTCAAGCCATGGTACTCCTGGTTCTCTTCATCTCCTGAGGGTATCCTGTAAAGTCACTGAGGAATCAAAATAAAACTGGAGCCTGTACAAATTCTGAACACAGTGCATCCTACCTCGATTTTTTCTGTAAACAGTGCTTTGGTTAGGTGTACAGGCAGCCTAGCCCAGGCTTACCGGGCTTCTTCAATCAGACTGCAAAAATGGCTACAGGAGGGTGTAGTGGTTAAGGCAATACAACATTTGTATGGAGACAAAGAGAAAGTAAAATACCAGTGGAGATGCTAGGAAAGAGGAAAACAGTACTGCAGAAAAAAGGAGAAAGCTCTTACTTCAGTCCTGAAAATCTGGAAGAAGAAATTACAGGAGAAAATCAGAAGCTTTATTGTAAATGTATCAAGATGTTAGTGTAATACAAGATTTGTTTGTGAGCCTCTTGATTTTTATACTTGGTTAGTTTAAAATACTGAATTACTCTGTTAGAACTTCACATACTTCAGATATGTATGAACACAGTATTTGATAATCTGACCTTTGACACTAATTTTCTCAGGTACTTTGTGTAACTTTTTGATTGCAGTGTCCTCTGAGGAAGAATATTCAGTTTGACTTAGAACAAAGCTTTTGTCTGTTGCCATTCAGTTGTGTACTGAGCATGCCATTCCTTTGTTTCCTTGGCTGAATTTAGACACAGTGGGATGGGGGTCCAGGTCCCTTTCTTGAAAGGAATTAGTATTTCTGATGGATAAGTAAGTATTTATCTTTATTATCTTAGCCATGACTAGCACAATGGGGCTAGAGGTCTAATATACTCTTTGAAGTTACATATATTCTGAAGTGGAAAAGATGTAGGTAATATAGCCAGCAGCAAATCCGGGAAATGATAAGAAAATAACATGGGATTCACAGAGATTCACAGATGCAATGAAAAGCAGCATACTACTTTTCCACAGAAAAATTGGTAACGGCAAGTGTTGAATGCCTTTGGAAATCAATTTTTTGATTTGATAAATGCATTAATTTGTAATGGCTGGTAGTATCAGCTGTAGGCAGTCTCACTGATCTCATAAAGACAACGCCTATATTTCACAGATGATGAAATCCAAATCTCGTTTTTGATGCTAGTCTGAATCAATGCTTTAAGAAAAATAAAATCCTTCCCTTAGCAGCTGCTTTCTATTATGAGTGCCCACATGTAATTTTTTTTCTCCTACAATCATGAGGTAATTTTGAAAATGCTTGTTAAGAGATACAAAATAGGTAGACTATTTTGGGAATATTAATGGAGAATTCAGCACTAAATTCTGTGATTATATATACTAGCCACTTGACCATTCTTCTGAGTTTCCTTTATGTGGTTCTATCTCTCTAGCAAGTTGGCATTTAATTGCTATTTCTGTTTGTACATATGAAACTTTCAACCTCCTGCTTTGCAGCTGAAGCAAGGCTAATTAGGCCACCTTAAAAGTTCAAACACCTTCAATTAGTATGAGTTCACTAGCTATCAAGTATTACTGAATAATGATCCCATCAAGAAAATTTCTAATATTACAAAGTGAAAGCAGCAGAATTTTCTGAATGTTTTTTTCACAGGAACTTGCATGTTAACGAGTACAGACTTATGTCTGACAAGGACCTTTAAAGGAAATAGGAGAATCATATTAAATTCAGAGACACGCTTTTGATGTCTGTTTTGCTGTGTTTCAGGTAAATTAAGAAGTCTGTGCATACTGCTTTGACTGTTCCGACAACCTGAATTTTGAAGCAATTGGCCTGAATTTCTGCAATTGTTTCCGTTTTTGTTATTTGCTTATTATGTACCACATAATTGGTTTTCATTTCTTCATAAAACTGATGTCTTTTATGTAACAAAGCTCGCTTGTGAACTGACTAGTTTTAAACACACTAGAGGAATATACCCATTGTCTCACAGAGGGAAGTTTCCTATTACTTTTAGTTGTGGGAATGTGTTTACAAAGACAGTATTTGCAGAGGCTTTGTTTTGGAGTAAAATAGTATTTCACCCCCTGCAACAGCCAAGCGTATCAGTTCCACCATGGTTCAGGATTTTAACCTAAAACATGCCTCAAATACCAAAAAAGTGCCTTTTTATGAGTGCATCACACATGAAGAAAAAGAAAATTCTCAACATTTTCTCAACATTAGAAACATACTTGCCAGAGATACTCACACCATGATGAGTACCAGAATTACTACCAAGATAAAAAAAATTTAAAAATCTTTTTTGATCCTAATCATTTTATTTGGTCTGAATTCCTTTTCTTTCATTTTTGCTTCCAAATTCTTCTCTTACAGGATAGTCTACTTTTCCATTTTAGCCTTTTACTATGCAAATATAAAAATGTTCCTTTATCAGAGGCATAACTGTCTACTGATTACAGAAATGACTAGTATGAAAGGCTGTGTCAAGTTTATTTATATAATTTGTGTTTTAACAAATTGATATAAGGTGTTTTAGAAGATGAAGGAAGAAGTAACCCCACAGAGAAATGATGGGTCAAGCTTAACTAATTTCGAAATGAATCCAAAAGAAAACATGATCTCTTTCCATAGAGAAGAAAGGCAATTCATTTGCTACTCAGTTAATCCTTTCCTGTTGAAAGCATCACTGATCATGAAAACCCACAGACCACCTTGCCAAATGATTTCTCCTCCCCATCAGTGACACAAGGCTGGAACTTTAAAGCATGATGGTTACTTCAACCTATTTTTTCATAGTTTCCTAATATATGATATACTTTCCAGCTCATTCTAGCTAGCATTTCTGCTCTGTTTCTTTTTTTTTCTCTCTAAGGCAAGTCTAAAGCCTGCAATCTGTTAGATGTTTTAAAGCTCAACTTTCCTGTAATGAGTCTTGTACTTTTTACAGAAGTTGGAAGATGCTGCATCAAAAGGATGCTTTGTAGCAGTTTTTTTCCACTTGCACAAAAATCTAGATCAGAATATGGAATTCAAGAGAATGAAGATTGTGTCACATGTTCCTTACTTTTCTTCACTGTATTCAACATGTTTCAGTAGTCATTGTTAGCTGAGTGGGTATTTATTTAGTTCTTATTTCATGTAATTTCTCTTGAATGTGAACTAAGAACTAAATTCTGTTAGTTTTGCCATAAGGCAAGCTTATGTGATGCATGCCCAGACACAGTCCTTCCTGCTTATGTCTTCCTAATTCCAGCATCATATTAATGGGAAACATTATGTGTAGGTGTCATGGAGTTCATGACCTGGCCCACAAATGACTTCCAGGTGACACTGAACGAACAAGTACAAATCTCCAGAGCTCTAATGGGCAGGAGCCTGAAGTTCTGCCTTCTTGTGTCCTATTGTCACTGGTTCAACCTGTGTTAAGCTGATGTTCTCTGCTGTACCCTCATTAGACCTGGTATATCAGGCACCCCAGCCAGAGGACCTATTCAAACAACCAGCAGCTTTAATTTACCCAAATCCATACCTTCCTCTTTGGGAAGAATCCATACCTCTTTGGGAAGAAGACAAGGTGAACTGTGGAAATAATGGATCAGCATGACCTTTTTGCAGCATGAGCTGGCGGTGAAGTCCACTTGTGGTCTGGAAAGCAATAGTGTGCCCATGACCCTCAGACAGGTCTGTGCAGCTCTGCTATGGACAGCAGACACACCAGGACGCCTGTGATCTGTTGGAAGGCATGCTGAAAGGTTACTTTGCGAGAAGTCCTTGGCACAGGGACATGACCCCAGACTGTTTTTGTAGCCCTCTAGATAACCTCACCTAATCATGGTGAGGGCAGTGGATTCAGCCTTGGAGTTCATTTTTGTTCAGTAGACTTGAGTATTTTCATGATTTGATCAGCAGAAGACAGGAAAATATATTTATATTTAATGAACACCATAAATAATGGAAATAGATTGTTTGAATTGAACAGTGTTGCGAGCTATGTCTGTTTGAGAATAATACTTACTACGGCATCTGTATGAGATTCAGCAAATTAGGTTCTGGTCCATGAACATGTAGGTTCTGATCCAGAGACTGGTATGGAAGGACCAGTTTCTAAAGAAACTTATAATATGGACAAGAACTGGAAAGATGTTTTGTGCCTTCTTACCTGACACACCTGTAGTAGTTTCCCACAAAGGACCATGTTCCATGTGGTCATTTGTGTAAACCAAGATGTATGTGCATCAGAACCTTGTGTTAGCACATCATGAACACAAGCATCACTTCATGGACACGTGTCTACCAGAAGGAAAATGAGACACACCAAGTACTTCATTAGTGAGGTCTCAATGAGCCTTAATTGATTTAGGGCATGTTTCTTTTAATTGTTGGGTTTATACTTGTGCTGACTAAACTCTTAGTAGTAGTTGAAAGTATAAACTTCAACCCTTGAATAAACAAGAACACAACAAAGAAGGAGTTTAGAAAGGATGATCTTTAGAACCAGATCACAAAGTCTAAAGGACTACATGGCACCGAGGGATTTTTACAAAAGCCTTAATGGAAAATAGGTCACCTGTCCTGCTGAATAGTGGCAGATGTTAAAACAACTGCTCTGTAAATGAACTTTGTGGTAAAGAGCCACCTAAAGAGATTTGAGTCAAAAGCCTGTGATCAACATCTTTGAAATGGACTCATAAATCCTGGGCCACACAAAATTGGAAAATCATTTAGAAAAAAAAGAAAAGCATGCTTAAAAATTAAATAGGCACACCTGTGAATGAATGCTATTAATTTGTCTGTTTTACAGAATATGACATTGCTAATCCTTTGATTGGCATTTTTAGTTTAGATTGCTAGCCCAGTTATACTGGGGATATTATTTCTTTCTCCAGAGGACAGTCTTCTTAGAAAATCTCCTGGTCAATCACTTTGGAAATCTGACATATGATGGCAACAGTCTTTTTTTGGGACAAACTCTTCAAGGCTTCTGTGGTTTGGAAAGGGAAAAGTTGAAAAACAATCCCTGAAAAATGTCCTGGTAAGAGTTTTGTTTAGGTGTCTTTTCTTTGACACATTGTGGAGTGTCATGCAGACTTTTACCACGTTCTCAACTATATCTGCTGTAACTCCCACGACTATTAACAGGTCTACACTTACATTCTACAACTACACCCAGGACTTTAAAAGCCAGGCACAAACCCCAGATATGTGCCACATGCTGAAACACTCCCAAAGAGGTCTGTGGGTTCTAGCAGTTTTTAAAAAATCAGGCCACCTATCTGAAGACGTAATTCAGAAGAATTTGGAAGCAAGGAGAAATGAAAATCATTCTAGTCCTAGAACGCTCTCAGAGTTTTAAAAACATGGTTTATTGGCAGCTATATCCACTATGCCATGCTTTGCTGTTCTGATTTTTATATGCTATTTAGCCAATATTTACTACTTTACCTATTTACAACATTCAGTGTTCTATAAACCATAGTAAGACCACACATAGTATAGATTTATTGCTGCTAAAATATGTCATGATAATGCTCCAATCTACTGTACATGTGACAGGTAAGCTGATTAATTCACCTCCCCCTACCATAACCAGTTTCAGAGGTTTATTATTTTTACTTTTTAATGACCTTCATAAGTCATTTAGGTGTGGCATCTTCAGATGCTGAAATTACAGACTTTCAAGCTATATGCTAAACTCTAAAGGAAGGAGAAAAATAAGGCGGGGGGGATGCAGAGAGCTTAACAGACAGTTCAAAACCAGTTCCAATTCACAGTTATTCTGTGTTCTGAATGTCTTCTTGCAAAGTAATAAGCTGCTAGTATCAAGAAATGTAAACTTAGCAGCATTTGTGTAAGTATGATTGTGGTGAATTCACACTAAGCATTTTTCTCTTTTCTTCTTAATCCTAAATTCTCTGTGCCTCAGCTCACTCACCTGTTAAATAATAAATCTTGGCTATTTCACAGGGATGTTCTGAGGCTTAATTAATTGCACTCATTAAAGAACTGTAGTTATTATATTGTGAAATAGAAAATGTCATACTTTAATTGGTACTAAATGTCAAAATAGCTATACATGGGAAGAGATATGTCTCTTGAAGGCTCTTTTACCTTTTTAATTTGAAAAGCAGAAAGGAAGAGAAATGAAAAATAGATCAGCATAATGTTTCCTGTGCTGCTAATTTTGCAAGCCTTTTTCAGATTAGGAATGTGTAGACTTTGGGAATTGGAGACAAAAGACAGCATAGTGTCTTCAGCCTAGAAAGAGGGTCTGGAACTCAACTACTGAAGGCATCCTTTTAACCTACCATCTATGACACTATAGCAGATGAATCCTTTGGAAAGCTATAGCTCTGGCACTAGAAACAGTGTCTTTATACTGAGTATATTTTTGAGACCTTTTTTTTTATTCAGAACCAAGGCAAAGTATATCTGTCATTGCCTGGGGAACTGCAAGCATGTGGCTCCTCTGAAGGCTTTTAGTACATTTCTGCTTGAAATTTTGGTAGACTTGCAATCCCAAGTGATTTTTGGATTGCTTAGGAGGGAAATTGCCTTTCATCCTTTCAAGTAGTTCAGATATAGCAGCTACTCTCAACTCAATTAGTATTTATTACTTAAAACACTCCCTGCAGCTACCCTAGAGGAGAAAATTAACATTTGGTTAAGAAATTTGCAATTCCTTGATGGAAATCACAGAGGGGAAAAAATATATCTATACACACACGCACACATACATACACACATATCTGAGGAAATGTAAATTCCTGCCTCTGGGGAAGAACATCACCATTCTGTTATATACTGGTGGACACTCACCTGGAAGGGAGCCTGAACATGAGCCAGAAATGTGCACCTGTGGCAAAGAAGAATGGGCTGTGTTTGTCGACAACATGTTGCTAGCAGGTTGGTGAAGGCGATAATTTCTCTACTCAGCCCTGACAAGACCAAAGCTGTATCCTGTGTCCAGTTCTATCTTCCTCAGAATGAAACACACATGGAACTACTGGAGCAAGTTCAGATAAAGGGCCACAAAGGTGTTTAAGGGACAAGAGCACCTCTCCTATGAGGGAAGGCTGTGACAGCAATGACTGTTTAGCTTGGAGAAGAGAAAGCTCAGGGGCAATCTCGTTCATGTCTGTAAATGCCTGAAGGCACTGTGCAAAGAGGACAGAATCATCCTGTTTCCAGTGGTGCCCAGTGACAGAAGAGTGAGCAGGCACAAACTGAAACACATTAAGTTTCTCCTGAATTTCAAGAAACATCCTTTTCACTGTGAAGGGTGACTGAACACTGGTACAGGTTACCAAGCGAGGTCATGGAGTCTCAATTCTTGGAGATATTCAAAAGCTGCACAACACATTTACAGTGGCTCTGCTGGAGCAGAGGGCTTGGACCGAATTACCTCTAAGGGTCCCTTCCAACCTCAACAATTCTGTGATTTTTACCAAAGTAGAGTTTTTGAAAATTTTGCAGGTTTTAGGTGGTTTAAATCCTGTGTGTTTATGCAGTTTCAATGTCTACTGAGGAGAATTTGGCTTTTCTGACTTATGCAATCACCCTTCACAAACACATGTGTATTCAGTAGATTGAAATGTTTACTGAGATCATGCAAAAGGTGAATTAGACCCAAATGGTTTTATCAAAGCTGTAGTACTTCACACATTCTGCTAGCACACTGCATGCTTCATTAGCTGCTTTCTGCCTTATTACTCTATAAATGTTTTGTGAGAGAATTGGCTTTCCACATCTGATAGCTTGGCTGCTGCACTTAGTGTTAATGAGTGAACAAATAACAAGTTTTAAAGAGAGGGGATAAAGTAGACAGTCTCATGAACAGTAATATACCTTTTCCCTTACAGTCACAGTCAGCTAGGAAGTGAGAAATGAAGGCAAATAAGCAAAGATGTGATGTGCTCTGGGGACTTTGAACTGACATATGGTATTAACAGGTATCTATTATACGCAAGGGAAATTTTCAGGCATCCATTCTTTAGGAAAAAAATGGAAAATCTTGTAAACCCTTTTTTTTTGCTAGTGTTTTGTTTAACTTCTTAGTGAAATTTCTGTGTATCTGACTTGTCTCCTGCTTCCCACTTTTGCACTTTATGAACACTTTGGTTCAGAGGTTCTGTGGCAGAGGTAGTCACTGAAGGGGCACACTGGGCTTGTGGTGAGTTCAACTAGCTAGAACACTTCCTGGAGTCCCAGATATTTAGCTTTGACCTCTATATATAATTTCTGTGGCTCAGGTAGAATGGTAGTAATCTGCATCGTCATTTTGGTTCTGATGTTGATGTCTGTTTGTTGAAAATGATATGGTTGTGCCATACAACACAGGCAGGCAGTTAAAAACAAGCATTCATGTATGTGTCTAGGAAGCCTTTAGATGATCTATTCTGATGTGGATCTGATATAGTCAAGCAGCTCCAAACAGAAATACGATATGAACTAAACTCACATCTCATGCTGAAAGGGAGCTTAATGATATTATTCTGTTTACTGCAAAATTGTAGACACTTATTTCAAACCAGTTTAAAAATACCAAAATGACTGGATTTTTTCCCACGTGGAATGCAGTCGCACACATGGCATCCAGTTTATATGGTCAAGTGTCATTTTTATGGTGCTTTCTGTTTGGTATTGAGATGACTACAAGGAAGAATAAATCTAGTGCTAATCAGGTAACAAATATCAAAATGATTGTTCTAATAATTTGTAGGGTTATGAAGAGGGAAGTTTTGAGAAGCCAGTAGTAGTCACTGAAGAAGACCTCAATGCACAACATTTAGTCAACACTAGCAAATTAGGGATTTAGGATTTGAAATGTCTTCAAAATGTTCTACAAAAGAGAAATGGGGAGTTGGATAGTACTTACAGCAGCTGGGATAAGTGAAATCACTGGTTACAAATGAATTATTTCAAGACTAGTGTTCCAAATAGCTCACAGCTGAAACTAACCCAAGACTGGCAGCTGATGGCAGCTCATGTAATACAATAATGAAAAAAAGAGCACTATGGCAGCAGTGAGAATCAGAGGAAATCTACAGCTGTGATATGTGTATAAAAAGTCTGTTTTCTCTGCACTCTTGTGTCCAGTATCACTTCTACCAAAGCTTATTTTGTGCCTGAAAAAGTTGAACTTAACAAAAATTTCAAGGAAAATTTTATGGTCTAGTAGTGGTCAGATGTGCTATTGCCTTTTATTTCACATACTAAGTGCCTACGTTATGAAGGAATTTTAATGAACTAGGTCTCCAAACAGCAAACATTACTGGCAGTAGGATGTGATGAATTATTCAAACAGAATAATCCTGGCAGAGTTGGGAGGCTCTGCCTTCAGAGGCACACTGTGTGTCCTGGGTGGAGGAGGGCTTCTGTCACAGGCATACTGTACAGCCTAGCTTGAGGTCATGGCACCTATTGAATGTGAAGCTCTAACCTTGGTGAAAAAGCAAGTCTTTGGCCTACTGGGGAAAAGTGTCTATACCATGAGTCAGGGGGGTTTCAGATGCACTTGAATTGTGGAATTTGCTGGAAAGGGTGTAAGGCAACCTTAAAAACCCTTGTGTGCCTTTTGAGTCTCTAACATGGAACCATTACTTCTAGATAGTACAAAGAATGCTTAGGGCAATACACTAAAAATAAGAAATCCAGCAGAAGAATGCAATGATTACCTCCCAAAAGCTGCTTTTGAGACTATTTGGCTTCTGGCTGAACAGAATTTATTAAGCTAATAACTCTCCTCCTGACTGGAATTGATCAAAACTGCCAGAAGGACACCATTATTGGGCAGTCTGGGATCACTTGAAGTACCAGTTGAGTTACAGCTCCTATTATAATGGATGTGACCAAAGATACATGGCCTTTGAGAGCTTTCTGCATAGTAAAGGGAGGTTTGTTTTTTTTTCCTTGGGCTCTTGCTGCCAGGTTTTCATGGCTTTTGCCTGCACTGCTGGGGAGTAAAACGAGTGTCAATGAACAGACAGGGCAGCTAAGCTGTTCCTTTAGAGGCCTTGTGCTCACCTCAGACCTGAGGCCCCAGGGAGCTGCTGTACCAGATCACTCCTCAGAGAGTGATGTCTTAGCTTTGAATTTCTAACTCTGCTTGACAGTGATCTATAATGTATTGCTCACTCTGCTTTTAAAAAACAACAGGAATGGCAAAATGCCCCAGTGAAATGAGGCAGAGGAATTGCTAAGCCACGTTAACATGCTTGGAAAAAAACAAAGCCCAAGCAAAGCCACTGTTAGTGTCGGAGTTCCTTGGTTGTCACATTCAATCATACAAATCCCAGTGATGTTATGTTTGCTGCACATGTGTTTTATTAATTACAACAGGCTGTGGGTAACTTGATTTTTAGTTGCATTTGTTTTGGTGCTACCATCTTTGTTCCCCTAGGCTATTTCAGGTCTTCTGAGAGTTCTGGTGCAGAACTAGATTTTTCTCAGATATCCTTGAAATTCAAAAGTTACTTTCCTGTATGTGTTGCTGGGATACTTTTTTTTTTTTTTGAGTTGACACCATACCAAACACGTAGTTTGAATGCAATATTGTATGTCATGTATTCTCTTAATAAAATCAGGCAGAGGGGTGAGCTTTCTGGTGTAAAATTTCCTTATTGGTCTGTCAGAAAGAGGACCAGGCAGTAATTTCACAGAAATATGAAGAGCTGCATTTGGTGTAAGCATGATAAATTAGGCAGACTTTTAAAAGGCCGGCAAAGGAAACATTTTGTAAATTAGAGAGACCATCTCAGATCTACTTTTATTTAAAAATCTGTATACACACTAATTTTGAGCAGGGACAAGAGAATGCAGCAGAGCGTCATGAGAACAGATGATGAACACTCAGCAGTTGTGAGGACAAGACACTGTTACCTAGCAACTTCTCAGAGCTGTCTTTTATAAATCCATCCTGTCATGGATGTCATGTATACACCACAGTTGGTCTTCACAGATTTTGCAGTACTTAGTACTGCATATCTTCTGTATACTGCGTATCTTCTGAGGAGTAGCATCCTTGACAGGTATTAAATCATGCCAGTCCAGTTTTTTCTTGCTCTATCTCCTAGGTGAGGGCTGTGGATTTGTTTTTTGCATAAGTTACCCTAAGTTGCTTGAGTTCAGAGATGGGGCAGTGTTTTTGGGAGCTGTTGTTGCTCAACCTCCTTCCTTCTTTCTTGTACAGATTGAGAAAGAATGGAGAATGATCTGTGTTGATTTCCATGCCTATAAGCTGCTCTCCATCTTTTGCAGCAGAAGGTGACTATGATCTGTATTTTTTTCTTTCTGACATGAAGAACCCTTACTACGGCTCAGTATTAAAATATGAAAAGAAAAAGTGGAGATATTCTTGATTTTGACCAGTGCAGCTTCAATATACCTCTAAACAGATCTCTGACAGATTATTTGATTCTGGATGGACTGATTTTGAATGCTACAGGATTACGATATTCAGCGAGACTGATTTAAGGCCTTAACTTTCCTATCTAATCTTTGCCTACTAATCACATTTATTTTGAGATAATGCAAGTACACTGTTGTTTCCATATATTTGGAAATATATATATAATATATATAATATATATTAAGAGAGATGTACTCTCTCTCTCAAAGTACTGAAGATATTTTAAAGTGATATTTTTAAAAACAATAGNTATATATTATATATATATGTTTCCATATATTATTTCATATATTTTGGCATTTGGAGTTGGAATTTGGAAATTCCAATCTTTGTTTATTGTTTTACTCCTTGCAGCATTTTGATGTGTATGCTGGAATATTGTAAAAAGGGAGTTGGACACATTATCCTAAATATTACACAGAAAAAATACTGTGCTGATTCCTGTATTACCCTTTTAAATTACTTTCCATACTTTGTTATAAGCAGAGAGAGTGGAGCATCTCTTGCTTCAATAATTATCTCTAATATGATCTGTTATGAGCTGGACTACTTCTCTTGGATTCTGTTACAGTAGAAGAATTTCAACAAGCTGAACTTTCTCTATGGCTCCTAGAAGCTGATAGACATCATATCTCAAAAGAAAAAAAAAAAGAATTTCATGTTTTGAAGTGACTAAATGCAGTAGTAAAACTTGAAAAGTTGTGACTTTCTCATGGTTACTTCAGGTTACTTGATATTAACTTGTAAACTATCAGAGACATGGAGAGACTGAGTTCCCATTCTGGCTTTATTTTGTGGGTTTTCAGCATACTTTCTATAGTAGAAAATGTTACTGGAAATTGTCACTATCTATAAGAATGTTGTAAACAAATTTTAAGATAGAAGTCTGTCACAACAGTTGTGAATTCAACCTTAAACATGTTTTGTGACAGAATTTTTTTTGGTGGATTTTTTTGGGGGGGGAATTGTTTAGATTTCTGTCTGTAATAGAAACATCAATGACTGTAATGACAGAAAAGATTCTGCTCTGTCTTTTCCTTTAAATATCTTGTATTTGTGTTAAGATCTTGATACTGAAAAAAGAGTCTGAAAAAAGTGTGATGTGATTCAGTTAATGACATATTCAATTTCTATACTCAACAGTAACACTGTGTACAGTATCCCCTATCCTGTATATGCATATATATATATACTGAATGTTTATATATACAGGACAGGGAATAAAAAGCAGATTTGAGGAAAATGATCTGTAGCTTACAAAGTGAATGTGGACTACTGTCAAGCTGTTGCAGAAGGAAAAGTGACATATGCTCCAGTGGGATGTGTAAAAAGAAGGAGAATCTGCAACAGCTTGTATTTAACACAGTATTAAGAAGACACAGAGGGGATAAGATAGGTAAGTCTTCAAATCCCCGGAAGACTATTGCTGGATTCACTTGTTGCTGACTTTTTGACCTTCTAAGTCAAGACAAGATGGGCTTAGAATGCAACAAAGGAGATGTCAATGAGCAAGGGGAAAACTTTCTAATACTGAGGATACGTTTTACATGAGTTTTACATCAGTTCCTCCAGGGTGTTACAGGGAATCAGTCACTGTCACTTTCCAAGTACTTATTAACCACATGTGCTCTGTAGGTACCATAGGACCACTGACACGTGCAACATTCAAGGAAACGGACTGTGGGACCTTCTCAGGCTTCTCTGGAATTATGCCAATATACTTAGCTGCATTATTTCATTATCAGTATTTGGTAAGAGGCCGGGCGAAAGGTAACATGGCTTTAAAGTACAATAATTTATTTTACAGTTACTCAAATACCTGTTCATGCCAATTCCTAACATCCCATTAGCAAATGTTAATAGCATCTAAAGAAAGTGTCCTAAACACACACTTGAATCTCTATGATTCAAATTATCCTGTTATCTGAGCTGGAGGTCATCCTCAGGTGAAGTCTTGTTTTTGAGGTTCCCTACACCCACCAAAACCTTTATATTTTTCTATTACCTCTCCTAACTGTGGAAAACTTCCTACAGACAACTTCTTCAACCCCCTTTACCAGGACACATAGTCTTTTGATCTGATGATGACAGGGGGTAAGCTGTAATCAGGACCATCCTTACCACCCTTTCTAATTCATGAACTCAGGACAATGGGCACTGTAGAAGAAAAAAAAATTGTTTTATCACACCATGCTCTTGTTTTGGCTTGTTTCCTTTATCAGAGTATTAAGACTCATAACTTAGATTATGAAGTCTATTGAGTCAGAGCTACTATCTACTGTTTGATTAACACCTTGCACATGGTTTTTCCTTCTATGTAAATATGTGTGTGTCTCTCTTTGGTACTTGCTCTCTTGCCCTTCACTGGCTCTGAGTGCCTAAGGCAGTGGATCAACTTAATAACTGGAACGATTTCAGATCAAACCCTTGGCAGGACATGTGAATAGAGCACTCAAGGAAATGGCTCGAAACAGCAGAGCTTGATTATTTGATTAGTGCCTGATTTCCAGTTAAACATTCAATAAATCTTATCTATTATGGTATGCTATGCACAGTATGTGGCATATGAAAATGGACAACTGTTAGGATCCCCACTGTGCTGTTCAGCATATTGGCCAGCCAGCCAGAGTGCAAATGAAGAAAACTGCCAAGCTCTGTGTGAAGACTGGGCATCACAGGGAGAAAACGAGAGGACATGGTAGAAAAAAAGTACAGGGGGAATAGCAGTGATGGAAGAAAAAGGAAGTGTTTCAGGACCTAGAGGAAGGGGCTGCAGACATTGCTTTATCAAGTGAAGCATAGGTATTGAACCTACTTGTTTCAAGTTGATTACTCATCATTTACCATCTGATTTTTTTTTGTTGCCTTATATATCAGCTAAACATGAAAACAGAGGCTGGAGTCAAGATAAAATTTTTGCAGACAGTTAACTGCTGAGCAAAGTGAACTGAGCACAAGGGTTAGAGCACAACATAAGACCACCTCACAGAAGCTGCTCTCATTCACAGATTAATTAACTGGAAATGCTACTATTGGCCCTGTGAACTATACTGGACGATGGTAAAAATTTTAAAAAGTCATTCAGAAACGCTAGTCAATGAGCAACCAGAGGATCTTGACAGGAGAAGGAGAAAACCTGTCAGAAGTAGGGACTTGGGATAGTCTTACTACTAGCAAAATCAATGGTGAAGTACTTGGCAACAAAAGAAGACAAGTTTAGAAAAAATGGTATATGTCTAACATGGAACTTCTCCTATTGCTCTTTTCTGGCAAATGCTTTATTCATTATCAAACTATTTCAAAGAAACTCCTTGTGGTAACACATCTGCACACAGTCTATTTGGTCCAGATAGGAACTGAACTCAGGGAACCTGGCTTTTTCATGCAAAAATGAACATACCTCTGTTTTTGAAGGTTTTTCAACAAAAAAGCCTAAGTATTGCTGATTGCAATATTAACATTAATAACTGTAACATTACTTAAACTAATACAGTAGGCAGTAAGGTGCAGCATTTTTTTCCTATCAAATGTAACTTGATTAGTATAGTTCTTTTTATGTTGTTTGACATACCTTTTTTTAAACAGAAAATTACATTGTTTCTGCCTTTTAAAAATTCCTTATTGCAAGTCTCTTAACTGCCACCATGCCTTCAAGTTTCAGCCCCATAAACCTTCAATGATGATGTTTTCTTCAGCTGAAAGTAATTTTAATTTGAAAAGTACATAGAAAAACAGTATCTTATTTTTTTAACTCAGCAGTGCAAGTCTGACGGCATCAGACGCCCCTAAGACCTAATGCTCCTGTGATTTAATTACACAAATTAGGTCTACAAATTAAGCCTGACAACATCTGAAATTATTGTGAGGTGTTCTATCTTCCTGCCTCCATTTCCATGCTTGAGAAATCAAGTGCATGTGCTCCTGTTCATTCCCTGGCTGTGGCATTAGGACCAATGGGACTGGAAGCCATGGCATGAAGTGTCTCCTCCCAGCACAAGGATGGGGCACACCAAGGCTGTAGTTTTAAGAAGCACTGCATGTAAGAAGAAGGCATAAAATTAGCTGTAATAAATAACATTATTTCTTTTCAGGAGGTTTTAATTGCTTTATGCTTTTATGTAACTGGGATCACTGAGAGTGGGTATGTGTTTAAATGCTCATCAGTGTGTTTCTGTCATGCCATTTCCAGATGGCAAATACGGAACTGGAGATTATCTCCAAATAATGGCTTTGCTACAGCCACTCACTCTGCTTCAGATTGGAATTGAGAAAAATGTCTAATAACATTTGCAACTGATTTTAACTACCCTAGGTTATTGATGCATTTTATTGCTTATTCTTGATTTTTCCCCTTCCTTATTATCTCACATAAATTGTCCCCTTCATTTAATTAATAAGTTTTTTCTCTTTATATTTTATTTCACTGAAGAGTAGAAGAATTTTTCATCATATCGTTGACAGATATTTTATGCATTTTAAAATGACAATAAATTGCTTGCTGGGCAGACACTTCTTTCTGTATGGCAGTAAAAATGAGCTTAGATTATTATTTGAACCAGATTCCTAACACCTATGGGGGCTGTGCTTTGATCTGAAAGTTTCTACCTTGGTAGAACACAAACAAGGCTCATAGTAGGTGAGCAGTTTAGTTTATACATTTTAGGTCTTCATAATTGCCCTTAAATAATCTGAAAACCTTTTGTCAGGTAGAGGAAAAAATGCGAGAACTAATGTAAAAAATAAAGCTATTTTTTACATCATCAATAGCTGCAGAAAATTCTCCATTTTAATCCAAGCCTAACCCTCTACACATATGCTGCTTTTCTGGGACTGCAGGTGGAAGGATCAGTTCAGGGTCTAGAGTCCTTTGCAAACTTCTCTTTTGGAAACTGAAGTAACTCTTCTAGGCTGAATTTGAGAGTATTCCTGTTCTTTCACAGTTAACCCTTATACTAGCCACAAACAGTACGAGAAGACCTCTGGAGTTTGAGGGTAGGCTGCATGAAGCGTAGGACCCTTACGCTTATTTCACATCTAAGTGCTCCTTGGTCCTTATGGATTCAGCACACTGAGATCACATCTTGTAAATTGTACAGGACATGCGCAAAGATAGCAAACAGATTCTCCTTGTGGCAAAGCAGGCTGTGTCAGTATCTGTAGCCTTCTGTTGTGAAAAGTACATGTAAAATGCAGCATGAGCTGGTTTGTATACACTCATATACTCAGTGGGCTGCAGGTTTCGTATTAGTCCAAACAAATAAATTTACTGCCTTTAGGATAAGATAAAATAACTCACTAATTTTGAAAAAATTTAGTTTCACAGTGACAAGAGTGTGGCTCTGTCAGGCACCATCTACCTGAGTGGGTTGGAAGCAAAGGCCGAATGAGCTCCATTTCCTGACACTTGTCTGTTTGTGTATTCAGTTACATCTAAACCAGCTGCTTTCCCTGCCAATACAGAGCTCAAGTACCCACACCATGCCTGGCTGTCTGGAGGAATGTGAGAAGGTTGCCAGCTGCCTCTGCCTCTCACCAAAGCAGCTTTAACCACTCAGCCTTTTCCTTCAGTGTCAGGGCTGGCAAGCACAGCAGAACCAGGGGTGCACTGCAAGAGGAAATTGACTTCAGGGATGCATGGGGAGAGGGCACTTGAATGAGCTGTTTCAGGGAGAGGGCTTGAACCTGGAGTAGAGTTGGGGTCACTGCTGGGAGAACTTCAGGATTTCCCTCTTGTTTGCCCCTACACATTTTCTGTGTCCAGCATTTGCTTAGTTTAGGTAACTGCTTATTTTGCTTGAGCCTTTGCCATCACTAATCACAGCTTTCAGAGCTGTTTTAACTTGTTCTGTCTGGGAACCACAAGCCAGTAAGGAATAACTGTTATGTTCCCATACATTGCACCAGCAGTTGGGAATCATGTGGTGATGCAGTGGGAGCTCCTGACTTCCTGCCTCACACCCATTTTTAGCACATGCAGTCACAAAGGAGCAGGATGCCGCATGTGCTCCAGTCTGTAATTCCCAGTACAACCACTCATGCAGAGCTGTCTGGTGTGTATTTCAGTTAGAATTACACACGCCATGTATTCTGATGATGAATTTGCTACAAGACTAGAGAAATCTAACAAATTATTTATGGCTAGACAGATTCCTGTTTATAATCCTTGTGGCTACTGCAGTATTGCTGGTAGATTTTAATACCTTTGAGAAGGGACTTCATATTAAGAAATTTGTCATCAGAAAAATAAAGCCTGTCTGCACATTTGGTACAGAGAGACTTCCAATACCCAAATAATCTTCTAAGCAGGCTACTTTTAATTTTTCTAGGGAACGTCTACAATTTCATTGTAGAAAATCCAGAGAAATGTACTGTTTCTCTTAATAAAATTTATCTTTATGGTTTAGCTTCTTAGTTATTCTTACCTCTGCTGAAAATGTGATCACGTAAATGTTATGTACTAAAAATTTGTAATATAGGTTCTTGCAAAGACTTACATAGACTTCTAGATAGGAGAAGAAGCCCCCTTGACAGAGGAATATGTCCAGTCCTTACTCTTTGCCAAGACAATGAAAGAAGATTTTAATTGTTAGTTTTCATACACACCTACTTTGTAACTTTACTGGATTTCTGCTTAACTCCTGGGGAAAGAGAATTCCCACCAGAACTACACATGCAAACATTTTAATCTGGTACCAGTGTGGTTTTAATATTAGGCATTTATGGAAGTAGGGCAGGACCTCGGATACGTTACACCTCATGTTTTCTTACTCAAAACCATGCAATTGCTTCTATGAGAGCAACTTAGAACTGCACCAGGATAGCTTTGTTCAGACCATTCCCTAAGGAGGCATGAAATCAGTTATTTTAGAACATGGAAATAGTGTTTTGTACAACTGCTCAAGCCCAAAGGCAGCCAAGTGAAAAGACAACAGTACTGTACCTTCCTCCTCTGTGACAAACATCTGATTTGCATGGCCACACCATGAGCATTCCGTTAGGGAGACAACTTCTGTCTGGCTAGGCTTGGTTGAGTGAGCTGACCCCACGCTTTAATTTCATGCATGTGACCCTTTTGCCGCGAGTCTTGGTACAGGCAACCTAAACTGCTTCTGACCCGTGTCTGTACCGGAAGAGAAACGATACAGCTGTATTTCTAGATGCCCAGGCAAAATTAATAATTCCTGATGAGTCTCAACTAATTATTTTGGGCACAGTGCTGCAGGATCTGGCTTCTGTGCTTCCAGATTAAAACTAGAGGGTTCATGTTATCCTGCACAACATGGAATCCCTGGAAAGGGATTAGCTTGACGATTATCTTACACTCCATCACAGGGAGAGGTCTTGGAGACCTCACATTCTCCAGGTATGCTATAGAGTCTGTAATTCAAGGTGCCATTCCACCCACTCAATTGCACCACTGCAGGCCTGACACAAAGTGCTGCTATTCAGATTTGTTCTCACACAACAGAGGGGAAAGAGCAGGGAACAGGGCTCTAAATTTAGTCTGTTTAGAATCCCACACCACTGAGTATTCCCATCTATTTTCAAAGCTGCAATAAGGCAGCACAGCAATACTAGTAAATGTCATTAATTCTTTGAATTAAAATGATTACTTCCAGCCATCAGTAATACATCAGAGCAATTCTCATCTACTACATTAGAGTAGTTCTTGGCAGTGTGAACATAATGAATCTGAGGAGTTTACAATACAACCATCCAACTAAAACTTGGAGTATAAATTCTCAGCCTGTAATCACTTCCTTTTTTTGCCTCTTTTCTTTTTAGTCAAGGCAGAGTAATGGTTTTTTTCAGTCAGAGAGTCATAAAAGTTTCCCTTTGAAGTTTTTATTGGTTTTCAAAAATGCAGTTGATTAATATGATTTTGTTTTAAATAATCCTTCTCTTTTCAACAAATGTAATTTTCAAACTTTAAGATATTTATCTATTTTACCTGAAATCACTTTTTTTTTCAGTTTTTCAGTTAATGGATTATACATTTTCTTTACCCAGATATATTGCCATACATCTTAACTGGGTTATGAATATTAAAAGTACTGACCTTACCCCATTTTCTTTAGAAACCTTTCCAGGAAAAGAGTATCTCAAGCATACCAAGTGTGTATCCTTTTTTGTCCTAAGTGTTTCATAGCTGTACTAATAAAAACAGCATCATCAAAGAGCATCAGAATTATGTGAGCCTTCGAAATGCGACAGAAGGCAGTATTTTTTTACTGTAGCTCTTAAACCTGATACTGATTTCTCTGTTGTTGGTGCAACCCCCGGTGTAAGTGGAGTTATTGTTGACTTATATTGGAGAATTAAATCCTGCTGAGGCTGTTACCACTAGAATAGGATTGGGAATGGGACTGGAAACTTGATTACAGCTCCTTCTATTTGTGAACTGGTCTTTGCTGTTCCTACTCTCTGCCTGGACTACAGTCCAAACACTACATGAGTGACAGAGCTAAATCTGAAGAGATTTAGAGACTTCAAACTGGTTGAGAAAGCAGTCTGCTTTGTTTCTTCAGCTGTCTGTGCTAAATTTTATATGATTTTTGAACAATCGTAATGAAAAGAGAGAGGAGAGCAACTCCTACTTGCTCCAAAGAGATACTGGTTAGACAGTGAGCAAATATTCTCTGACACATTTTAATATATGACTTCAAATGCTCTCTGACACCTTTAAAAAATTACTTCAATACCTTTAAAACATACTTGTTAATAATCACATCTTTGGTTATCAAAGGTATTGAAAGATGCTGATGTTTCTAATGTAGAAAAGCATGCTGGAAGACTTGATCTATGTCACAGGTTATAGGAAGACCTGTACAGACATTGAATAATACCATTGGTGCTTTTTACTCAATGGCAGATTTACAGACAGCTAGAAAATTCCTCAGGTTTGAACACAGAAAAAACGTTGAACTTAATGGCTGCACTCTGGAATGATTACGGATAGACAAGATCCTGCATAGCAAAGGGGAACCACCAGTCATAGGGGTTTGTTTATTTATTTATTTTTCCTTTATGAGCTATTTGTGTTCATTTGTATGATACTTCACCTTGCTGGCAATCACCAAAGGAATGACCCTGAAAAACTGAAGTGTTAAATGTTCCTTCTGTTTCTTCTTCACAACTAACCTTCCAACACCACTGTAATGAAGAAGCAGAATTTTTTGCAAGCTGAGCAAAAGGAGTGGATGAAGCTACAGTTTCACCAAGAACAACATAATGGGGAAAGGAACAAAAAAAATTACAACAATGTAGAGATAGGGAGGCCCAGTATTTCTAAAATGTCAAAATTTACAAAAACTATATGCAGTTCTGAATCGCTTTCAGGCCCTTCCCTCCAGTCTTTGTCATTATACTATCTTCTGTATTTTCAGATATTCTGAATCAAATAGTAGTTACTCTGGAAGAACTTTGCAGAGGAACTAAAGGTAAATGCAAGAGAACACTGTGACAAAGTGCTGTACCAATAGATCTTGCCCTTCTTTGTCCATGTTGGCCAGCATCCCCTTTGTTTAATTCAGGAAGGAATTTTAGTTGATATTGTTTCCAGTTGTTTTCACTCCAGAATAGATGAATTAGGGAAAAGAAAGTAAAAAAAACAGTCTCTCTGCAGTTCAACATAGAAACAAAAGGTATCACTGGTTTGACAAACACCAGACTTAGTGAAAACAAAATTGCTTTATTCGTGCTGTTCTATAATCAGTTTACAGATTACAGAAACTTACAGAAAAGACAAAACGGTCAAAGACTTGGAGACTCCATAACACCCCATTTGGTTTTTTTGCTAATGTGTGCAAGTTCAGTAGATATTGTTAGTTTAAGTTTCAGGCTTATGATCAACAGGAGAGAAGAGAATTTTTATGAAAAATGCATATTTGTAGGTATTTTCTTTCATAAAATAATCCTCTTAACCACTGTTTCCCCCCAACTGTGTGAGCAAAAATTAATTCTCAAGTGATTAGGAACTTGAATTATGAACATTCAAAGAAACTCTTCCATGATCTGAAAATGCTGGAAGCAAATCACAGTCACCCAATAAAACATGACAATACACATGCAGAAATATATCATACAGAAAAATAAATCCTTCTTTGTGACTCTAGTTCTTATGATTTGAAATTAATTTAGATAATTCCTCTTTTAAAATGAAATTAGAAGTATCATAAAATATCATCCAATCCTTTAGTAATAAATCTGATGGATGTTGCTGCAACTGATCGTGTTGAAAAGCTCAGACCTTCAACAAAAGAAAATAATATTACTACATAAAATACAACTGCAACTCTACATCTAACTTAGGAACTGAATCAGGTTCTCTACAATCATAAACAAAGAACAGCTTTCCTTTCTAGTTTTGGTTCAGGGAAGAATACCACTGCCTTTCACATGATCCCTATCAACTTCAGATACGATGTCCATTATCATGATCCTGTGCAGTTTTTTGTTACCAGACAACATTTATTTGCGTGATTCATAATTTTGACCAGGTAAATGTTTAAATAAATGTGGCCAGGCATTTAAACCTCTTTTGGAAGTGATTTTTTTTTCCAAGTATCTTATTTTTAAAGGTTGTTTTGCTTGGAGAACGCAACATACACACAGTTCTGCTGGTCAACTATTCTATTCCAACAGATGCAAATACTTATAGTGGAAAGCAAGGGATGGACTAATGGGTTTTGAAGTATTTTTTGCAACAGATTTTTGTACACTGACAATTTGTTAGTAGCAAATGCCAAGTGAAGAAGACTCCAAAGGAACCTACAAGAAAACCAGTAATACCCATTTGAAAACATGGGAAACATAAAGAAACAATGGTGCCACAGGTACAGGAAGAATGATTTATAAAATCTTCAGGATAAAATTTGGATTCCTGCGCTGAGTTGTGTTTTCATTTACTATTTAGTTCACCAAAGGAATCCATTGATATTTTCCATGGAACATTCTAAAGGGAAACAGAAACTGAGTCATAATATTTTGATTATATAGAAACTGAATCCCAGTATTTTGATTACATTTTAAAAATTTTGTATCTTTGTGTAGAAAAACTGGGAAAGCTAAAAATAAATTTCACAACACTGTTTAATATCATGCTCAGTTGTTGGCACTGTCTGGTTCACCAAACATTTTCTGGAGCAAGGAGGCTACAGAGTAGAGTTGGGAATTCGTTTCAGTTCCAAAGATAATATCTGTTCACAATCATGGTAGAGCACTACAGGAGTGATTCTCATCTTTGGGAAGATTTCTATGAATTTTGTTTTTGCTCTGTTTGTTTAGCAATGAAGAGTAAAGTGATGCTTTAGGTTATTCCATTCCATTTTCCAGTGTTAATACCAAGTCCCTAGCATAACCTAGGCCTTTTGTGGACCTTTGTGTTAACAATAATCACTAAATAAATACAGGAATTGAGGAAGCATTTTTCAAGTTAGTATTTCCCGCACCATACTTCTGCCAAAATCCTCATATTCAAATCCCTAATCATGGAGCTACCTGAGCAAACACCTCTAGCACTGGTTTTTGAAACAGCTGCTTTGGCTTTTTATCATTTGAGATAGAGCAAGAGATGAGGATAAGAGATGGGAGCCATGGGACAGAAAAGAGAGCTCTCTTTTGAAAGGAAAATTTCTTGGCTATCTTTTCTCATCCATCTAAATACAAACAATAAAACATTTAAAAAATGAAATTAAATTCAAAAAACAAAGTGAAACTGCATTTTGTGTTTCTCATTAGATTATATTATGCTTACAGGTATCTAGATGGTAGAGATTTAATCTGTTAAGAGAGATGGACCAAAAAGCAATTGTTCTGTATTTAATTTTTAATGTTTAATCTCTTCTGAGAGATTTTTTTCTCAGAAATAATCTTTTACTTTAATGAAAAATGCAGTTATTTTTAAAAATTTGATTGTACTATTACAGATTATATACAATACACCATCTAGTATATATAATTCAGCCTGGCATGCTCTAGGTACATTATTATCATATTATTTACATGTTTTCTGCTGAACCTTTTTGAAATACATTTCACTGATCCTCTGGTACACTTTTATCACATGACTCTGAACTCAAATTGTCAGTAAGACTGTCTGGGTGTATCACGACTATAAAGGAACTGAGAAACTGTCCATATCTGCTATCAAGGTATTATATCACTCCCTGCTAAGGTGAGGAACATATTCTAGCTTGACACTTAGAATCCACTTCAGGGGAACATACTGCCCACCCTCACCAAACTCAGAAACATGCTGGAGAGAAGACGACTGTTTTGGTTTCTTTTTAAGTGCTGTTCTTTGGCCTGGGTCTAAGGTATGTCTGGACTGAAGACTCACACACTATCTGCTTTTCTTGCTTCCAGTGCCATTAGAAAATGTCAGTGTTCTCCCCAGAACCAGGCAAAAAGCACTGAAAGCCATCTAAATGACTCTCAAAGTGCAGGCTAATTTCAGGAGGTCCATAAGTAAACTCCAGCTGGGTATCTTTCTAGAAGATACCAGAAGTCCCCCTTCACACCTGCCATGCAGGTGTTCTGTTGCTCACCTCTATGACAATGAATCAGACACCTTGTGAGCTTTCAGCTTTGCTGCCCCTTTGTGCATATCTCGTGTGTCAGAAGATACTGAATAGGGGAAAAAAAACCATATGGTGATAGGTTACTGCTGCATATTCAATGGAAGACCCAACCATGAGAAAATGAGCTGGACTTCTCACACTGAAAAAACCCTGTTACTTATCTTACTGTAACATATTTTCACTCAGCCTTGCATGAAAATACATTCTTGGCTGTGATGTGGAAAGCAATATAGAAGTTGCCTATCTACTAGAATTCGTACTGTGGAAAATATACTCTCTCCAGGAATTTGATTGTTTCAGGTCTGTAATAATGCCTAAGCTAAGTAGTCAAAGCCTTTTATCTACATCTTTATCTCAAAGAGATTGGTTTCAAACTTACTTCAGTCAGAGTACCTAAGAACTTGTTGAGAAATAATTCATGCCAGCAGAGTATCTTGAAGCTCTTTAATCCTAATTCTTTTCACAAACAAGTGTAATATATGTAATTTTCCAGGATGACAACTAGAAAGTTGAGTGAATGCAGGAAGTCTTGTATTATTAGTCAGTAAACAGGCTGCAGGTACATTTAGATAGGATTATTTAGATGCAAGAACAAGCATGAAACAGAATTAATAAAGTATTATTTATAGTATAAAAAACCAGTAGGGCTGTGCTGTAAGGAACCAAAATGCAGGGAAAAGAGGAGATTTGGGAATTATACACTGAATTGCAGCTACTTTCCACCCAACATCTGAATGATGCTTTGTTCTAGAATATATACATATGCAGAAGTTGGCTTTTGAAAATACACTATGTCTGCTTGTCCTCTTTTTTCCGTCTGACTGTGACTCGTTCATTTCAGAGTAGTTACTGCCAACTTACAAGTATTGGTGAGCGAAGGTTCTGATCTAACGTCAACGTCTGGTGAGAAGTATGACTCCAAAATGGACTACCCCTATGATATGTTACTCATCAGTTGCTAAGTTTTCTCAGCAATGTCTGAAAATACACCTAGGAAGCAGGAATACAGCCAAGCATGCATTTCCAGACTGCCTAAGGCAGATCCCTACATAGGCTGGTACTTGCAATGGCGTATGATGTGCTGTTTTATTAACTTGAAAGTAAGTAAAATGGCCATTAATTTTGAAAATACCGTATCATAGAAAAAACTTGAGGGAAAAAAAGCACTATGGAATGTAAAGTAAAGGAGACAATGTGACCCCTTTCCTTCTGTGAAAGGAGCAGATATTCTATGTGATACAAAAGTCATAAAATGAATAGATGAGAAATAATGTCTTGGAGTCAAGGGGAACAGCCTGACTGAGACAGGGAAGGACTGCTCAACAACATTCTGATTTTATCTCCTGGAGTCTTTCAGACTGGCTTGGAGTAAGAACAGTAAATACATAGTGAAGGGCAGGATTGTCCTCACTTAGTGGATGGACTAGGTTACATGTCTCTCATTTCACATTTTACTCTTAACAAACTTATCAAGTGTTGACATGGATCTAAATATCTTGCCATTCTTAGGTCCTGTTATTCATTCAGTGTCTTTAAGCAGCTATAACACCAGTTCACTCAGTTATTGGGACTCCTTGTCAAATGCATGGAAATTTCCAGTTGGCACACACCAGCCATATTCCTTGTGTTGCCTTTGGTTGGTCTTTCTCATAGAGACATGGCCAAAAGAATGAGCCCAAGAAGCAACTTTATACACCAAACCACACTACAATCCATTTACACTACTTGTGCTACTGGTCTGGTAATGTGGTAATCCACGAATCATGAGACTAAGAATTGCTCAGCGAAAAAGTACTCCTTGCTTTACATTTAAGGAGGAACATATTACAAAGCAGGGAAAATAAATCTTTGTCTAGGTCTTCATACTGCCTAACTTTAGCCTCCTAACCTTGAAGAAATATCAGCATAGACTTTGTATGATATGATTAACAGAGATAGAGATAAGGATACTTCAAACAAATTATTTAGAGGAGGAAAGAAAACTTTCCTCTTTGTCAGTTTAAGGAACCTGCATTACCCCTCTGGTGAGGAGACTGGTAACAACTGAAAATATTTAGCACTACTGCACTTGGTTCTCACTCCAGCACACCAGTAGCAGTGTTTTGGAACTGAAGCACTTGACCTCCTCACCTACCCAGGAACTAAAACGAAAAGATACCCACATTCTTTTACCCCTCCGTGATGGCTGACTTTAAAAATGCTATTCCCAGCATAAGACAAAACTTACCAAGAGGCCAAAGGGCTGAAACTGCAATGCAGAGTTGCTACAGACCCACTTTTTGTCTAAGAGCACATTGGGCCTGGCATTGATGGAGCACCCAGTGAAGCAATTGTCCACTCTAGAAATAAGAATGGCAGGCCTGGGAAGAGTATTTTCATTTATCAGCCACACACTTTGCATGAAGGCTATTGTTTATTAGGGTGCACTAGAACTCTTTCACAAATATCCAAAGAAAAATGTCTTCTTCAGAGAGGGAAATTTCTGCTTATGCTAATTGCCCTGGTGTGTGAGACAAAAAGCAGAATTTGTGCCAGTCTTTATTGTTTCCTCCTCCTCACATGCCAGCCTTGCAGTATCTTGCAAAAGACAATATAATGACTGAGTGATAAATGTGAAAATCTGCCACCTTTCTAATGATTAGCAAAACCTTCTGCTTTTGCATGTTATCATGTTCCAGAAACTGGGGAAATAATGTTCTGAAATTAAGTAAGGTTAAATAGCCTTATTAACAGAATAATCATGCAAGTTGCTTAACTGTTCTGTTAATCACAAGAAACAGGCATTTAGTGGCATCAAACACTAAACAGAAAGCAAGAGAAGGCTTCATATTTTGATGTCTGATTCTTCTGACAAATGATTATCATTATTGTCTTCTCCTGTGAAACCATCTTCAAACAATATATTCTTAAATATTAGAGTGAATATGTAAATAATGAATGCCTGAAGATTTCCCAAGCCAGTGCAGAACTGTATGTGCTTTGAAAATTAATGCTGACAAAGTATGCATAATGCTGTGTAGTACTGAGTAAAACTCTTTTATTCTTAAATTCACAATGTTCATCTGGAAACCTACTGTACTGGGCAAAGTACTGTGATGACTGAAGTTAAACTCACAGTTGCCTCTTGATATATCACAGTATGTCATTCAGCAATACCACTGAGGAAAATGTAATTACTATAAAGATGCAATATCTTGTGCCTTGGGATTTCTCAATAGGTAAGTAAGAAATAAATTCCTGTCAGGACTGCATGAGTATTGTTGTAGAGATGTAGGATCAGACCAGCTGGGTCATAAGCCATGACTCTGTGTTGAAATAACTGGTCACAGGGGATATATTCTTTTTTAGCTGCAGGCTATATGCCTTTTCTTTCCACCTGACTGTGTAGAAACTTGTTCACTGTCCAAATGAATGCTCATACAACACATTAAATTCCCATACTATCCCTGTAAGGTAGAAATCTTAACAGAGAAACAACTGAGGGCCAGAGATATTGAAACAAACAAAAAAAACCCAACCATACAAACAATCCATGTAAGGACAGAAATTTACTCTTTGGTTCCAATTGATAGCTCTCTCCCGAGACTCTTTCCTTTCATAAAGCAATATAAAGCATATAAACCCCACAGGCACTGATCTGCTGGACACAAGAGTGAAATCTAAGACACTGGCCTCCAAAACACTTTTTGAGCATGACCCAAGTGACCTGAATCACTGCCTTTTCCTTTGGAATAAGGACTTCACTCACAGCTTTGTTCTGGTGCTTCAATGACTGTTGTGATTGCCAGGAGGAAGAGGCATTAACACCCACACCCTGCCCCAACTTCAGTACAAAATTTAAAGCTCCTACTATGGATCTATTTTGATTTATTTTAAAGTCAAATATACAAATAAAATCAAAGGTAATTGATTGCTACTTATAAAGAACAGAAGAGATTCCCACTTGTGACTTCTAAAACTTGCATGCCATTCTGATAATGTCGTGGGTGTGAGTAATAAAAAAGAAGATGCATAGGTAGTTGTTCATGCTCAATTTGTTTCCATTGGAGCTGGCTCAGCATAGACTAATGAGACTGAGGTCTCAGATTACTCTTGGAAAGACTGATAGCTTCTTATACCAACATTTAAATATGGTTATGGCTGGAAGGGACAAGCTCATCTAGCTCCAACCCCCCTGCCATGGACAAGGACATCCTTCACTGGACCAGGTTGCTTAGAGCTACATTGAATCCAGCCTTGGACACTTCCAGGGATGGGGCATCCACAGCTTCTCTGGGCAACCTGTTCCAGCACCTCATCACCCTCACAGTAAAGAATCTCCTCCTCATATCTGTTCTACATCTACTCTCTTTTTGTTTAAAGCCATTAACTATTGTCCTGCCACTACCTGCCCTGGTAAAAAGCTCCCCTCCAACTTTCTTGTTAGGGGCTGGAAGGCTGCAATTAGGTTACCCCTGGTGTCTCCTCCAGGCTGAGCAATCCCAATTGTTCATACGAGAGCTGCTCCATCCCTCTCACCACCTTGGTGGCCTCCTCTGGACTCGCTTCAACAGCTCCATGTCCTTCCTGTGCTGGGCCCCCAGAGCTGGATGCAGCCCTGCAGGTGGAGTCTCAGCAGAGCAGAGGGGCAGAATCCCCTCCCTGGCCCTGCTGCCCACGGGGCTCTGGATGCAGCCCAGGACACTTTTGGCTCTCTGGGCTGTGAGTGCCATGGCTGGGTCATGTCCAGCCTCTCACAGCCCCCCCAGGTCCTTCTCAACAGGGTCCTTCTCAACAGGGCTGCTCTGGATCTGTTCATCCCGCAGCCCATGTTGGTACTGCAGATTGCTCCAGTCCTTAATTTAAACACCAGGCTAGGATGAATGAATACAGCAGCAAGAAAATTGTAAAAAAGCTTCAAGGAAAACCAAGCTGTCTGCAAGCCAAGACTCTGCAATGACAGAGAATATATTCCTGTGAGGGTAACAGACTTCTTGTTTTTTCTCACTTGCTCATTTTCATTCTTTTTTTGCCTTTTGCTTCTCAGAGGCATCATCATAAAATTAAGCCTTTTTAAAAGTATTTTTCTTTATGTCTCTGTGTGTTCAGAACAGTTTATTTTGTCTTGAGTTTACACATGTTACTGGCAGAATTCTAAGAAAATGCAGTTGCTGCAGGAAAGTATAATCACTTTGAATAAGGTTGGTTTGACTCATTACTGATGCAACTTCACTGATTTTAAGAGGAACCTAACTAAAGAACAAGGTGAGCCGAGCACTTCAATGCTCCACATACTCCAGAGAAGCCCTTTGTGGCTGATATTCAGAAGTGGGAGAATAGTTAAAATATGAGAATAGTCTTCCCCTACCAAGATGTCAAATATATTTTTCTTCTTCTTGAGATGACTCAAGAGCACATGGATATATATAAATCTGAGCTAATGAAGTATTTCAACCAAAGTGTATTGGTTCAAAATTGCATTTGGCTTCCTTTTGCATGAAGTTTGTCTAGCTTCTTGTTCTAGAGTTCTTCAATATTGCAACATGTTGTACTGATCACTTCCATTAACTAGAAATTACATGGAATACTGACTTTCCATTATTTTGGACTAAAAATTTGTAAAATTATGTATATTAATGAGTTTATTACATTAATAATGTTTTAAGTACAGAACTCTGTATTTTTAAATTTCTTTCCATAAAACTGTGCTGAATTCTTTACAACTGTAATCACACGGATGAGAAAGAAACAGCACAATAATTGCTTTATCGCAAGTTCCCTCTAGCAGCACAAACATCCTTGAAAAAAAAAGCAACTATGCAATTCATAACAAATGTTGCCTGCATTGTAAGTGGTTCTATACAATACTATAAAAATAATCTAAACCACAGTATTGCTGCTTCAAATCTGTTGAAAAGAATTAGCCATCTGTCATGACAGCAGCTTGACCTGACGGAACCTGCAGAGCAGCGGTGAGATCAGCGGGGTCCCCGCTGAGCCAGCAGTCCCTTCCTGCTGAGCCAGGCCCTGACGCTATTCCCTGCCACAACAGGTTGTCCTCAGCAGCGCCTCTTCCACTTGTTCTCTATGATCTGGAGCACCACTGTTGCCTGGATTTCCAAATAGAAACTGTGCAAGCTCATTGAAACCATGAGGTTCCACAATAAACCCAGGTAATAAGCTTGCCTGATATATGTCAGAATCACCTGCAGATTAATACTCAATTTCTGAATTTACAAGTGGCTGTCAGTCCCATGTTATGTTCCCTTCATAGGAAACCAGTGATCAAGCTGCACTGCCTGTGAAATGTGCTAATGTGAATGAAGCCTCTGAACCTCATCCATTTCTTTCCTTGACCAGTGTATTATTTGGGTCAGCTAATGGTTTACAGAAAAAACATTGGTTAAAGAAGGGATAAATTATTAGAGAAGAACACAGGAGTGGTGGATATAATTTCAGTCTTGGTTATTCTCTCATGGTATTGAAGCGCAATAACACAGAAAATTATAAAGAAACAAAGGTTTAAAAATTATGTAAACTGGAGAGCTGAATCGCTCCTGTGAGCTGCTGAGTAAACTATTGAGCTGGTGGAGCTCATATGTACTTCATTTAAGTGTTGTAAGAAATTTTATCAGTGAGCATATTCATTGAAAACATGGGACTATCAGCATCTAGTCCACTTGTATGCAACAGGAGTAATAGGTGCCCTGCAATAATTAGTACTTACAGAAGCTTCTGAGATACACAAACATGAACATACCTATCTACATGAACATTATCTATCTATCTATCTATCTATCGATCTATGCCATTGACTTCAACTCAAGTTACTTCAGTTACACTTAGGAGACTCTTCAGGTTAAAAATATGCTGGGAAATTAACTGCACTCCTCATTTAATATGATTAATATCCTGCATAATATTTAGACACCGTTTATCTGTTTCAACAGTTTCAACTTTGCTAACTTTTCTGTTCTTTCCATAGGCAATTAAAAAAGATATGACTGAAATTCTTCCATCTCAGTCAATTGGATTGATGATTTTTAATGGAGAGCATTTATTCCAACCTTTAATTAAGTTTGGCAGTCTGAAATCATTAATCTTTGCTTCGAAATTATGTACTGTAAGGTGTGCATTTAAAACCATACAAGTCAATCTTGTTATGAGATGGATGTCTAAGTGATAATGCAGCTTTCTAGAAGCTGCCTTTGAATCTTTTAAATTACCTTTCCTTGGTTTGTGACATAAACCATCAAGGATTTGCCCCAGCAGAGCATGAAATCAACCTCAGTGTGACACTCCTTTGGCCAAAAGCAACCATTTAATCTTGAAAGGTTATCATAACAGTTGACAGGCAAAAATCTGATCTACATTCTCCATCCCACATAACCCTTAACACAGAGTTATTGCTTAAAGAAAGAACCAACTGCATTACCTGGTATTATTCTGCTAGATTATTCAGTAACTCCTACGACCAATTTCCTTGTGAACATATTTGCAATAGCTTAGCCTTCTGGGTGGAAATAATTTCATTTTAGTATGTTTTTTGGAGCAGTGCCAGAGTTACAGGCATTTTTTACATAAGAGAATTCTACAAGAATCAAAGTACATACCTTGAGATACTGCATTCTCTTTCTATAGGAAAATAAGGAGTCTTAAAGACAATTAAAGTGTAAAATCTTTCTGGTAACCATCTTGGACTTTTTTATCACCAGCTAGAAGACCTTATAGTTATTGTTTTGGCCTTTACTGATGCTTTAAAGTACAGCAAACATAAAATGGATGGGGGATGAAAAACCACAGAGAACTCTCCCACGCAGCTGCTGTTTGGAATACAGGGATCAACAAAACATATCAGTTAGGGATACCTCTGAATGAAGACAGTCTCTGGGTTTGATTTAACAGTTTCAGCTGTTGTCACAGAATACCTGGCATCCTGTGAACACGAACAGGTCTTTCTGGTAATAGCTTTTGAGGCTGTTACTCTTCCCCCACTGAGGTTCCTCTCTCTTTTCCTACCTCAGGGTGAACTGGTGGTGCAAGTGTTCCATCTCTTGGTGGCACAGCTTCAGCTTCAGGTCTGTACTGAACTGCAGTTGGTAGATAATTTATTATTATGGCCTAGAGGAAGTTTGGAATGTTTCAGGCAATAGGGTACAAAGTAAAGCTGATTAAAAAATGATGAAGTTTTGCAGACATTTGAAATGTATGCCTTCAATTTCCTTATGAAGAAAAATGCTTTGTTTGGAAGATTCTGATATTCTCTTCCAGAAGTCAGATGTAAAATCCAAAATCAGAAGTAAAAGGGAAATATAATTGTGGAAAATGTGAAAGTTTTTAAACAAGCACTTACCCTGTCCTGCACACAAGAAAAGAAACATGAAATTTTACTTTTATGGATTTATTTTTCTTTTTTTAGAAAGAAAGTAATTTCAGAGAATGGGTCTTTTTGTGGTAATCATTGACTGTTCCGTTATTAAATAACCACTTGGCACTGTGAATGTTTCAAAAGGTTTGTACCACTGAACTGTAGGAGTTGTGCACACTAACAGATCACCAGCTGGATGTTTAGAGCAGTCACAGCACATGTTGCTTGATGCAGGTACACTAAACAGGTAGAGCTGGGGAAATCCTTTCATTTTCACTTCCACACAACTAAAAAGCCTCTTTGCAGATATACCCCTTATTTAATGAAATCCTACACACTCAAATTGTGTGCTAAAGCTTCCACTACTAAAGGGGAGGGTGCCACTCCTTTAATTTCATAGGCAACACTATGATATGATTGATTAAATGTAGACCATGGGAGTCAGGAGAGTTGCACTTGTGGGGAACTGTGAGTTTAACACTGGACGAAAGAAATATGTATTTTCTAAAGGGCAGTCACAACTATTTTGTGCAAGCCTTGAAATCAGAAACATATTGTACCTGTCAGCCTAAAATGAGAATGTAGACTACAGCTTATATCAACCATGAAGCTGATCTCAAGTTTCTTCAGCATTTAAAAAACTAAGATATACCAGATTTCTGGATCACATAAAACAACATTTCCATTATTTCTTTGTAAGTTTTGCGTATTTAGCCATTTTATTGCTTGCTCTTGTCAAATGAAAAACTATTCAACAAAACATCCACTAACAATGACCCAGCTGTTTAACCTCAAGCTGCCCATTTCTACATTTATTCCACATTTCACTCTCTAATATAATCACTCGTGTTTGGAATAGACATGATGAATTGACCTGGCCTTTATGTATTATTACTTGATTAGTTTTTTCATATTTACTGAAAAAAGTAAAATCAGTTACTGAACGTTCTTATTAATATTAAAGTGCTTTTGCATGTCCTTCGTGCTCTTTAGGACAGTTGCTATATAACAAAAAAAATTTCTCCTTTCTTCTGCACTACAGCTAAGTAAATTTTCATTAATAATTATTAAGCTTTATGACTATTTAAAAAAAATAGTTTAATCTGTATGAATATCTTCAGGTAAATATATTTAGACCAAGGACCATTTATTATCATTTGTGTTGTCATACTGGCACTAAAGGCATTTTTGACATTTTAGTTCTATATGAACCAGACTTATAATTACAAAAAATGAGACTTGGCTGCTCTGATGCAAAGAGGTGTGAGATGGGGTTCATAATGCTTGGTTTGGTTCCCTAGGATTTATTTCCTATGTTGAGATGATGGTGTGAGCCACCACACTAACTTCTCAAATAATTAAGACTGGAAGGAGGAATAAGATGTGTGAAATTCTGGCTCCGACAGTAAACACAGTTTAAGTGTTTTTCAATCTGCAAAAAAAGTGTCTTAAGATAACCTGCATCCATAGGCAAAAGTCGTTCTTTTTTCTGGAGCTGGGGTCTAATGCATGAGCAGTGGGCTGCCAGGATTAACGGCCACATTTTCAGTGCTTTGGTTCTAAGCATTACCCAGCTCAAGTGTTTAAGCCCACAGATTCATCTTCTCTTGGCTGAACATATACCACTGTAGGATGCCACAGCCACCTGGGCTAACATCAGCCATAAAGTAAGAGGAAGGCCTTTGCTCTTCTAGGCGCTAGAGGCTTCTGTAGCAAACTGGAAAAATTCAGTGTATATACATACACACACATATATATATATATAAAAACACATATATGTTTATGAAGTTGGCTTATTTAATTATCAACTTCACAAAAAGGATACAAAAAGTGAGTAGTTTAGGACAATATAAATTCTTCCTGGGGCAAAAAGTTATTACCCAACAGGTTGGGATGTTAAACTAATCTCTGCAAGATTTGTGGCTTATTTGGGAGATCAGATAAATGTAAGAGCCTTGAATATAAGTTTAGAGAAGCTAAAGAATTATACATCCTTTGCATGCTTTCTTTTATCTCTTTTTGCTGGGACATGAAACCTTCAGTCTGTGATCACAGAAACAACATTGTCGTCAGTGTAAAATCAGTATGGTAGGTCAGGAACAGTGTTCCCAATATAAAATAAAGGGTTTTTTTCTTTTTTTCCTCTTAGGGGTCTTTTTAACTACTCTATGAAAGGTTCTTTATCATATGCACTTTTTTTTTAAACTTTAAGACATGTATGTGATACCTTTTCTTTAGTAAGGAACACATTTTAGAGAAACTTACATCATGTACTGCATGTGAATTCTTTTAGACTCCAGCTACTTCTCTCAACTGTTTCTTGGTACATAGAACAGTATATTACCAGTTTGCTTGCCCTGAAGCATGACACTAATTACTAATCATTCTACTCATGTTTATTCTTGATGTACAAGCACCATCTTCTGCCAACCACATAAAGGCATCAGAATAAACCAGGTACCACAGCAGGTTAATAGGTCTAGCCATAGTGTGGTTCTTAATGAACTCTACATTCATGTAAATGTCTATTATACTTAAGGAACTCTGTCATGAATGAAAATCAGCTGAACAGAATCATTAACTGAGACAGCGAGAAAGGTCACTTTGTGCCTTTGGAAGATAGTACTTGCACTTATGTAGCAAGGCCATGAAAATCATATGGAAAACTAAACTAAAACTTCTATCTCATGGTATATTAGGGAGAAAGCATAGTTGAAACAAGGCAATGGTCACTAGGATATTTACATTCCACTTTTCCTGCTTGTTTGTTGTATGACAAGCTCTTCAGATTATTACCTGCAAAAATCAACATAAGAGAACGTGTCTCGTGTCAAATGGGAGTCATAAGAATGAGTGTTTCAATTAATTTTTCTGTAAAAGCTGGTATGGCAACTCTCCACAGTACTATTGAACTACCAAGCAGGTATAAAACAATGCTATCTAATGAGCTGAGAAGATGAGGACTGAGTACTAAGAGAGAAAAACCAAAACAGTTGAGTTCAAAATGGTGCAAGTCTTGGTTCATTAACTGAGTACTTTACTTCACAATACTCCCATAGGTTAGAACAAGCCACTTCAACCAGCACAGCTGCTTGAACAGACAGTTAGTACTATGGGTGCTCGCAGAATTCAAAATAATTCTGTTGCCTATTGTCAGAGTCAGTCCAAAGATCCCTCATCTGCCTTACAACTGTTGGACAAGGACAGAGGCTGAGACCCCAAGGACCCTAAAACCACAACACAGGAGTTCTGGCCTGACTGAGGTTGGATCCAGGTTTCTCCCACAGGTGCATTCACGGATCAAGACGTCCCCTTGAAACCTGTGCAGAAACAATGGGACTGTCACGGTATCTGAGCTGTGTTTGTTGAGCTGTGCTCTGGACTGGTCTGTCCTGTACCTGTTCCCTCAGCGGAGCAAGAAAAACTGCACCGTTCATGAGGTTTCTCCCCCTTCCTGACTTGTGGCCTCTTGCCTTCGAAAGACTATCATAAGTCCTCACAACTTTACCACCTCTGAGATCTCCCCAGGGACAAGATGGATCTATTGGCACATGCCATGAGGACTGCAAAGGTGGTCTATTGGCTCAGCATCACGAGGACTCCTGTCTGCTGTCGGTAGCCATAACCCCCTCTTTTTCTCTTTTCTCTCTCTCTCTTTCTTTCCTTTTTCCTCTATCACACATTGTGACTATCAATAAAAGATATATTGATTTTTTATCTTTGCCTCTTTTTGCATGTTGAAATCAAAACAAACCATCATGACTGTCTGTCAAATCATGACACCTGCATCTCAGCTTTTTACCCAAAAGCTGGTTGTACTTGGATGTACAAATCAGCCTGTTGACACAGCAGACAGTCTACAGTCATGATCATGTCTCACCCAACATACCACAGGAGAAGTCCTCCTTCATAGCCTCTCTCTCTCTCATTCTCTCTCTCTCTCTCTCTCGAAATAGTCTTTATTCTTATTTATGCATTGAGACTGGAATACAAAATTTAACTCTGTGGGCACCATGATTGGGAATATGTGCCTCTGTCACTCTGGATATAAGGTTTCATATTCCTGAGGAAAGTCAAGGGATAAGGCAACTCCCTCCAATACTGCTAGGGTGAGACTGACTGAACTCTGGTCAATCCAGCTGGACTCTCTTGCCAGGAGTACCTCACATGATGAGTGAGGGTTCTGCTCTCGCAGCTCGTATTACTGGTTTCCTTCAGCAACAAAACTGTCCTATAGCTGGAGGACACTATAAATTAAGATATTCTGAAAAACATTTCTGGCTCTGAAGCCACAGAACAGCAGCTCTTACTAAATAAACTTAAAAAAAAATCTGTAAGACACAGTTTAAAGGAAAAGAAGATGCATCACTTACTCGTGACTGCAACATTAAGTATCTCAAGGCTGTGATTTCTCATAAATAAAAAAAAAAGTACTAGAACAAAGCATTATTTCACTAGGTAAAAAACCTTTTCTTATGTCAAGATATCTACTGCATTGTTTTTGCAATGATGGATGACATTACTGATCATTGCTGAAAATCTCTAGCAACACAGAACACTGGATAAGGGTATGTACAGGGATTACTTGTGGTATCAGGAAGCCCTTTCAAACTGATTCAGAATGGAGACTCCATACTTTGCCTTCAGGAATGGCTACAGCTACAGCTGGCACCAGTTGCTTCCTTCTGTTGTGAGATGTGGCATTTTATGAAATGAAAACATTTTCTTACTTTTTGACCAGTTTTAGTCAAGCTGCCCCCTAGACACAGAGATTATTCAAAGAATCCATTCGGCATATAACTTCTCTTTCCCAGAGGCTATGCAAGTGTTAAAACACAGAAGCTCTGACAGGTACAGGTTGCAACTAAGAAATGCTGTGAGCTGGTGCAACACAATTAATGCCCCATGAGACTGCCATTGTCACTCTGAAACTGTCACATCCACTCCCCTACAGATTAACAGTGTTTCAGGTGTTGAGACTTCACAGGGTAACTTTCGGACTTTTCAGAACAGGTGTTTTTGTGTTTTACTGTTTGGCTTTTTCCAGGTGTAAAGGCAGCAATCCCACTACAGCATTGTAGAAATAGCTTGGAGTTGGAGTAGATTTGTTATTTGAATATTTTGATAGGGACTTTGTTATGTTTTCTCTGTCTTATCTGTGTGGTCTGTACCATGTTCCTCCTTGAAAGCACAATACAGCAACAGGAAGACCAGGAACTGAAACCTGCAAAATGTTGTTTTTCTGTGGCATTAGCAGTCTGCAGACCTTAGTATGCTACACACGACCTGACAAATTCTGTTTCCTCCCCACTCTACCATTCATATTCACAAGTAAATAAAACATTTACACATAAACTGAAGCTGTGATATACATAACAAACAACTGAAAAAAACTAAGTATGAAAACAAAAAATCCCCACAATTATGAAGAGGTTGTTTTAATGACAGCTATTAACTAATACACCAAGGAAGAAATCCCCATTCTTCAGTAAATGCGCAAATATTATCCCGTGAAATAAACTGTTGATCAGGATGGAAATGTAAGGTTTTAAAGCTTCTTTTAACTAAGTAGGTGTTCCTAGATGTACAGAAAGCATCTGAGATTTTCATGTGAGATCAAACATAAGAAAAGAGAGTGAGAGCAAAATGTTCATGATGATGACTAATTCAACATGATTTTGTACAACGCTCAAACTTACAACTGATTTATTGTTTTCTTCTGGGAAAAGCTGTCAAATGAGGCAGGCACTAAAGTCACATTTTTGCTCTTTAAATTTGCTTTCTATGAGAACTGAAATCAAATTAAGTACATTTCACACCTGTAGCTATGAGACTTCTGATTTTGATAGCTGGAAACATACTTATATACTTATTTTGCAGTGTTGACATTTTCTCCCCTTCTACAAGAAAGAGCATTTTCTATAAGTCTTTCTTATTTTCTCTTTGCACCTTTTACTCAAGGCTACTAGCATGTGAGGTGAACTGTTTAACTCTTTAAAAAATTTAACATGAAAACACGCACATCTGGCCATCTGCTGCAGCTCAAGAAACTCCAGCATTTCCGACGGCAGCTGTTGACTACGCAAAGGGCAAACCAGGGCAAGAGGGACCCAGAACCTCAAACCTGCAGTAGGTATTCTGACCAAAGCAGGGAGCTGTTCTGAAGTGCCACGGCAGGCATGCCAACATAATCTCACAAACGCAAATAACTTTTCCTAGCAACTGCGACGTGCTCGGTTATTTCGTGGCCATCGCCGTGGCTCAGTACGCGCATCCCCGCGCAGCCGGGCTCCCGGGGCGGTGCGGGGGCTCCACCGTCCGGCCCGAGGCTCACTCACCATGTTGACCTCCGAGACCACGTCGATGCTGGCGATCTCTATCCGCATGCCCACATCCACGGGCGGACCTGCGGGGGGAGTGGGAGGCGGCGTTAGCGGACCGGGGGGGGCCGGAGCGCGAGTCGGGGGGCGCGGGCGCCTCACCTCCGAAGTCGGGGCGGAGGCGGATGTCGTAGCCTTGGAGCAGCCTGTCCACGGTCTCCTTCACGTAGGACATGTTGCTGGGCCCGTCGGCGCTGCGGGAAGAAGCACAAACTGGTTAGGAAGGCGGCCGGGCGGCCCCGCGCCCGTCTCCCTCCCTCCGTCTGCCCCCCGGCGGCGCTCACCTGCGCGCCGCGCACGCCACGGCCAGCGCCA
>VXBR01001840.1:530631-547651 GCA_013400215.1 Cisticola juncidis | reverse complement strand
GCTGAGGGCGGTGGGGCCCCGCGGCTGGCGGCGCACAGCGGGACCGAGAGCCCCGAGCTGCCGTGGGGAAGGGACTGCCACCGCCGGGATCGCCCCGCCGCTGGAGCGCCGGCTTCCCGTCAAGAGACAGGGAATAATTGCTGAGGGCGCTTCGGCGTGAAAACTCCCCTCGATGTTATGTTAGGTATAAAGTGAAAGGGCATGGCAAACTGGACAGAAATGGCACGTTTTGGTGTAAAGGTAGCGTTTTGCCGAGCGGCGGAGGCTTGAGGACGCGCCCGCCCCACATAGCGCTCGGCGCTCCCGCAGCGGGCTGGTGGCGGGGGCTGCCCGGCCGCGGTGTTCAGAGTGTTCCGGATAACTAATGTTTAGTTGCACTTCTTTTTAACCAATGCAATTGATCTTGCGTTTAGAGCGCGATTTTCTTTTTTAAGACTCTCGGAATGGATGCTCTAACGTAACCTGACACTCTTGTGCATCATTACACAGTGACTGATCGGAGCCCTGTGAGCAGTTTATGGCTTTGCCCGTGCCCCTCGCTTTCACAGTAGCGTAGCAAAAATAACATTTATCCCTTTCAGGTTCAGCTCGTCTCCTCTGTGCCCTTGGATAAGTATTGGATGCTTTTGAGTCTGCTACGGCATCATGCAGACTTGTTTCTGAGAAATGGCAGACTTGGTGATTTTTTTTTGTAGCTGAAATATGTTACGATATTTGAAAAATGCTGTAATATTGATACAGTTTGTGACACATGTTCTAGTGATAGTTTTGAGCATCTTTTGGAACAACTCTTTGAACAATGCATTTTTCTATGAAAATTTGTCATTCTTGGAGAAGAACCACAACTTGCTTCCTGAGGGCTTACTATTCAAGTCTTTCATCTCACATCTGCTTTCTCTAACCATAAGTGTACAAGTTTATGAAAATAATTGTTTTTTTAATTCTTTGTAACAGTGTATAATAAATATTTTCAATTTTCTTTAAGGCATTTTGTATTTTTTTCTTTTCCTCCTAGTTCAGTAATTAGCTGCAGAAAAACGTGACCTCCCAGCTCAACCTGAGACTACTTTAGGATTGCTGTTTGGAAAGAGTTTTGTTCAATTATAATTGGTGTGGCTTGGGTAGAGCTCTTTAAAAAAATAATCTTACCTATAGCTGTCTTCGAAAAATATCTTTTTAATTAGAGTTGTATCAGAAACAGCCATCATAAAATTATTGGTTCTTCTGAAGCACTGAATTAGTCCCTTTTACTGCTTGATGTTATGCAGCATTACATTTAGCTTTGTCATAAGCCATATGAAAGTCAGATATGCCTGTATTTGAGTACGGCCACTTCCATGGCTTGTCAAAATCTGTCTTAAGGTATAAGTGCAGGGGTATATTCTATTAGAATTCTTAATCTGCTGCACATTTCAGGGCAGCTGCAGTTCTGGTGAATTGTAGTCTGGCCCCTGGACTGAATGCCCATTTAATGATTGAACTGTTCTAGGTGAATTTCTGATCTTACTGTCTGGTCTGAGAAGGCATGAACAAAGCCTGTCCTGCAGGTCTCCTGCATCCATCAGGGATGTCTCAGCCCAGCAAATATACTTCCAGGAGGGGTGAGGATGTTCTTATTGGCAAGCTGGTTCCTCTGAGAGCTCTCCTAACCAATCTGTCCTGGGTTCTGGAGGCCAGCCTCGAGCTTCCTCTACTGAACATCCCAAAAATAAGACCCAAACTGTTGAAATTCAACTCCATTTTGTACAGCTTGATTACTGGGGAGTTCTGGGCTCTAAACTTGAGTTTTGAAACAACAGCAAATATCCTGCAGTGTGGAGACAATACTGAAAAGATCGCTCAGTAGTGTGGGCTTGGGGACAAAGAGATTTATATGGAACTTTTAATAACAAAACAAGGAGGAGCTGCATGCCATTACACTGCCAGAGCAGAGGGGGGTGAGAAGGATTCCTCTTGCCCTATGGGAAGGATGAAGGAAGCATGTCTGAGACCTGTTTTCTGTTGCTTTCAGGACTGAAAAAGGTAAACTATTATCAGCAGGACTTCCACTTTCACATGTGTTGCCAGCTGAATTAGTCAATGAATTAAGAATTTGAAGTTCTGCACTTTCTTGGAGAATATACTGCTTTTCCAGGCCACCAGCGGGGCGGTATTTTAACGTAATTTTGATAAAAACACTCCATAGTTCTTGCTTCAGGATCTCTTTAACAACCATTTGCATGAAGAACAAAGGCAAAATAAATGAATATGGGGAAGGGCTAATGCTCAAATATTATGACTACTGTTTACAAACTTTTTCTAAAAGCTTATACAGGTGATGAGACATAGGGTGATCTATTTTTGACATGTGCTTCAATGGCAGTGGCTTCTGCAGTCAATAAATTCAATTTAAAACACATCAGTGTGTCTTTCCATCCACTCCAATGGGATTTGCTCAATCACTCAGACTGAGTTAAACCTGATGGGTACTCAACATGCCTTTTGGGCATCTTGGAAGTTGCTGAGCACCCCAGAACATAGGCAAATAATTCTAATTGCAATGGCTAATTTAAAATTTTGGAAATCAGGCTGCTTAGTGTCCAAAATTCTAAGAGTTTAATCTGGAGAGTTTTGCCACTAGTTTTCAATATTTTTAGTTCTCTCTCTCACCTCTGAGATACACAATTTAAATCTGTGTCATTTAATAAGACTGGAGATAACACAGCTGCTATACCAAGAAAAGTGCATGTCCTCTGCATGGAAGTGTCTAGCTTGACAGAACTAATTAAATATTTCTATTGCTATTATCTTTTCTGTCCACTCTGTCAGTGAAATGAGCTCCCATAGCAGAGCTACTACCCTGACCCATGTGTGCTATTTAGTGATGACACCAGCAATGTGCTGGGGTGGGATGCAGCCAGCTCACAGCCTTATAGGAGCTGTAACCCTGTTGTACCAAACATAGTTTAGTTTTCAAACACCTGTGGTGGCTTCAGTTTCTGCTCTTCTGGTCTTTAACTATGATTATTTTCTCATTTTGTTGTTCAATTTTTTTTCTTGAAACCATTGTTAATGATAGTGCCAAATTCCTTTCCCAATCATTTCTACTCCGAGTTTAGAATCTATAGGGCCAATGAGATGACACAGAGCTTGTAAATAAGATTTTAAAAATATTTTTTCTAGTCTGTATTAGAGGAGGCAGATCTTATGAAGGAATAGTTTCGTATTTGTTAAACATAAAAATATGTAAGCACTAATAAAGTAAACCAACTGAAATCTACTAGCTCTAACATATTAACCATGACACTTTTTTTGTATTCTGAGGCATGTCAAATGCTTACTAGAAGCAAGACAAATAATATAATCATAAAGCATGATGCAGAAAATATCCTGGGCCAAACACATGTTCATTTTTTACCTTCATTATGTTTAAACTTTCAGGAAGGAATCTTTTTTCTTACACAAATTAATGTTTCCACTTTATTAAATTATTAAATACATTTTTTACTGGTCATTTTAATTTGGCATTAGAAAGTGAACACCATACAAAATCATGACAATGCGATCTCTCTCTCTCATGATATTTTGTGCCTTCTTAAAAGTAGAAGGAAAGTAGGTGTCTCTGTGCTTCCGCTCAAAACAAAAAAGGGCAGCTGTGTCCCTAATACTGTAGACTTTGTATGTGAAGGTGATGACTGAAAATATTAACATTTGTAACACAGACAGGTTTTGAGAAATTGCAAAAAAGGGATTTGCAGACCTGGAGTACTCTTAACCTGTGTCCAACTGGGACTGCTGTATGGATTTTTCATACTACATACACAGCTGAAAGAGAAATGAGAGTTAGGATGGGTACACTGGTTTGTTTTTTTTTTTTTTTACTTGGCACTGAGCAGGTGACATTTTGCAGTAATTATATTAATAATATAAATTCAAAATTTTAGATCAAATTTTTTAACAATTAAGCTGAATGGTTGTGTTTCAAAACTATAAAGTGAAACCTTGGAATTGTGAAATAACCCCTTGCACAGGTAAAAGACAAATCTTGTTCATGTTTATACATAAAGAGGTGGGTAACGAAATAGGTCACTTATTTCATCTGCTTAGTGATAGCGCTACTGTTGTTTTACACCTGCAGTAATCCCTGGAGTCAAATAGAGCTTGTGAGCCATCTTCTCAAATGACAGAAAACTGCAAGCTGGAAGTGCTTTTAGTGTGCCTTGGGGATTTCAGAGCAGCAGCAAAGCTGCACAAATGATTGAGAAGAGCTGAGGACTGACATGAACTTGTGCTTTACCCTGGGATCTGTAGACAGTGTGAGACTGATACCCACTGAGGAGACCACCTCACCCTCACACCTGTTTCCTTTTCCTTTGGGTCTTTCAGTAAGCCCTCACTCTTATCTCAGGAAAGAAGATGGTACATATCATATCCTCTTTGTGCTCCATTTTCATCCCTCTTTTTATACCCTGTAAAGATCGATTATGATCATTCTAATGCATGTTCTATTTTGTTTTAAAAGACTGTAAAATGCTTAGGACAATTCTTTTAAGGAATAAATAGTAAATACCAAAACTGTGAATCATAGTTACCTTTAATAGTCCAAATGAGAAGAGAATATATGAACTACAGAATTATGTAATTTCTCTAGCCAGGATAATTTAGTGAGTGTTTAATCATGTCAGATAAACATCAGTACTACTCATTTGAAACCCCTTTTTAGATTTCCCAGTTTTTGTCTAGACCACCATTCAATATCCATTCTTAACATTACAGAATTTGCTTCCTCTCAGGATGTGCATGCCCAGCACTGCATCCCTAATGAGAGAAAATCCTACAGCAGTGCATTTTCTTTGCCCTCCCTCCTCACCACCTATGGGAAGCAACCTTGCTTCAAAGTCCTTCATCCCACATGTGAAAGATTCAGAAGCTCCTTCTGCCTCCAGTTCTGGCTTAAGAGAAATAGTACGGGCTAAAGAGTAAGATCTTTGTGCCAGTTGCTACAGAGATTATCAAAAAAGACAATTTTAGCTTCAGAGGAGGTTACTCCACTCATTCAGAGTAAGTAAGAAGGACAAGTCACAAGCGTTCAGACAGACATGAAGAAGGTGAAGGCAGCAGTTAGTCTGTATGCATTTATTCTGTATAGTTTTAATGGGCATAGTAAATACAAGGAGCCAGTGATCTTAAGTGTTGTTGGAAAAAGGAAGGCAGTTGATGGCAGCATTGCAGAAGCTGGTTTTAAGGAGGTATTTAAAGAACAGAGTCATACGAAGTATGATATTATTTGATTTCTCTTAAAAGGTACTTCAGATGCTTCCTTTTACAGCTCCTAAAAACTGAATTTTGTCAGTAGAGGCAGTGTGTCAGAAGCAGTATAGAAAGAGTTAACACCCAATGCTTTGTCTTGGAGAAATTGAGCATGTATACCTTTTGATTACAAGCAGCTCCCTTGATTTTAAGAGGCTGATGCAAACTGTGGCAAGGTGCTTGTACATTTATAGGACTGAGAACTTTGCTCCTCTGCTTTTTAGGCCTGCTCCTGTCTTGATTTGTGCAGGGTTTCTTTAGCATAAGAAATGAAACACTGTTAGTGGAATGGCTCAGAAATTCTTGTTCTGATAAATGGATTTATTTTACCCAGCTTTGGCTTTTCACTGTTTTCTGAAGCAGCTCACTGCAAAGCCCTATTTAAATTATCAGGTTTTATGAGTAATATTCTCATGCTTACAAACATTTTACCACACAGAGCCACTAGAATGCAATGTGTCTCTGTTGCATTTCAGTGATGTGATGCACTCACTACAAACACTTGTGGATGTGAGTCATGTAAATAAGAGCCTAGCTTGTTTTCTTCTAGCAATAAGGAGATAGAATGGTTGAATTTAGTCACATATGCAATTTCTCTGGATTATCTTCCATAAGTGTGTAGCTCAGAGAGTTCCTTTCTCAGAAAGAATTAAGTAAAAACTGGAGTAAAATGAAATTTTCTTTGAGAAAATATACATTTTTGCATTATGTACTCTCAAGAAATTTTGAATTAAGATATGTTCCTGAGGAACTTGGTCCATCTTTGAGGTTAATGCATTTCAGAGAATAAACTGAGCTTGGCTCTGCAGTTGAGCAGGAGGTAGGCTACTCAATTTTCCTTTCCAGTTTCAAGATTTTTGTTATCTTGTGGATTTAAAGGGTGGTAACGTTGCCTTCTCCCTCTACTTCTGGTTTAAATTCTTCCATAGAAATGGTAGTTCCAGTTCCTTTTTAACCTCCAGTAGCCTCTGCTAATTTGATGTGTTATATTGTTGAGAAGACTGAAGATCCCGGCTAGTTGTTTCTCAAAACTAGTTTTACATTAGAAGTTTTGGGGGTTTGACTTAAATCTGTTTTGTGATGAAAACTGGTGCTGAAGAGAGGACTCTTCTATTAATTTTAAAACTTCCAGTTTTAAAATTAAATCTATCCAAAAGTATTTTTAGTGCACTGAAGACCCAGACTCCAAATCACATACTCCTTAAACAGCTAAGTTCAGTAAGAAAGGAAACAGAGCTTTTGGTTGAGATTTTATAGTCCCTGTTTTTTAAGAGGTTGTACCTATATATGGTAAAGCCCTATAAAAGAAAAGATAGAACAGAGCCAAAAATGGGAATCACAAATAGAAACAGTTCTTTATCTTGCTGTTGCACCTATCTCATGAAAGGTAGATATTTGATATTTCCACTCATTATCAAGGTTGTGTGCTGCTTCCAAAGATGGAGGTGACAATAAGAAAAAATTGCATTGTATTTCAAGAATATGTTTACAAATATATCACCTCTCACATTTAAGAGTGAGTTTTATGGAAAGAGCAAAATATAACAATAAAACCTGCCAGACTGAAAACTTGCAGGCTGTTTTCTTTGATGATGGCAAATTCCCCTGGAATTCTGTTGTCAATTTACAGCCGTGAAGATGACAGCATTCGGTATCACCATGCACAGTCATAGCTACGCTAGGAGAAAACAAAGTGGACATGATTTTAACAAATGAAATAGTCCTACACACCAGCTGCTTGCACACTCCTTTCTTGTCTCAGGAGCACATTTGAAGAGTGAGATAGATGCTTCTGGCTTGCTGAAATAAAGAGCACATGTGAATCTCTTCTGCTGGCAGTCACTTTGTCATCAGGGAAGTGTAAGATAACAGGTAATTTTACTTACATCTTTAAGTGATGCAGGGATCCAGGTCTAAAATCCATGATTTCTATATGTCATGTGGGTTGGCAGCAGTCAGTGGAAGCAGTCCATATACTGAGAAATGGATCGTGCCCTGTAGTTTTTGCTGCTTTTAGCTGGTTGAAAAAGAACCTTAAAACAAAGGCTAAAGTAAGTGCAAAGTTAAGAATTTGAAGAAAAATGAGAAATTGGATAAAAAGACACATCTGGTAAAGACGTTCCTCAGCCAGATCACAGAACTGGGATGCAACTAGTTTTTTTAGCCCCTGTTGATATCTCTTCCCACTGCAGGGGCAAGCACAGGGGCACAAGGATGCTCCCATGGATAGCTGCTTTGATAAGAGCTGTTTAGGAGTGATGTTTCAATGGTGTGGGGTATTGCTTTATTCACTGTTCATGCATTTTGGAAAAGACTGAACTTTTTATGGCTGCCTTCAAACCCAGTTCAGAGGACAAAACCATTTTGACCTCTCTTTTAGAGCAACCAGCAGCACGTTAAAGTTCAGGAAGCATTAAAAAGTGAGGTAAGGGATGCAGGAGCATCCCCTTTGCCCATTGAGCTTCTCTTGAGCAGCATCAAGCACATATGTGATGTCAATATTAGCTTCAAACAGCTAATACCATTAGTACCATTTTGGGACAGAAGTGAATAGAGGTTGAAAGAAGATTTAGTTTTGTGTGCAAAAGAGGCCAAAAGAACAAATATCAATATATTAATAATTTGGAAAGCTTTCTCTTTCATCTTTTTCTACTGTAAGGGATGGTTTTGAAATCCTTCCCATGAGTTGACTTCTCACATTCTCAACCCCTTCGTTGTGTGTTCCTTTTCCCTTGCTAAGTGTCTCCTTAAGTGACTTGTTCTTTGATTCAGAGTGTTTCTCTCCCTTCACGAGGTATATTAAGGCTTAATTTTTACTTAAGCTCTGGACATTATCGAGGTTTTAATTTTAGAAAATCTGCAAAATATGTTTCAGAGAGAGGTGCTAGGCCATGTGAGTGGCAGGCAAGTCAAATTCTTTTCACTCCCCTTTCAGAAAGCAAAATGTTGCCTGCTGGTAGTCACATAGGGAACTGAAGAATTAGAAAATTTGTAAAAGAGGATTAAATCACAATAATGAGGCTATAGGAAAACAAAATATTTTAAATGTAGACAAAAACCCAACACTATAGTAAATTAGAAACTCAGAACTTGTTCTGATCCAGAATCACCTGCGTGAGTGGCAGGGTTTTTGTTTATTTCAGTGAGTTTTGGAGCAGGAACTAAATTACCCTAGTTACTAAAGAATACATAAACCAGGGTAGATTTTTACTTCTTCATTTTGGATAAGGAAAAAATCACATATTGCTTTGGGTTAATAACAGAGCACAGGCACCTTATCCATCCTCTTAAAACCATTCATTTTGTGAAGTCTGCCTCCTGGAATTGTGTATTTGTCACTGTTAAATATTCAGCTTCCTTTTTGTCCCCTGGATTTTCCACCCACTCATTTTCACCATCAGCAGTGGAAGTCTTCATTTCTCATGTCTGAGCGGGCTAAGAGGTGAGGGAGGTGATGGTGGAGCCCTGCTAACGAAGACAGGGTATTTCTCAGATAGCATTAATCTCATGTTCTCTCATATCTGTGTCCAGCAGAGAAATATTTAGAAAGCTGATTATGTATTAAATATCTGAAATGAGACACAAAGTTGACAAAATGCCTAAACTACTAAGGACACGGGTATTGGTTAAATACTGACCTATTTGATAATAATAGTGTTTCTATACTTTTCATTTTTAATTCACCGTGTGCATCTGAACTAATTAATGCCTTCAAATATCCCTGCAATATATGGAAGTCTTTTCTAAAATTTGAAGAACAGGAAATTCAGACATGGAGGTGTGGAAATAAAAATTTTAAATGCAGATTTGGATATTCACCTTCACAAGATCTATGTCAGTCTTATGTATAAATTGATGCACGTAGAATGAGCTACACTTGTTAGAAGATTTAGCCTAAATGACTTATCCAAGGTCACAGAAGTCAGAGGCAGAGCTGAGAAAGGATCTGAAGATGCATCCTTAAAGGTAAAAAGCAACTGTGGTATAAAACTATTTCTGTTTTTAAGGGCATTATGCCCAGTGAATTTTATAATTATAATAATGATTTTTTTCATGCTGTTCTTGAAAAATTCAGTCTACTACATAAGACATGAAATGCTGCAGTTGCACTGGATCAAATCCACAGTGTACACAAACTAGCACACTCTGTGACTGTGTCCAGTAGTTTATATCAGTACTGTTGCAAACTCCTTAGAGTGGACTTGTCACTGCACATCAATTACCCATTGATTCATACACTTAGGTAAAAGCAAAAGGGTATTGCACTTTGTCAATTATTGTACTTCTTTCACTCTGCATAAAAGCAGACTACCCCCTTCATAAGAAATACTCCAAGGATAAGAAATACTCCAGGAAGATTCAAAAGGGTGAGGAACTCCTCAGAGGCTCTGGACCTACCTGATCAAACTTCAAGGCTGGCTGTTCTTTTTTGGTGCTTTTTGGATCAGTGGCTTCCAAAAGTCACTTCCAAGCTGAATTACACTGCAATTTCCCTTTGTGTGGGAACATTGTGTGGGAAGGGGAAGAGGAAGAGACTGTACAGTGGATAGATACAGAGACTATTCACTGTGCAAGAGGTGAGCTAGCTCCCTGTACAGCTGTAGAATGGGATTAGCTCCCTCTTGCTTACCACGGAGGACATAGGCCCCCTGCTAGGCTACCACTGTAAAATACCTCTCTGGGTGAGTAGTGAAGATCTGGGAACTAGTCGTGGGAAGTGGCTAACAATTATCCTATCTTGTCAAATAGTCTCAGCTGCCACTGCTGCCAGCGGGAGGGAACAGCACACTGCGCTTACTGAGCAGTTCTCATCCTTGCAAATGTTACTCAGGTACACTTCAAAATATTTGAGAGAAGTACTTCTTAATTTTTTCTCTTTTCTATCTGCTCATCTCTACAGTGTTTTCTTTGCCTGATGCCTTTGTATTGATGCCTATAAGACAAAACTGCCCCCCTTATGCTGCCCACTGCTGCTACAATGCCCTTTCCTTTCTGAGGATATGAATTTTTTTCCTCAGTAACTTAAGATGTGAGTAATGCCACTCCATGCAACAACCACCAGATGGTAATGAAGAGCAGACTAGTTGTGTGTCTTTTGTAGATTTCATTACCACAACGCCAAATTTTGCTTTTACAAGCAGAGCTTACAGGTCTAAACACCAGTTTGTTTGGTTGTTTACCTCCGGGCCAGCTGCTTGGCAGCTCTATTTGCATAAACCCCCCAATCATTCTGTTTGCTTTTTTACTAAAATATATGAAAGGGAATACTCTCTACCTAATGCAAAAATGCTGATATTATTATTTAGTACGAAAATGTTCTCATTATAAGGAATGTTTTGACTGTATTTGGTGTATCACTATATGAGCTATCTCTTGTAAGAAAGTAGATGCAGAACACCTTTAAGTAACTGTATTCCTTGCTTCTTCTGCTGCCATTATATTTCTCCAGATGTTGTGAAGGATGTACCTCTTTCAAGATAGTAATGAAGATCTGTTACTGTGTGTGCTTGACATCAGCAAGGAGAGCAGTGCTGAGAAATGAACCAAATCAAAGCAGAGTTCTTAGCTGATCATTGTCAGTGAAGAAGTGGTGTAGAGCACAGCTCACCAACCCCCCAGAATGGCTACATGAGGGAAGGCAGCATAAACAGAGCCTCTTAGGTACTGCTAGCCCCAGACTTCTGAGAACCAGAGCTCCAGAGATTCAGAAGTCCCAGTTTTACTTACCTGCCTCCAGGATTTCTTTATGCAGTACTTGTAAACCATCTAGGTAAAATTTTCAGGCTTTGCCTGGCATTATACAATCCAGAGACTTTCCAACTCTTTCCTTTCCTCCTTTTAAAGAAAAATGAGGCTCCTCCTCCTTTGGTGCAAGCCAGGAACGAGGAAGGCAGGAAGAAGATCATTAGAACTGTTGCCAATGGCTTCACTGTGAGTCAAGGTCCAGACCTGTGGCTTCCATGGAATATTTAAGTCATACCCCAGGGGTCTGCCCATGACTCGTATACTTCTGGGATTAGTATCTACGTTAGACATGTAATGACTGAGAACAATGAAGCCTTCGAGGAAGGCAGTTTGTTAATGCATCTGCTCTCTTGTTCCTTCTGGGAGCAGTTGCCAGCAGCAGGATGCAGCTGTCTTAAAACCAGTAGGCAGAGCAGCAGACTCTGCCTGGAAGCAGGAATCTGAAGGAGACTGCAAGTGGGAACATCCAGCCTTCCTTCTTCTCTCCTGAACTATGGCAGCCCCCAAAAATTCCCCTACCTCAGCCCCCTGCCTCTCTCTGCCCTGCCTGTCACTTCTGAAGGCTGCAGAAAATTTCCAAATGTTGCTTGCGGCAACCGAAATTTTTGACAGATTTTGACACACTAAACCTGGGAGCCCTGACAGGGAAAGGCAGGATACAGGGCAGTGGCTTCCCAGATTCCTCCCCACAACTTCAACTGCCATGTCCTTCACCTCAGTGAAAGAGAGACAGATTTGTACTGCTATTAGGAAAATCTGAATTTCTCCCTGCGTGAAGAGGTTTTTCTTATCTCATTTTTCTGGGGATGCTCATTTTATCAATAGAAATCAGATCTCCTTGATTTCCCAATTTGCCACTGAGGACATGACTGCAACTTGTTCTGATGGCCCTGGTTGCAGATGTGACGTGGGTCAGTGACGTCCCAAATTATATATGTGCTGGGGAAGTATTGAGGTGAGATGAGAAAGAAGAGATGAAGGCACGTGAATCTCCTAGTGCTTTCTTCTTGACAACACTTTTTGCCCCAAATCACAGTTCATGCAGCAAATGCTTCCACAAACACATTTCCATTGCAATATGTAGAGTAGAGGTCCCCTTAAATATGAAGCTCACAGTTTACCTCCTTAAACATCCATGTGTCAATCACTATAATCCATATAAATCTTCTTGCAATCAGTAATAGCATATATATATATACACACACATACATATATATATATATTTGGTACTCAAAGGATTTTCTAGTCTTATTCTAAGCAATCAAGGACATATGTGTTAAAATAACCATGGTACTGTAGAGCAGTCTTGTAAATACCATATGTCAGAGGAAAAAATACACAGCTAAATGCATGTCGGCATCAGCTCCTGCAGTTTCGTAGGAGTTCTGGCCAGGGAAGTGAAGCAAAGCTGGGCCAGCTGAAGGTTCAGTTTTACAGAGCTTATGCTATGCTCTGAAAAGACAGTTGAGGAGGTGACTAGAAAACTGACCTGGGACACAGCAGACTGGAATTAAGCTCCTGTTCTGCTGCAAATTTCTTATATTGGAAGCAGTTACATTTCATACATTGTGTTGCATTGCCCCTTGATCTTTTTGTATCTCTATTCCCAGCAAAACGGAAACATCAGTATTTTCTTGCATCCGGTCCTTACTTATCTTCTTTATCTAGACTGTAAGTTCTTTAGAGATGTAAGTGCATAGGTAAAAACTTCGTGATCAGATACTGAAATAGGAACCTGGAAAGAAAATTTCTAGCACTACATCAGGAAAGAGAACTACAGGGAAAGCTGGAACTGGGAGAAGAGCCAGAAAGAACTTATGCATCTTACTGTTCCCAGAGCAGAACTCAAGTTTCAGTCAATAAACCCAAAATCTACATTTCTTAAACATAAGTGCATCATTAGAGGTGCAGTTAAGGCCCACAGTGTCCTGATATCCCCACTGATCGAAAACTCTTCCCTGAACTGGTAGTATAGACTTTCCCTGTATTCCAGATCAAGGTTTGGATAAAGTCAAATCATGTAGATGTCCATGATCTCTTTAATCAGTGTTGGAGAAGAAGGGAATGAAAGACACTTCACTAAAGGTATCCTTATCTTTTCTTGGTCATATGCCAAAAATGGGATCAGGGTATGCATTTTCCAAAGAATGGATACTCAGTCCCTGATTTTTAAAAAAGACAGTGTGAAGGCAAGTTGTTTTTTCAAGACTATAAGAAACTCTACTGGTATAGATAGAAACTAAAAAATCCAAGAAATCAATAACTTAGCTGTTTAGATAAAAAACATTGAGATACTTGGCAGGGATCCCAGTTTTATTCTCTTTTCTAAGAGTTATAAGTTTTTAACGATGCAACATATAGCTGGGCATTAAAGATTTTCACAGCCTTTTCAATATTACCTTGTCTATCTTCATGGTTTTGAAGCCAAAACTAAATCAGGTAAAAATCAGCTGAATAATTAAATCTGCTGGGGGAAAATGTGGAACCTATAATTTACCTCTATAACCTGTAGTGTTGGTAGAGCCTATAGAGTTTAGAAAAGGAAAAAAAGAAAAAAAAAAAAAGAAAAAAAAGGCCAACCCAAAAAATAAAAACCCATAAAGGTTAGATAATGACTAACACAAGAAAATAACTGACTTCCTTTTTCTTTCCACTTAATCTGATGGTAAAGTAGAAATGGGAATGGGAAGAGTGATGAGAAAATCTGCTTCTCTGTGTTGGGATAAATAAGAAATGATTAAGCTATACTTAATATCCATAGCTTTGCATAAACCTGCTTTTGAGGTTTGGCCAGAATGTCTGTTTCATCAAAAATCATTAGTAGGATACATGAGTATAGGTACAATAAAAAAAAAAATTATCTAAAAAATTCAAGTGTTTTCTGAGCATATGGAGCCTGGCAAAAATAGTCCCCTTCTTACAATAGTCCCCAATGGGTGAGATTTCTTCAGAGAAGTCTTCGAAGAATTGGTAGTAAAATCTGGAGAAGCTGGGAAAATACTGAATTCAGTAAACACTTTTGGGGACCATCAATGCAGCCTGTGACCACTAAATCCTTCTTGGTGTCATCAAATTGTTTTAGAGAGATGATCTAACCCAGATATTCTGTGAAGAGATCAAAGACCATTTAAAGCTGTTATTTTCAAAACAGCATACATCTGCTGGTGACAAAGAAGCACCTTCAGAGCTTCTGTGTGTCTATGCAACAAATATATTGCCAAAACCCCCCTAGAATAGCTCTTGTCATTCAGAAAATGTTGAAATTAAGCTGGGCAATGGATATATCAGAAGTAATGAACAAATACTCAGAGGTACTAAAGGTGGCTTACAGGATGGTTTACTGTTATTTTGTACTGCTTTAAGTTTCCTTCAAGTCTAGTTTTGTAAAAACTTTATCAATCTACAAATGACATTGTTTTTCAGATATCAAGGACAACAGTCTGGTTTTGGTATTAATCTTATGGACTTCTTGACAATCATTGCTGGATTTAAGGGAGATATTAACCACTCATACATTTGAAATGTTCTAAAATTAGTTATCTAGATTTAGTGAATTTCAGTTTAGCACTTGTAGGGAGTTTTAGCACTTGTAGGGAGTAAATACACTCATGTGGCACCCAGATACGGCATCAATACAACCCGAGGCAGCCCTGGTGGGACAGGAGGGCACTATGTCTACATTTTCTTAGAGAAAACAACATGGGCATCTTTTTAGAAGCCATGAGTATTTCTTGCCCTTGCATGGCATGTCCACAAGTCTTGTAAACTGATGTTATCTTTACTGAATGTTATTTCAGTTACTTCACTGAAGTACCTGTACTGAAGAGACAAAAGGTATCAACAATATTGTTCTTTGTTCTGAAGAACTTAGAAATCATTCAAAGACCAGCTCAGTTCAGTTCCTAGATTTGATGACAGGGGGAGTTTCTTTGGTTTCTAGCTGTAGAAGAACTACTGACTGCAGGCATGGATTTGAGAGGGGGTTGTGTGCTAGCATTTCTAAGGGCATTCATGTGGTGAGATCATTACTGGTGAATATCACTCGAATATTCTATTTCAGTTCATTCAGGGGTCTATAAATATCCAAAAGGTATTGAGATAATCTAAACCCAAGGAGTTCATCCAGGGATCTATACATATCCAAAAGGTATTGAGATAATCTAAACCCAAGAGTGTCCCCAGATCTGCCTGAGTGTTTGTTTTCCTCCTCAGCAGCTGTAATAAGTGGCAGTGCCATAGAGCCACGTTTTGCTCTAAGTTTGTGACTAGCCAGCAAGATTCCGCCCAGTTCTCAATTACCCTCTACTGCCCTCACTTTAGGTTTTTGAGTTTCACTTCTGCCAGCAAAATTTTACTGAGGTATACCTATATAAGATAATCTCTCTAAGAAATATGTTCAATATTCTGCAGTAAGGGTTTACTTTTTATTTCAAGGGAGAAAAACTAGACACTCTTTACTGGAGGCCAGTTCTCAGTATCCCCCTGGCACAATCCATGCTAGAGCAGAAGATTGATCCTGAGAAAGAAATCACTTTAGAAAGAAAACACTTTAGAGGAGATCCCAAGTGGCTGATTAACCCAGAGAAATTTATCTGACTGGTGAAATTAGACTTCTGAAGAGCTGTGCATCCATCCTTCTGTTGTTCCCGATCAGATTGCTAATGGAGAAAGAGCAGTGGACTCTGGCTGCTGTGCTGATTTTCACCTGTCTGCAGAGTTAAACAGACTGCTCCTAGAGCCTCATCACAGGAGCTGAAGTGACCTTGGCCTGACATGCTACAGTCTGTGTTGTCCAGGTTTGTAAATACTGCACCGAGCGTGTGTGCTGTCCACAGGCAGGCTGCCCCAGCCGGTGACGTTTTGGCAGCACATTTGTCATCCCACTAAGGCAGCCAGATCAGGATCCTGCAAAGCAGTCAGGAGATGAGGATCCTTGTCAAAATCTCAGGAAGCAGACTAGTTCGTAATCTGCAGAGGCCTAAATCGGGCTTTTAAAATTGGAAGCAGAACTGAATGCCTAGACAGAGTTTTCTGAAACATAAACAGCGTCAGCAGGCTAAATGGATTTCAAGCACAGCTTTAATTGTTTTTCAAACAAATCAGCAAAGGGCACCCTAGCTGGAACAAGTTCTTAAGTACAATCAGGAAGATTTCAAGTGTACAGTAGTTGTGAGGATAATCAGGCATTTCAGTGCTAAAAGATAGCAAGTAATGAATAAAGACTTTTTACTGTTGGCATTGACAGTACTGAAGTCTTTGAGTCAACTACAATACCTGCCCTATGTGTATGATGAATTTCACCGCCCTCATTAAAATTGACATGCACACCGATTTTCAAACCTCAACAATTGTCTCTGCAGCACACCTGATCAGAGGAACAAGTTGTTTATTGCCAACACCAACGTATGGAACCCCCCTCACCCCGCCCCTATTCTTTTCCCCTAGTCCTCCCCCTCCACCCAACCATCCCAATAGCCTGTGACAGACTAACAACACTTCTGAGTGGATTTTGCTGTAATTCTTCAGAATCCCTTGGACCTTGCATAATGCAATTTTTTTGGGTCACCAAGTCATGTTTCCTAATTATAGGAATGATAAGAAAAGAAAAAAGAAAAAAAAACCCCACCAGATATAATGTGAAACGATTCCCTTATTCTGGCAATCTTTGCTTTTAGAAACCTGGGATAACCCACTCGCTTCCATCTGTTTTGGGCGCGCTCTGTTTTAACCTTGAAGTCAAAGCTTTCCTTCACCTCCTCTCCCTACGTCTCTCCTGCCATCTCCTCTCCTACTGGAGCGGAGAGACCCTCCTGCTCCCAAAACCTCCACGTCGGGGAATTAATCGCCCCCGCCCGCCCCCGCTCTCGGTTTTATTCCCCTCGCGGGGAGCAGAGGCGATCGGGACGAGCGAAGACTCCGCCACCGCGGTCACCCCCGCGGTCGCCCCCGCGGTCACCCCCGCGCCGCCCCCGGCCGCCCTTCGGCA
>VXBR01001840.1:505638-530323 GCA_013400215.1 Cisticola juncidis | reverse complement strand
CGGACGGACCCGTGAGTGACCGAAAGCGCGGGGGTGTGTCCCCCTCCGTGCTCCGGGGTCCCAACCCTCCGGGAAGGGCCGGCAGCGAGGCAGCGCCTGGCCCGAAATCCCGGGGGTGCTGCGCAGTCCGGGGGTGCCTGGACCGGGGCGGTCCCGGGCTCAGCCCCTGCTTTGCTGCTTCCCCCACATGCCGGGCTCGGGCTGCTGCTGCTGCGCTGGAGGAAAAATGAGCACTGAAGCCGGGGTGCGTTGGCTTGGTGGGGATGGAGGGACCTGTCTAATTACACCCAGATTCTTTCCGTTCTTGCCAGGTTTTGGCAGGTAAATGCCGCGATTGGGTCCTAATAGAAATGACTGTACTTTTACCAGCCTAGGAGGTCAGGTCTGATAGGTTCTGTTCTGCTAGTTAGGGAAAATTAGAGCTCAGGTGCCAGTTCTTTACCACAGTTGCTGAAATTCCAGCTCTGATTTCGAAGTAGTAGACTTAATTGCTGTATAGGAATTGGACGTGTTGGAGTTTCAAATTTGCCTTCACCTGTGTTCTGCGTTTGAGGGTTTTGGGCCTCTTCCTTTCCCCAGACTGTTAAGATGCAGTTTTGTGATGCTGAAGAGGCAGCCAGACTTGCTGTTCTTTATGATTTTGATGTTATTGTGTAGAGACTTGGAACCAAAAATCATTAAGATCCAGGGGAAAAAAAAACTTTATTTTGTGATATGGAATGAAAATATTAAAAATGCAAATTTGAAAGTAAAAATAATATTAAAAAATTAGAAATAAATGCTACAGACCCTTTTATAATGCTCAAAGCTGTAATGAGGCTTTTATAGGCTGCTTCCAATACAGGATTGAATGAGATCCTTGCGTAGGTTTAGGTTGCGAAATACTTTCTTCCTCCTCTGAAAGTACCTTCTCCATACATGTGATCCATCCACACTGACATGTATGCCAGCACATTCCCCACATGCCATATGCAGTGCTCTCACATGCATGGCCGTGGTTGTTAAAGGACAGCACCTGGCACCCATGGACCACTCTCATTATTTTGAGTGTGTGGAATAGATGAGGCCTTCTTCAGTTAGCTTACACATTAAGTGAGAAGGAAGCTAAATTTATTAACACCCGGAGGAGTCACTGGGAACTGATAGTCTTTTGCAATTTAGTCTTTGTAGAGAGGTTACAGACACTTCTGCACGCGTACAAGAGATGTGCTAAGTTTGGCACCATTTTAGGTTGAATGCCAACTAATTAGTCATCTAGCAAAGATGCTTTATGAGCATTATCAGACTTCCAAAATTAAACAACTACTAAATATGTAATATATGGTGATTTTTATTTTAATACAGTTGTCCTTTGCAGGGTGTTTTGCAAGAGTAGGTATTTTTCCCCTGTAAATGTGGCAGACTTTCAGCAAAACGCAATCAAGGAGAAAAAGTTCATTGCATCTTCTTGAAGTTTCACATTGGCAATATAGAAGTAAATGAGAGAGGAAGGAAAAACTCTCAGATTTCAGTCTGGGGAAAACACTTCTGGGTCAATATTTCACAAAACAGATATTATTTTGCTTCTTCCTTCCTCATGACCGTCTCTATGGTTTACACTTAACCACTCATCTTTGAGTTTTGAACTTTTAAGTAAAACATGGAGGGAAAATTTCTTTGTTTTTAAAAATGATACTTGCCTTCCTAGCTCCTTACAGTGAAAATTATCTATATCTGATTTGAGAAGAACAACTTTGGATTAAAAAAAAATCAAAACAAAAATAAACAAAACCAACCAAAAAAAAATTATGTAATTAATCAGATTTCACTTTTTTGACATTGCTCAGCGTAATTGCCACAGACTATTTATTGAAATAGAGAATATAAAAATCAACTTTTGCCTATATTTTCGGTTTTCTTTCTGATGAATCTTCATTAGAAATGGGTTTTGTTGCTTGAAAGTGGGTCACTCGCTAGTTTATAGCATTGCAAACAAAATGTCAGAGGGGATGGGAATATTTAGAGATGGAAAGTATAGTGTGTTTTGGTAATGTTAAAGCTACATCACTTTCTGAGGAAAAGCAGAATACTTATTTTTGTTTTCTTCTAGAAGCTGATTCACCATCTAGTTTTCACAGGGCCTGAAATGAAATGGAGGTTTTATTTTAAGAACAAAAGGCCTCACAGAGGACTAACTGATGCTGATTTTAAACTTCAAATTGATGAAAATATTGCTAATTCTGGCACAAATTATGTTTAAAATCAGACTTGGGGAGGTAGCCAAATTCTGAATTTTGCTGGCATGTTCCAGTGTTACCACAAATAAAAATACATGAAGATAATTCACATGCAAAGCAAAGTAGAAAATGTTTGGTTTTGGAAATTTCCTACAACTGGATCAAAATTCTCCATACTATCATTAATTTGCACAATTTTTGGTAGTTATGGAGAGAAGTTGAATTGCCACAGCATGCTTACAAATGTGGCTGTGGTTTCCTGGGAGAGTTGTGAACCTCTGTGGAGTATGTGGAAGCTTCTCTTGGTGGTACTTATGGAGGAGCATGGCATGTGTTGAGGGTTAATAGCAGAATGAAGTTCCGCATGTCATTGGATTGACACATTCCATTATAAGCTCACTTTCTTAGGTGAATTTAATAAACTTAAAAAGTTACTGTCACCTTGCTAGGCCCTGTGAGGTTTGGTAGTATGGAAAACACAACCAGAAGGGTTTACTAAAAAGGTTACTAAAGACCATTTAAGTGAAAGTTCCCATTAAGTTGGGGAATAGAGGGAATCTAAAGAGAGAAGCAAAGAAATGTCACCTAGAAATTGAATGAAGTAAAGCAGAATGGGCAGTTTCATGTAGGAAAGAAAAAAAAACCCTGCAACTGCTGTCAGGAAGACTTTAAATGCATTAGAGTTTTGAATTTGAGTAGATGGAAGGTATTTAGCGACTAATGAGTAAAGTAATGCTGTATGATGTTTGAAGATAGTGTGATGGAAATGGAGTTAGTCCATTCCCTACACTGTATGCTCTGTTATATCATTATCCTGAATTTCAGCATGCAGTTTGTAATTCAAGTAGGTTTCCTGGTCACAGCCACTCTATAAAACCAGTTTTTTCACAGAAGCTGCTTGTAGTGACATTAATTAAAATCATCATCTGCTGGAAAACTTAAACAGTACTACCAGAGTACTAGTTTGATTCAGCTGTAAAAGTTTGAAATAGAGGCATTTCTAGCTGAATCCTGTCTACAGTTTTCATCTGCTTCTAAAGTTTTGTGTATTACATGAAGAAAAACTACAGGAAGTTACACAAGCTGTATTTTCTCTGAAAATCACCTTATTACCTTTCTGGTGATTAATTTCAAAGTGACAGTAAAAGTCCAAAGTCCTTGAAAGCAGCATTATTCACTTGAAGTAAAAGGCCTGGGTCTGATTTATCATTTTAAACCTTTGCCTGGTTTCAGACTTTACCTGAGTGACTCTTGACATTAGCAAGGGCCTACAAGAACTGATTCAAACCTGTATTGGATGGTAACTTTAAAAAATGTAATGGTGTCTTTGAAATTTTCATGATACAGTAACTAATCACACTTAAACCTGGACTTAGGGATGTAGAAAGGAATAGGGAGACAGAAGCTGGTAAGGATGACAACACTGTGTATTGCCATGTATCTGGTAATTTTAATGAATTGTGCCTTTCAGACAACATCAGATCTCTGGCATCTTGCTTTTAATGGCCAATTGTGTGGGAAAGAAAGTGATGTGTGACTTGCCTCCTGCCCAAGGTTCTTAGGCTTGCTGTGAAACTCATTGACCACAACCTGCAGCATCGCCCTCAGCCTGTTGCTGGTTTGTTGTGCTGTGGTTGGTGAAAACTGGAGCTCTCTCCCTTCTTGAGTTGTGCTCATTTGTGTGAGGTAGAACCTGGCATAAGTTTTGAATCTCACTGTCAACTGCTGGTGATAGCTCTGTGGCTTTCTCTTTGGAAATTGCCACATCCGGTGCTGACTCCTGAATAGAAGGAATAGGAATGTGTTCATTCATTTCCCTTTTTCTTTTCTTCCTCCTTTTGTATTTTTTCTCATGATCTTGTAACTGTGGAAGTGCAGCTGAGTACTTGGTGGAATTAAATGTATTAGCCATTGTCTTCCCTAGGAAGGGTAGGAGAAGGATTCTCTGCTCCTCTAGTCTGTGTTGTTCAGCTGATGAACAGCATTTCTGAAGAGTTTCATTTCCTCTCTATGCAGGACTTCAGTCAGAAAATAAACACAGAATACACTTGAAGAGCAAAGGCAATTTTCTGTTTTTAGAGAAAATAAAAATATCTACATGATTATTTGCTCTTATTAGGAACTCAAGCGTACCTTAAAGGTTCCATTGCTCAGCATAGTAGACATTATAATTTGTTTTTACTATTTAGATTGAAAATGGATGTGAAGTGAGCATTGAAAAGTAAAGCGGGTAATTTTTTTTTTTTCCCGACAGTTGTCCATTCTTTCTCAGCTGGTGAAAGTTGATGACTCAAAGCTTAACAGGATATGGTGTTAGATACCTGTAGGTGACAGATTTGATTTTGGCCTCAGTTAGTAATGCTTGAAGTCATTACCATCTGTCTGTTGTTCAGTGATCTGTATAAAATTAGCTGATATTCTTAGTCCGGTTCTTAGTAGACAGGTGTCCGCATCATGGAAACTGGCACCAATATTAGGCTTATTGGCAGTCTCAGCAGAGATGTTTTGCTGATAAATAGGCAAAGAAACAGTAATCTCCTAATTTCAGGAGGTATACTTTTCCCTTTTCAGGTTCAGACATGCTGATGGAAGAACATACACAGAGACCAAGGTTGTTGTGTGCTGCTGTGTTTATTGTGTTGTCTTTGGGTAGGAAATGTAGCCCATGTGTTTGAATTCTGCATTAATTTTTTAAAAATGCCCTACCTAGTTCTGGCTTCTGAACAGAATTCTTACATATAGCAGGTGTCCTTAGCTGTTTTTTCTGATAGAATAAAACAAGAGCACATGTTTCATACGATGTTTTATTTTTCATTTTTTTCCCTCACTTAAAAAATGTCAACCCTATTCAAGGCAGCAAGAATTTGGAAAGAGAAAATACCAAATCTTTCATATGTAGTTATATTTTCTAAAAATCTGTAGCAGCTACTTTTTTTTTCTTTTAATGTAGCTGTAGGAACTGATGTAATATGATTTTATGTGGTTCATATACTCTGGGATTGATTTCATAATAGCACCAATAACTGCACAGTATTTAAATTGTACTTTGTAGGTTGAAACCTTTGTACAGACTTGTTTGCTAATGTTTCCCATTAGTTGTGGGACCCTTGACGGAAACATTTGCAATATACTGAAAGCCTGTGCAGGCTTTGGGTGTTTACATACAGCGAGATCTCTGCAGTGACAGTTGCCTATGGAGACGCAGGGATAATGGAGCCCGAAGTCTTTCACTGGGAGCTGTGCTGCAGTTCAACCCATATGTTGACATAAAATGCATGGGAGAGCTCTTTTATGTTCCTCTTCACAGGGTTAGGGCCTGGCATCACTTCTTCAGCCCACATGTAACATCTATAACACTGAACTATTCTGGCTTTTTGCAGGGGTTGCTTTTAATCCTCCCTGAGCTTCTTTAAAGTATATTATCTTGCGAGCAGTGATTCAGACTTAACTGTTCCCACTGCAGTGTGTAGGACTCTCCTCCTATTTCATTGACATAAAAATACACACCAGTATGATATAAATAGCTCTTCAGCATTCCTGAGGATTTATGGTGGATAGATACTTTGTGAAGATCCATTGAGGGATAAGCCCAAATGGTCATATTTAAAGTTAATTGGCCTTCTTACAACTCAGTGCATTTTATTGCCAGTAATAGAGCGTTAAGGATTCTAATAGGATCTTAGGCTTGCAGAGCCTGAGTTGATTAAGTGGTGCAACACATTCATTTTGGAGGGCTGCTTAAATCACCAGTAAAAGTAGGTTAGGTGACTACAGATCACCTCCTCGTTGACAGGAATTCCCACGATTAATAATAGTTTAAAAAAGAAGCAGCGGCATGACTCACTATTTATACCCCTGCTATTGTTACCAACTATGTTTTCTTCTAGAACAAGAAGAATAAGAGATAGGTATTGGTGTCGCCATAGATACTCCTGGGTTGGCATTAAGTACTGGGATGTGCTAGAAAATCCAAGATTTGTCATTTCACAACTGTTAAGGCCAATGTAGGAGGAAGATAGGGAGCATGAAAGGGCTGCAATTGGAGAGCAAGCATTAAGGAGATTATCAGCTTCACAGTCTTTGCTCCTACCAGACACTGAACCATTTGACCAAGGTTTTGGCTGCAAAGCAAGGATTTGTATGTCTGTACTAGCTGGATAACTGTTATGATGTCTAAAGTACTTCTAGATCCGCATTCACCTTTTCTAGTGGAATTCTAGTGCCATTTTCTAGTGTAATAAAATGTGATTTTAACATCTGTTTTGCCACTCTTCTGCCACCATGTTTGACAAGCGACCAGATGTAAACACTATTTTGTGGTCTCATAATTGTCTGAGAATTCCTACTTCCTTCTTTCTGGTGGGTCATGCTAATAAATGTTTGAGAACAGAATAGCAGTTACTGGAGAGTGACTCAAACACAGTTTTAGTCTTGTGCTGCTGCTATAGTGTTTCTAACAGTATTAAGTTGTAGGCTTGCTGATTGGGAGATTAGCTTCTTGATCTTGGCTTTCCCCATCTTTCTAAGAAACTCCAACAAACAAAGTTGCAAAAGCCTCTCAATGCCTATTGGCCATGAAGCTGTAATCATTTAATAAAACAAAAGAAATCAATGTCTGAGGAGAAGCAGCTCATGCTTGTGGGAAAATCTGTCCCTTTGCTCAGTTTGGTATGATTGTAAAATCGCAGTGTTCTGTGAGCTAAAGAAAAGAGTTACCATCAGAGGAAAAACACTTAAAGGTTTGGGTTTTATTTGAGGACTATTCCTATTTAGTTTCTTAGAAGTAACATGTAAAGCAGTTCCTGAAAGGAATTCAGGGACTTTTCTCTGTTACTCAGTAAAAAAGAGAATACTGAATATTGAACTCAGTTCCTGAAAAGGATTCTTGCAGGAACTGAATGCAATATTCAGTATTCTCTTATTATTGAGTAACAAAGACTAATTCCTGTATTTTCTTATTAAAATTACGTGGGAAAGTGATTTTTCACTTCTATAGAACTGATTCCAGAAATATTTCAAGTTTAAATGAAATAAATATTTATGTATTTAAATCAACCCTGGATACATTTTAATAGTGTGATATGAGAGATCAGTCGTAATTGAATTTCTTCTGTTTCTACATGCAAGTGTGACTGGGCTTTTCTCTCCTATTTTCTAGCATGGTAGATAAATGTCTTCACTTCTAATCTCTTGGAGCTCTTCTGCTCTCCAGAAATAACTATATTCAGGAAATGTCATTGGACTACGTTGTTAGTAAAATGAGTGATCTAAATACTCATGGATTTCCCTGACAGATGAATGCTTTATTATTTGTAGAAGAGGGAGCAGCTTCTATTTGACATGTTTAGAGAGCAAACCATTACAAAACAAATGGCTTGGTATACAAGTGTGTTATGGAGAACTTGGGGGTTGCTTCTTAAAACCTCTTTGAGACAGACATGCCAAACTACACAACTTCCCAGGGACCTCTGAGCTACCAACACAGACCAGTTGTACAGTGAAATTTCCTTAGAGTTATTTTGAAAACATGCCCTGCTGTGAAAATTAGCTTCCAACAAAGTAATCTTTTCGACATTTAGATAAAAAATTCTTAGCTTTTCTTTTCTGAATAATTGGCAAGATCTGTAGTAAAACAATTTTACATGGTTTTCTTTTAGTTTTTGTTCATAGCTTGAGACTTGTTCTGGGTGCAGGAAGTTCAGGTTTCCATTGTTAACTTCTTTTTTTTATCTTTTACGATTTGATTCAAAGGGACATCTGTGAAGAATGATTTTTTAAAATATTTCTTTTCAAGTGGGACATATTCTTCTGTTGATAACTCTGTTGAGTCTTTCCTCCTTTCATTTTTACATTGCAAATATTATGATAAAACCTGAATTATCAGACTTGAGCCACTTATCCTCTTACTAATTTGAGTTGTAGGGGTTTAGAATCTGGTTGTGAATTTGTAGATCATGTTTTTTTCAACAGATACTGTTTGGTAAGACCTTCAGTAGGTTTCTTATTTTAAACTTAGGATGTGAGTTAATTACCTGAATTAAACTGTTAGCTAATGCTTTGATCACAAAATCATCATAACAGCTGATAATGATTAGCAGCTTTTTAGACTTTTACATTGGGAAGAGACCTAAATCCCAGTGTAATTGGTGTGTGTTTGGTTTAAGGGGAACTATAGAGTGCACTGAGGAGTGAATGCCCATTTAAAATTTCAAGGCAGTAAAGGAAACAATAAACTAGAATGAAACTGCTTTCTCTGGTGGTTGATTTGCCATACATAGCTGTGAGAGTGCAAAAACTCTGCTCAGTGCACTGTTTTTGACAGTGTCCTGAGTGTCTTTGGTTCTTTCAAGACAGGCATTGTGCAGAATGTGGGTCTTGGTTCAAACCCACAAAAATACTTAGACCTCCAACTTTGATTTTGGATATTAGTATTAAAGCACTTAAGTACATCTCAGGAAATGGATGCAGTTCTTGATCCTGCAATATTGAATTGCTCAGTGCATGGCATGCTAATGTCTGTAGTCCAGTTATTACCAGTAGGTCCGGTCCAAATATTAGTAATAAATGCTTTGAGGAATGTGGATTTCCTGGATTCAGTGCTTATTGTTAAGCAGAATGGTGTTTTTAGTAAGCCTTTTAATTTTTTGGCATCAGTCTTCTTGGCCCTTGAGTCCACATTGGTTTTCTGAATGGGGATTTGCATGGAAATGCTGCTTTTGATTTACTTATGTGGTAAAGGTAATTGAGCAGTGCTGCTTATTTGAGACTTATCTGAATTGACCTCTGTTTGCGTTTTGCTCTTGCTCATCCACAGAACCCTGAAAGCGGTAACTGTTCACACACCAGGATCATTTATGGGAATTGTTGACCTGCAAAATTCAAATTCTCTTGCTCACTTCCTTTTCATACATTAGGTCCTGTTACTGAAGTCAAAACAGATATATATGTCACCAGTTTTGGACCTGTTTCTGATGTAGAAATGGTATGTATTTCTGGGATTAAAATGCCATTTTCTGGTTCTGAGAAACCATTAGCTGCAGTAGGAGTGGATGCTTCATCTGTACTGTTCTGTCAATCATGCAAATTAGGCAAGATTAGTAACAGCTTAATTTACAGGTTATAATTAGATACATAAGGCCTGATTCTGGTCACACTTTCAGTGGGTTTTGGCTGGCTTAAGAAATTCACTTCATAGGATTTAAAACAGATTTTCACAGCACAAAGGCAGAATCCAGCCTTGCTGGGAGTGTCTAAGTAAGTCTACTGTGGGGAAAATGTGTAATATCATTGAAATCGGTTTTCATTTCTGAAACTTGTGTTATTCTCAGGTGAATAAAAATGACATCACTTCAAAAATACTTGTTGACATTTTCATTTCAGATGAATGCCGTTTGCTGATCTTTGTGCTCTTCAAGCATCACTTTCAGCAAATGTTTGTCTGATAAGTTTTCATAAGTACCTGAGAAATTAAACATCCAAGTGACATGCATGAAATGGTAACAGAGGAAAAATATTACAATTGCATGTTCTGTTATTTGTGCCTGAATGGCTTTAGCTTTCAAGATCAAATCCAGCAAAACTCTCATCAACTTCTAAAATACAGTGATGTACCCTTAAATCATACAGCAGTTGATCTTTTTATAACACATTCAAGAAATCTCATGGAAATAACACAGCCATATGTGCTGAACTGAACTTCTTCATGGAAAAAGCAGTTTCAGGGTAGTAATTTTCTTCCCATATAGTGCTGTTGTTCACTCTGTGTTGCACCTGATTTACTTCTATTATGTCAAAAGGTGTGTGATAGCAAGGTATTTTTTCAGGAGCTACATTCGTGACAGCACTCTGATGTTGAAATGCATCTTACCCTTCATTGGTTTTCACGTGCAGTGTGATGCTTATCAGAGTGACAAGGGGTACAAGAATGTGGTCCCAGGGAAATCTGGTAATATGTGCCTCAAATCTACAGTGAGGGCTGCATGGCATCTCTCAGGTTTCATTTTCAAGGGAAGTTATTGGTTATATTGGAGCATATGTATAGCAGAAGTGAGAACACGGACTGAAGATAGGTAAGGAACTTCTAAAAGGAGAATTAACAGCCAATATTTCCCATTTCTTCATTAAGGATGATTTAGGAGGCTATCTAGGGTTACAGGAATTGTTTCTGGAGTATCCTTTAGTTAATGCATCCATTAGTGACCCAATGTAATCTGAATGTGGCTGCACTCATAACACTTGCTGCAACAGTGATGTGTGCTATGGTCTCAGTACAGGGGATGATCAGAATGACTTTTTAGTTGCTTTTGTACCCATTTTCATTTTGTAATGAAAATGGTTGAAATCTTACATTACAAAATCTGTCAGGTGGAAGCTAATAACAGAAACTGCTACTTATGAGCTATGAAGTTGCCAGCAAGAAATGACACTAGAGGAGAAACTTTTCATGGATTAACTATAAATCACAGTGGAGGATACAGTCATGGAAAAGAAGACAGATATAATCCTAAAATGCTTTACACTAGTAGACATGCCTCCTTACCAATTCAAAGAGATATGACCTTACAAGTCATTTCAATGGAAACATTATTGAGAAGAATTTGAAATGAAGTCAGAAAACATTGTTTGGCTGAACAACAAAATCAAAACTGTAAGTTAGAAAGGACTTAAAGCACGTGATCTTTTTCAATGCCACATGATAGGGGTTTTTTTTGTGGAATGCTTTAACTTCCCAAGATGAGAAATGCATTTTTTCACCCATTCATTCACATATGATTTCTCATGATGTGCCTGTGTCTGCAGTTCTGCAATTGTTTGCATGTTTCCTTTGGAGCACCTGAGTAACTTTTCTGAGGAAGTTAATGGGATTGTTACATACTTCTTAAAAATGTATATATATATATATATGCAAATCTGTATATAATTTGTTATCCTTGTTTTGTAGGCATGGCAAAATACTTAGCTTTCCTCAGTTACTTTCCATAAATGAAGTTAGGTTCTCTTTCCTAACTTTAAAGTGGAACTAATTGTTTGTCCTGGTAGTTTCAATTTAGCCAGCAGCAGCCGATCTATGGATATATTTCCTTTAAAAATCTGTTGACAATTCTTGTCAGAGATCATTTTGTTTCCAGTTTTATGCTTGACTTTAAGTTCAGTTGCCTGCTTCCTGAAACCTAATTAGGTTAATTATTCCTTAATGATTAAACGTGTAGCAGCTTATTGATGTGACTAATGTAAGAAATTAAGCTATTAAGAAGTACACAAGACACTTTAATTGGTGGAAAGATGTTTGTGCAGTGGACTTAAGATTTTCTTTCCTAATGATTTCTTTGCTCCTGAGGGATTTCTTCTTTTACAACAAACATACATGCAAATGTGATCTTTGTTTTTCTGCAATTCAATACAGGAATATACAATGGATGTCTTCTTTCGTCAGACATGGGTAGATAAAAGATTAAAATATGATGGCCCTATTGAAATTTTGAGACTTAACAACTTGATGGTTTCGAAGGTATGGACTCCTGATACTTTCTTCAGGAATGGGAAAAAGTCTGTTGCACATAATATGACAGCCCCAAACAAACTCTTCAGAATAATGAGAAATGGCACCATCCTGTACACAATGAGGTATCTAATGTGTTTGTTTGACTTCTTTACTATTACTGTATGCAAAAGTTGTACTGCCTAGACAAAATGGCAACCAGAGACTATTTAATTTGTTCCATTATAGGCTTACAATAAGTGCAGAGTGTCCCATGAGATTAGTGGATTTTCCCATGGATGGTCATGCTTGTCCTCTCAAATTTGGGAGTTGTAAGTTGCAATTATGAAATTTCTTGTAACTACAGAGTTTAAATAGTACAATTAAATTTTGAGCAGTTACTAGACTTTCTGAATTTATACAGTTATGTCTTGATATGCAATCCCTATGCAGACCAAACTCCTGTTAAGTTCCTCAGGACTTCAATTTAGGACCTCAAAAATTAAACACAGATAACTAAAAAGCAGGTGGTGATTCAGCTATTATGTTAAACCCCACTATTCTGGATATACAATTGCTTGAAATACATAGTTTTTCTTGGTTCTTGGGGAGGAATTGGATACTGAGTGAAGTGAGAGGTTTCTCTGGAGAAGACAAACTTCAGGTAAAAGGCACCTAGGGAAGCAGGTCAGCTGACTTTCTCTACAGAGAAATGGCACATGGGCATCTTAAGAAAGAAGTGTAGGTTATATGCAGAGATTTGACCTCTAGTTGTAATTGTGTTTCTGCAGGCCCTGTAAGAGGATTCTGCAGGGCAGGTTTAGACTAGATAAATAACTTTTTAACTGGTGAGAAATCTTAGTGCAGATAACTTTCCTTTTCTGCTTTGAAATCAGATCTAGGTTTTTGAAAAATGTCCAAACTTCAGATAGAAGGAACAGTTTGGAATACCTGTGTAACAAACAAAGAGAGGATAGCTGTGGTCCCCTGGTGTGGATCCAAAGCAGAGACTTCTGAGACCTGCTGGAGATGGTTGGTACACTCCATTAATTATCTTTTTATTCTTTCAAGCCTTCTTGGTCACTGACTTCTCTGCTTTAGATCTTCTCATGGCTGGACATTAACCTGTTTTCCTTGTCCCCAAAGCTCTGAAGTCAGAAATGGCTGGAGAACCTTCAGGGATTTTCCATTGCATAAATTTAGCTTATACAGCTGGGTAGTCAGCCTGAACAGGGCTATGAAAGACACTGCTCTGATATGATTTTTCCTCAGTGGAGACCTGGTGCTTCAGAATTTGTCTTTGATATCTGCTGTATGATAGGGATGCTTTGATAGTGTGGGCTCATCCACAGTCACAGCTCTTCAGACAGAATCGCCACTGAACAGGGATTGTGCTGAACACTAGTCTATTTCCCACAGTCAAACTTGAAATAACCTATAGCCATTTCAAATGTAAGACTGATTTGATTCAATTTTAACAGGAGTTTGGACTGTGTAGGGATTGAATGCTAGCCCTAAGATATGTCTTTTGCATTAAATGTAAAATGTTTCTTTGTGTGTGCTTATTTTGGGGGCATTGTGATTTTTTTTTTTTACTGACCTATGGTTTCTGGCAAATATTTTAAACAGATGTTTAAAATATTGTTGTTTTTAGTATAATCATTCTTTTCTGTAATGTGCCCCCAATCCCTAATCTGCAAAATATATCCTCCTTGTACATACTCTTTTCTTTCTTTCTTCTTTTTCTTTTTTTTTTTCAGATTAGTATATTTTAATAGTAAAATTTTAGTTGGAGGTTGCTAAAATGAAGATAACCTTTGCATGCCCAGATCCAGAAGGGCTGATCCAGAAGGGATTTGCGTTTAGTCTTCACATTCCTATGTGAAGTGAATTTATGTGTGACACTTGACATATAACCTCAGCTCTCATTTATTCTGCTCTGAGGGTGGCTTTGTGGGGGTAACTTAACATGAAGGATATCTTCTGAAGTTGTTCTTGTGTGTTTTAATGCTTGGTTTCAGTAGGCTTGGGTTCTTAGTAAGGCATGAGAAAAAGTTTCCTACTTATGCAAACTGATGCTGTGTTGTAGATGCTTATCCAAAGAGTGAAATGATTTATACCTGGACAAAAGGACCTGAGAAGTCAGTGGAAGTTCCTGAGGAGTCTTCCAGTTTAGTTCAGTATGACCTGCTTGGGCATACGGTATCCTCGGAAACTATTAAATCTATTACAGGTAGGAATTAAAAATCATAATTAAAAATCATCTCGAGGTAAAACTAACTTGTAACATTGCCCAAAGCTTTTGTCCTTTTTCTTCCTGTAAGTTTTATTCTACTGAATGTCATAGGGTATGTATTAAGGGCTCAGAGAGTGTAAATCTGAATTAGGTTTCTGTCCTTGAGATTTACATTTGCAGATTCATTACAGTGGATTGTGACAGTCTTTCAGAAAGCTGGAATGAGATCATTACTCCAAGGGACAAAATGAGCATTTAATCACTGCTTAAAATGCAGTTTGAAGAGTCAAGAGGATGCCTGGGTGAGGAAGTAATTTCTCAGCACTGTATCCCCATTATGTGCAAAAGACTTCCTTTGTTTGGTGGTGCAAACAGCTCAGGATAGAAGTACAGCATGCAGAATGGGTTATTAAAACCATAAAAATCCTTTAGTCAGATAAGGATAGGCACAAATATGTTAGTCACAATAGATACTTCTGCTGATTTGTGCTGTAAGAAATAAGGCAAATGGCAACTACAGGCATCCAAAATGAGTGAAGTATCACTGATGAGCAGTGCGGTGATAAACAAGCACATTCCCAAAATATTTTTAAAATTTGGAATAATTTTCTAAGCATCAGCAGGTTTGGGTGTTGTGAGATAGTCAAAATGAAAGCAATAAAGCAAATATATTTGATGTATTGCTCTATGGATGCTTTACATAAAGATAAAATGGCATTTTGCAATTCACTAGTAATTTACTTCTCAGCAGATAGATTATTATTAGTTAATAAAAAAGGTCTTTACTGTCCCAAAAGGTTCATTCCGTAGTGCTTCATTTAGACAAATTATTGAGTTTATGCTTTTTTGGTCTGTTTGCTTAATATAAATGATAATGTTTTAGATAAATTTAGAGTATTTTTAATTCTTCTCAATGATTGTTGTATTTGTTTCATTATCATAGTGGGGCTGACTTATAAATTAGCAAGAAGTTGAGATGCTTGCATAACATTTGATGTGTGTCATTGTTCTTACTGTTTTATTCAGCAGATAGGTACCACAATGTTGTGAATACTGTGGTAGGTAGATAAACCATGTCTTGGGATTCTCTTCTTCAAGAGCTGTCAAAAGGATTTCTAAAATCATGCTTATACTGTGAAATGTAATCCAGTATTAGTTGTATTATAGTATTTTTGATATCAACTTTCTTGAAAGCTACTGTTTCTAGGATTTTTAAAAAAACCTAAATTCATTCTTGTTCTAAAGAAGATATTCTGTGTGTGTTAAGTTATATGAATGGCATATTCATGAATAACAATCCTACTTGAGAGTCTGAAAGTTATTCTGCAACACAAATATTATACAGAGAGAAATATTTTCTTTTTTTTTTCAGGTGAATATATTGTTATGACAGTCTATTTCCATCTCAGACGGAAAATGGGTTATTTTATGATTCAGACCTATATCCCATGCATTATGACCGTGATCCTCTCTCAAGTTTCATTTTGGATAAATAAGGAATCCGTTCCTGCTAGAACTGTATTTGGTAATTATTTCCTTTTTTTTTTTTACTTTTTCTTGTACTTGCTCTTGAAATAACTCTCAGTAGAATAGGCCTTTTTAGTGCCTTGGGGTATACTCCATGCTATTGCAGAAACAAGGGAACAGTATAAATTCAGAGGGATTTTTCTGTTGATGTATGAAGAATGTTGTTACGTGAATCCTTGGAATGAGAACAGAAACTTGGAATATATAACCAGAAGGGTGGCATGGTCACCTGTAGCAAATGGCTGTTTAGCGGTAGGGATTTTGAAATAAATCCTTTTTAACTCCTCTGAAATTCTAAGCTAGCTCAGGCCTTCTGAGGGTTTGGAGGAATATTTCATAGACAGGAAAAAGGACCGAAAAGAGGCTCTCACCCTTAGCTGCAGTATGATGTTTATTCCAGGTGGTCTCCAGGGGGAAAGAGGGTGTGCACAGAGGAACTGGGTCTCTTCTCAGTTCTTGCCAGGGAAGGGCAATTTGGGACACAGCCAATGGAGTCAGAAAGGGAAGGAAGGGTCAAACTACATGCTTGCATGCTCTAGGGGGTCCCTGAGCGGGGAGAGACTATTCCCACAGGGGAATGTAACAGGATTCTACTTGCTTGAAGGAGCAAACTTGAAAGAACTGGCTCTGAGTAATACACTCAAGTCTTTAGTCTACATCCAGATCAGATTTATCCTCCAGTGGACAGTAGTTTAGGTACTTGAACTCACAGTTTATAGAATACTTGTAAAATAAATTGATTTGGGGTGTGTGCAATGTTCCAATGTCTTGTTATAAGGTATCTGTGTCATCCGTGGAAGCTTGCTGTAAGTCTTAGATTCTGTTACTGTAAATATCGTATTTAGTGCTTTTCTTTCCTTTCTACCACTACCATCAAGAAAATGAATTACAAAAGCAAAATTATCATAAGATATTAAAATTACTCTTCAAAATATAGCTTGAATGAGATGGCACAGTGAAAATAATAGAAAAGCTTCAGTGGAAGACAAAGTGCAAGAATCTAAATGGAACTATGTTTCCTAACAAAGAAACAGGATAAAAATCTTTTAAAAGCAGCCTAAATTAGGAAGAGAATGTTCTACTACAAGCCTTTCTATAGACTGCTAGATGCTGGCAAGAGTGATAGGGGCAGTTGTACTGGCAGCTCCAAGCTTCCAGAAAAATGATTTAATAGGGAAAAATCTGATAAAGACTGCCAGTAAACTAGTATTGTCACAGACTGTCTCCTCCCTGTTTTTGGTTAATGTTTGGTCATTTATTTCACTTTACCCTGTTTTTACGTCTATTAAACTAACATTTTAGAAACAATTTGGAAAAACTTTTTGCTTGAAGAGGATAAAGGTGCACTCCAGTCCTTAGAAAGGATGGGGCTAAACAGAGATGGGTCTCCTCCAGGGAAAAAAACAAAACCCAAACAATATTGTATACTTTTTTTTTCCTCAGATTTAAACCTTTTTGTTGGTGTGGTTTTCAAGACCTTCCCACTGAAGAAGGTTTTGAGAGCTTGCATCTGTATTTTTTGTCCTTCTGAAAGCTCTGAGAAGTCCTTTGAGTTCTCATGACCTGGCTATTACACTTTTTTCATTTTTCTTTAGTAGGAAGGACTGATTTCATTGTGACCAGTTCTCTGTATGGCAATGTGTAGGTGAAGCACTTTTTTTATTGTATTACCTTCGTGGAATACCATCATTTAACAAATAGGGATGTGAGGAATCTGTTGAAAAGCATATTTGTAATGGCTTTAAATTCTTCTGAGCATAAGAATTGCATCTCGCATTAGAATGGATACAGTGTTCTTTTCCTAAGAGTAAGAACATCTCTATTTGTTGTCACTCATTACTGAGGTTATCATGCTAGGATTTACGCCATGTTCACTAGATAGATGGGGTTTTACATTTGTGTGCTATGGGATATTTTGGATGAAAAAAGGAAAGGACCCATTCATTTGTTTTTATACAGCGTGTGTTTGCATTTGAAGTACTGCCGTGAAGTTGCCAACTTTTGAGTTCTATATTCATGCTTGCACACGTGTTCATTAAAGTTGTTCTTTCAGAAGATGAAATTCTAATTAAATTTTATTGGCTGACTAGTAGGAAAAGGCTATGAAAAACTCTGATGATTTCTTAAACAACAGAATTTTTAACATAGCATTTCCTTAGCGCCATAAAATAATAACTACCACCTAAATGGTTCTGGCATTCAGAACCATTTACAGGAAGAGTCATGTTTTTGTTGCAGTCGAAGGAGTACTCCTCAATTTAACAATTTAAATCTTATTCAAATTTAGAAAATTGTTGCAGCCATGAGGCCTAGTAGGCCTCTCTGGCGGTCAGTCACCTAAAGACACAGAAATGCCCAGTCATGGTGACTGGGCCAAATAACCCCTCTTCTGTGCTCAGACCCTCTCTTATCTCCCTGTAAGACAATGGGTCACTTTCTACCCCGACTCACACCATTGGACCACTTCTCAAAACCTCGGTACCCTATAAAAACCCCACTTCTTGCCCAGCTCAGTGGAAGAGCTGTCCCTGGAACCCTTCAGGGAGGATGCAATAAAGATTCACCTGTGGAACTTCATACAGCGCTTCTCCTCTCTCTCCCTGTGTCTGCCAAGGCACCTTAGCAAGCTTATGAGCTGAGAATCAAAGAGCTGATCACTGCTAAGAGCTGCATATCACTATAACTAAGCTTGCTAAGGGTGGCCTGTGCCTGGGAGCTCTGCCAGAGGTGCTTGGGCAGGGGGTTACGTAGGTGCCCTCCTAACCAGGAATAACCAAGGCAGCCGAGACCGACTGAAGCTACCGGGAGAAAAACAAAAGAAAATAACTTGTAAAAAAATTATACTGAACTTGATGTGAAAAACATATGAAATGAAAGCTTCTGTGTTTTCTTCATGTAAGCTGTAGATGATCTACTGAAGTCATGGTTTCTGTGCCTTTAAAAAGTGGTTAACTCTTTGTGGGCTTAGTTACTCCTGGATATGTGATGCTTGCCATGATTTAGATCTAATGCAGCATTCACAAGCAACAGAGAAAGACGCACAATTGATTTAAAATTCTTTGTTTGGAGCTGCTTGCAATTCTTGCTTTGTTTTACTTTGATTCAACAGTTCTTTTGCTTTATTTTTTGAAGGAATAACCACAGTGTTGACAATGACGACACTGAGCATCAGTGCAAGACATTCACTGCCAAAAGTATCCTATGCTACTGCCATGGACTGGTTCATAGCGGTTTGCTTTGCCTTTGTGTTCTCTGCCCTTATTGAGTTTGCTGCTGTCAACTATTTTACTAACATTCAAATGGAAAAAGCCAAAAGGAAGACGGTAAAGTCCCTTCTTGAATTTCCAGTTGCTCCAGTACAAAGAAAAAGAAGTACAGAAGAGACATTCACGGTATGTTTTCAGCTTATGCAAACACTTTCTGTATTTTTGGTGGTGTTTCTCAGTAAAAATTGGCCTTTAGCTTCCTCCCAGGTTCCCTTTGAGCTAATGATGCATTGTACATCAGATTAATGGAAGGCTAATACTACACTATATTCAGTTATAAAAACTGTAAAACATGATTTAATTCTTGTGTTACTGAATAAACTCAGGGGAGAGGTGGCAAATATGTCCATGCATACGTGCATTCTCTTCTATGTTTATTTGTGTTTTGGTGAAGGTCAGTTAGGATTGGAATCTTGAGGAAACTTAGTTTCCTTTTCCACATTGATTCTGTATGGACTGATTATACAGGCCAAGATATTGCAGATTATAAGGGCAATAAGGGCATTGTGTTATCTTACGTGGCTAATGTCTTTAATGAATTAAAATATGTTAAAACATCGCAGCTGTACCTTGGAGCACTTCCCTAAACATCACAGTTCTCCTTGCATTGCATTGTGGCTTACCAAGAGTTTAGTTCCTTTATCTGTTAAAATGTCATTAATTTTTGAAGAATATTGGATGGATATAATTTATTATGTAATTTGTGTTTCTTTGCACAGTAGTTCACCTCAATTCCTGATAAGATTTTGGCGCTCTGTTTGACAAAACACTTTCCTGCTTTCCTAATGCTTGGGATTAAGTGTGACTTGTGTTGGAGTTGTTTTAGTGTGTGGGCTAGCTAATAAAGGCTCAATCTCATTTCCAGTTGAGCTCCCTGGTGATAGCCCTTTCCTCTCTTTTCCCATTCCCAACAAATGGTGCTTACTCTCTGAAGCATCTTTCACAAGACATGCACCTGACAAGGCAGCACTGTCCCAGCCACGCAGTGGGCCGGTTCTTCCCAGACATGACTGACTCCTGGCAGCTCCACTCGAGGAGGGAGACGCTGACAGCAACGTTGGAATTTACTCACTCTTCCTGTCAGGCTGACTTTGTAATTTCCTTTGGCTGAGCCAGGATTTAAGAAGTGCTGTTCTAGACTAACTCTTGTTAATTTTGTCTTCTGTCTCTTTTCCCATCTAGTTTGTCTCTTTCCCTTCTCATTTTTGCCTTCCCACCCCTTCCATTTTCTATTGCTGCGCAGCTGCTGTCCACCCACTTCCATTTTAATTCCCCTTCTTTGCTCTCCTACTGTAGATATTGTTTGCAATCTCCTGGCTATGTTGTTATGCTAGCTCCCATTTCTGCTTAAAAGGATAGATCTGCTCCTGAAGAATTTGTTATTTGTCACTTCACTGGCTGCTGGTAAGAGACAGGGATCAAGAAATATGTTTATAGTAGCACGTAGTTCACCTTGTACACAGAAGTATTAGTACTATGAGCTTTTGCTAAGCTTCTTGACTGTGCAGTATGAAGTTTAGTAGAATATCTTGGCTGCTCCTGAGGAGTGAAAATAAACACTGCTTTTGGTGATGGGTTTTATTTGCATGCCTAGGAAAATAAATTACTTAAGAACAGTTTAATCCTAGGTTTATTTATTAGATTTTATTTAAAACAATAGGAAAAACAGTAGTTTTCTCAGGTAGCTTTATTCTCATGGAGGCTTCAGAAAACTCTTTTGATTCATGGACAGAATTGCATTAAGTTAGTGGTGTGTAATACTTAGCCATTAATACACTCTTTGGAGAAATTCCTCTTTTTTTTTCTATTGTTGTTGTTATTACTATTGCTATTGTTGTTTAAAAAACAGCAGCAACAGAACACACACATCTTCTTTCAACTTGAAAGACAGATAAAATTAGATGTGAACAGTTCTATTCCCCTGCTTAATTAATACAGCAGGGATAAATGTGGGAGCGTTCCCACAGATTGGGAGATTTTGAAAGCACTCAAGGGAGCAATCTACTCAAGGGGTTACACATTAATGTTATGAGTATGCAAGGGAGTGACAGTGTTGACTGTACCTTGAGCTGTTGTTTTTTTTTCACGACTTTCTCTGTAATTATGCCTATACCAAGATTTGAGACTTTGCTCCTCCAGGACAGGTGTACTAGGTGAGCCCACAGCTGCTGTTATAAGAGCTTAACTATTATACAATCCTTTCTATGACTAGAGGATTACTTCTGGACTACCACTGTGCAGAACAGAAACTAGGATCACCGCTCTCTTTCTCTAGAACCTAACATGGATGCACACCCTGCTTTACAACCTGACATGTAAAATACTCCTTGCTATATTTTGCTTAAAGGACTAATCCAGAATTTTCTTTATTTGTTGTTGTTATTATTATTATTATTATTATTATTATTATTATTATCTCTTTTTTCCTTATTATGAATCTGACTTTTTGTTCTGCACAAATCCTGTTTAGTCAGTGCTGATGAACTAGAGATAATGTAATCTCAGTTTGCTTTGTACTGAGATTGGTGGTGAGTTTGTGGTGCACAAAGAATAGCCAGAATGTAGCATGTAATTTGTAAGCAACGTTTCTTAATGTAAATCTACACATTTTTTTCTCAAGAGATAAACAATAGGCTTGATTTCTTGAGCCAGTTAGTATTTAAAAAAATCGGTACTGTGGTGGCACTACTGTGGTAGGAATTCTGTTGGTAGCAGTACAGTTACCAGAGCTCAAGGAAAAGTTTTATTTTAAACTTGAAATTTTTTCAAATAGACAGTCTCCCAAAATTAAAAAAATTCACTTAGCCCACAAGAAGTGTATGCTAATTGGAAAAGAAGATGCCTGAATACCTAAACCTTACAGTTCTTTCTGTTGAATATATGACAATTTGCAATGTGCTTTGAATCTTCTGCTAACCGGGGGGGAGTTCCTTGTCTTACACCTATTAGCCCTCTACTTTAGCCTACCTTGAAATGGCATACAGTGTCTCTGCCCACTTCTTTTGCAATTGAGATGCCATCTGTATAGGTTCCCGGAAAAATTATAGAGCAGTTGAAGTTGTTAGGAAAACAAGCATGGTGATCTTACATTTTTAAAAAAGGAGTTTGTTTTATGAGCTATTGATTCTGCATTATTAACTGGATGGTTTCATGCACTTGATCTTTTTTTCTTTTTTCCTCAAGTAACACGATGGGGTTGGTCTGGAAGGATTCTATGAGGTAGCAACTTGGGCTATGAAACTGTAGAATATGAAGATTTTTCTATCTGAGGACATTAGAAATTAGGCATATTAATAGTAAACTTTATAAAGATAAATTGCACATTTTTAGAAGTCCTTTTTTGACAGGTATATCTTTGACCAGTTTCTGTCCATAGAATTAAAGTGGGTTTTCTATACTTAATTGGTTCGTATACTACTCATGCTAATTAGAACTTTTAGTGGTGGGTTATTTTTCTCTTTTCAGTCAAAACAACTTTATAGTTGTCTTGGATCAAAGGCAACTCATATCATTTATCATTATGATCAAATGATTTGGAAATATTACTTCATATTATGTGTTTCTTCACTAGAACAAATTAATCTTTACTGTGGCAAATATGGACTATCTGCTTTTCTGTTATTCTCTTATGTAATTATATTTACTCTTTTGGAGCCAGATGATGGGTGTGACTGATGAATGCATTGATTAAAGTAAGCATTAAATGCAGTTCAGAGGCTAGCTAAGTAGTCTGAACTGTGTTAATTCCAACAAAAAAATCCTGGCATCAAGCTAACATACTGGGCTGAGGGTAGCAGGAAAAAAGCCTGCAATAGCTGCAGATGTAGTTTGTGTTCCTTTACCACTGATTTGACTTAAGCCATCGTAATCTTCAATATTTTTTTAATACTTCTCCCTCTGCCTACCCTATTTCAACTCTTTCTTCTTGTCTTTAACTTCTTGATACAAACTTAATGTGTTTGTATCAAGGGAGGAGAAGGTCTGCAGGTTTGTATCAGGTCTGCAGAAGACATCGCAGGAGTAGGACCCAAGCTTTTTTGAGGTCTGCCTTGAGTTCACAAGGGACTTGGACAGACTTTTTGTCAGGCATAGCAGGATAGCACTGAAATATGTCTGAGCCAAGAGAGGTAACTTAAGCCATGGTTACGTGTGATTTCTTTATTTTAGGAGCAAGTTTAAATGCTTTCTGATTAGAAGGAATGAACTTATCCTTAAATGTTCTGAACTACTTTTATTAGTATATGCAGAAATGTTGCTGCAAGTCAGTGTGTGATGGAAATGAATGATTTATAGTTTGTTATTGGACTCCTGAGTCTATTTTTATGCTTCTGTACTATTTCCTTTTCACTGTATTCCTATGAAGTTTATTTTTAAAGTCCTACCCAGTTTTGGAGATGAAGAATGCTACCAAAAAGTAGTCTTCAAAAAATAGACTCCTAAACACTGGTAACATGAGCTTCAACCTCAGCTGTTTGTTAAAAGAGTGTGAAACTCAGGAAAATCCAGGTCAGACTCAAAAAAACCCCTTTTGAATGGAATTATTTCTTCAAACTCAGTCACATTTTTTCTTCCTCTTTTCTGAAGACAGTTAAATGTTGTCTTGTCTTTAGCAAGTCCTGTAGCATCTAGTGGGGGAACTCAGGGGTCAGGCTCTTCACTGCCATGTAGGCACCCACTCCTTGCTGGCATCCACGTACGGGAAATGTCTCGTGGACAATCTGCATACTGCTTTTGTGTGATTCAGATGCATTTTCTCTGGTATGAAATGATCTTTTAGTAACTTATGAGGATAGCTCAAGTTACGTGATGGGGTGGGAGAAAAGTGGAGATCCCTTGGCAGCCCTTGGTGAACAGACATCTAGAGCAGTTAATCTGGCTGATGGCCAGCTCTGTTCCCCAAACTCTCCTGACTTACAGAACAAAGATTGGGCCTGATAAATTGTTCTGATGGGCTGCATCTTGAGCTTGTAGGCAGGATACCTCTTTTTTTAGTGTGCCCCTTTTTTTGCTGTTGTTCTAATTCCTGATTTTGATTAATGGTGAGATGTCAGCAGATACACTCTTGTGTCTAAGGTCTAGACTTAAGGTGGAACTGAAAATTTTAGCCTCTGGACCAAAACTGCTATTTTAATACATAGACATTATGGAGAGGTATAAAAAACCTACCAGACCTAGAGTAGTGCAACTTTGCTCCTTCTTTGGAGCAGTAGAATAATAGTTTCCTTTGTCCCAACAATAGTGGAGCTAAACCCTCCTGCCTCATATATGAATGGAAGGATCTGAGGAGCAGCTTGTTCTTGATGGCAATACTTGGGCCACAGGTCTGATTATTGGACTCTGTAGGTTGATGCATAGCCTGTCTCCTTTGTGTGACTTAAACAGTTCTGCAGTTAGGACATCATTTCAGGTTTTAAATATAATGACCATTTTTTCTTCTTCTCCGCTGCCTAGGGTGTTATGGTTTGAGGGTTTTTAGGGCAGTGGCATTTAAGACGCAGATCCTAATGAAGGACCTCATGCTCAAGAAATGCAGAGAGTTCATCCAAATATAAGGACAAGGCCATACAAATGGAGGCTGCTGTGCCATGTGAACAATTTCTTTGACATGTCAACAGCTTTTTGCTGCTCTAATTTCATTAGCCAGCATTTTTGTTGTTCATGATTTGCAGTCAAGGTATGCTAGCACGAGGTTTAAATAGGATGAGAGTGGATGCAGGTCATAAAAAACTGGCACACTTTGTATTAAATACTACATGAGAGGTAGGCAAGATTGATCACCTGGGAGAAGGTTGCAGTGACTTAGTGGGAAGTTTCAGTGTTTGGATACCTGAAGATAGAATAGATCCAAAATGGTTAATAAAATATTTTGTTAGCTGTGATGCTCAGGTACAGGTACAATGATTTGTGGGGCTCTTTATGCTTCCTTGATTTTATTTGCCTTTTTGTTGTTTTGCTGCCTTTT
>VXBR01001840.1:440675-505558 GCA_013400215.1 Cisticola juncidis | reverse complement strand
TTTTTTTTTTTTTGTTGGTTTTGGTTGTAAGGTTTTTTGGTTTCTTTTATTTGGTTGATTTGTTTGGTTTGGTTTTTTTGTGTTCTTTTTTGGATTTTTTAGATAGTACAAATTAAAGTGTTATATTAAAAAATTTTGTCTCTCTTCAACAACCTGATATTCCTCTACCTTTAACATGGTTGGATTGTGGAATCAATTTAAACTGTAAGTAGAAACATTTCTCTACTGCAAAGTGAGCAGAGTAATTATTGGAAGTAGGCAATGTAGTATGGGCTTTGTGCCTAGATTCTGACCCAGTTTAACTGTAATGTAAACTTCACTGATTTCCAGAATTCAGTTATAATGAAGATAAAAAATGGCATGGGATTTGATCAAAACAGATGGGATTTAAAAGTGGACAATGAAGTGTTATCTTGTTGTAGTGGAAATGTTTTTTTTGGGGGGGAGGTTGGGTTTGTTGTGATTTTTTTCAGTATACACAAAAAGAAGCAGGAATTTAGCTGCAGTACCTGGCAGATAACAAAAAATCCTTCTGGAGTGCTATCTTTCCCAAGCCTTACTGGGAATGTTATAATCGATCCTTCTTCAATTTTCTGTAAGTATTAGGATGATCTGTCACAAAGTAGTCAAGGAAATATGAAGGATATACTTGGCTGTTACTCATCTGATGCTAAAATACCTGACAGTGTTTACTGTAAGTAGTGGAAGAGTTTATTTAAATAGTATTAGGATAAGGCTTCTTTTTGGAAACCAAAGCATAGTGCAGTTATTTTAAAAAACACTACATCCCATTGTTTTGAGTTCCAAAAATATGTCTGAGTGTCCTTTTCTGTCACTGTGATGATCTACTAGAAAAACAAAGACTGTCATGCTCCAAAAAACACATTCCTTATGTGTTTTTCATTAGAATATACAATGCATGTTTCTGTTTAAGAATAAGTTAATTTCCCAGCAATACCGGTTGCAGGCATTCAGATCAGATAGGTCTTCTATTGATGTAATGATGATTTCCTCCCTTTTAAAAATCTTTTTTGTAGAGGGAGATGTTACATAGTAAAAAAAGATGTGGTAGCATTTCAGAAACATCCAGCCAGGGCAATCCTTCATGGTGACAGGGGTAAAATTTTCAGATATTCCAGCATCAACCCTTACACTGAAAATTCTTGGGGAATTTACAGTTTTCCCTGTGATGGTTAATATGAAATTATGTCTCTGAATGCAAGAGACATCAAAATATGAAGACTCTTCATATTTTCTGCTTAAACCTTTTAATGTATTTATATTTAAATTTTAGTTTGGTTTCCCCTCCTCAAAGTTTTCAATACTGGTGCATCCAATGACACGAAATCACATTTGAGTTTCCCAGCTGTATGTGAGATTTCTGGCTGACTTCATTTCTACACTGGGAAAACTGGTATCAGAAGAAATACGCATTGAGAAGCTTGGGAAAATCTACAAGGCCATGAGTGTTCCAAGCACTTTCAGCAAACTACTGAAGCAAGTTGAACTACAGTTTTAATGTCATTGAAAATTGAAAGATACAGAAAGTAACTAAGGTCCTTGGTTCCTAATCAGCCATTCTTCTTCCTTTCAGAGATGTTACACAAATCACCTCCACAGTTTATTAGGACATGACTTAGGTTAATAGATTTGTGTCCCACCATAATTATGTTTTCAGTTCTTTCATTTTGTCATCATACAAATAAAATCTCCTAGAATTGCACACACCAGTGCTTAAGAATCATATATATGCACACTTACACTTAAATACATATATATATATATATATACACATTTGCATGTGTAAAGCTTTTAGGCAGCTCCCAGGTGGATGGGTTTATATGGCATAATTTTTGCACCCATTTATTCGTAAAAGGTTTTTGTAATTTATGTTTCTTTAATAACCTTATATTCACTTTTCTCCTACTTTGTGCACTTTTATGCCCATCTAGTGGTAGAACATAGAATGGAGTGTTCTTCTTGCCTCTTTTTTCCTCCCATCACATGATTCAGATTGCAAAATGAGCTGAGTGGATAGAGGACTGTCCCTTAGAACTTATCTCCCCTTTGTTTTTGCCTTCCAAATAATTTGCTCTACTCTCTGCACTGCTAGAGCTATGGCCTAGAATTCATTGTGTTTTGTGGCAGGTGGAGTTTTTAATTGGTCATATTCCAGGGCTCTGCAAGGCAACCCAAAATCTCTTGTATTATTCCAGTAAAATTCTGATTGACTGGCTCTGCAACACAGTAGTAAAGCAGGGTAGATTTCTCCTCCAAGTTTTGCTTTTGCTCACAGCAGGTCAATATGGTGCCTCAGTGGGATTTGGGACAAGCAGCATTATTTACACTGATGACAACATGCTGCTTCCCTGATAAATGTCAAATAGTGTGAATTTGGCAGGCTATACAATGTCCTCCCAGAAGAACAGACTGTTTTCTTGGGAAGGATTGGTAAGGATAAAAACCACCGTGGTAGATTTTAATAGTAAAATATTACTGATTTACCACACAAACAATTTTGTTGTTGCAGCTAAACAGTAAGTGATGTCAGACCTTGGTTGCTCTAAGCCTTCCAATTTTTTCATGAATTTTTGCTTGGCTTAATTAAGTTTGGGAAGCACATGCTCTCATATCTTGAGAGTCAGTAATGTATTATATAAATTTACCTGTGTCTCATTGAAGTTTTAGTAGTGCTGTCATGAAAGACTCTAATTGTATCCTTGCAAAATTACCAGGAAAGCATAAAGCTGTTTATTGACCGTTCACATTTGGTTTCATTCTACTAACACCTCATTGTTACATGCTGATTATTCTAATTAACAATTAAAATTCTTTACAACTCTAAAACTGCTTTGATTATGGTGCCCTTTTCAGGAATTTTTTTTTGACTATTTGGTTTTGTGTTTGGGTTTTATTTTTGACTTAGGGAGATGACGTATGCAAAATGGTGATTAGACACCTGAAAGGCTTAATTACTACATTTCCCTGGGTAGGCATGTACAGAACTGACTTGCTGCTTCTTATCTGTTTGCCATGTATCTTAGATGGATACCTACCCCATTTCAACTCAGTGGCCAGCATGCCACTATTAGGTACAGACTCCCACAAATCCCACATGAGAGTCAGAGCAGACTCCTGAGTCTTGAGTCCTGCCTTTTCAATACTGGAGAATTAGATGAGTAGCCAGACTGCTAGGTGGTCCTTGGCATGTTAAGTTCTTTTGAAGCTGCTCTTGTAATGTTAAATAATTTGTATGGGGCCATGGAGAAGGAGAGGAATTGATTCTGGAGCCAGCTTGTCTGTGCATGCACTGCAATGGGAGGGCAAAGTTGGAGTGTGGGAAGGGAACATCTCTAGTAAGGAAGGATGATCTCTTGTCCTGGAATATCCAGTGGGAAAACGCTTGAGATGTGAAAAGCTTGTGTTGATATCCCTGTGACAGTCAGGGCAGCTTTGAGAAGTGGTCTCCTATCACCAGACCCATGTCCCCATCCTGGTTGCTGGGTTACAGTAGAGGAGGACAGAGTCTTTTTGTGAGTGTCTTTTTGCAGTGTGGCTTGGCTGTCTTGTCTCAGGAGAGAGCTCAGAGCTGGAAGTGCTGGATACAGTTGGGTGGCTCCTTCTGTGAAGGCATGTAATTTAGGCTGTGATCCTACCCAGGGCATTTCTCTCCAGCTTTGACAGCTGCTTGCTGGATGTCAAGTGTTAGCTCTCTCTCCCACTAGGACTGGTACCAGATGGTGGTGTTGTGACTTGTAAATTCTGCTGTGTGTTTGTCCCCGGGAAAAGAGAAGCTACTGCTTTAAGTACTACACTGCCTCAGTCCCAGAGAGAAATACCATTTTAGTGATATCCTGTGGCAGAGATCTGTTGTGAACTAGAAAATCTGTTGACCTTCAGCAGTGAGCTCTCCACTTGAGTAAACAAACAGTGCAAAAGCAGCTCTGGGATCTTGCACAGGGATGCTGTGAAGCTCTGTCACGGGGTGAGCCTGTCACAGGTCTTCAGAAGTGTCTATATGTCCAACCCCACAACTGCTGAGCTATTTTCTAAGGACTCCTGAGGAAGATTAGATGAATACATCTGAATTATATTACCAATATATAGTTCTAGTTTTATGTGCACCTGTTTTTCAGGAGTTGATGATGGCTGTGCTTCCTAATGATCAGAGGGGATTTTCCACGCTGAGTATTACTGATGCTCTGTTAGCTCAGGCAGTAAGAGCTGCTTATTTTAGATTCACATCTCAAAAGCATGTGTCCATCATAAAAACTATGAAGAAATTTAAAATGACAGATACTGATTTACAGCTGCTATGTAGAGCACTAACAGGCTACAGAAAGGTGCTCTTGAGTTGCATGAAACAGCTGACTGTACAGTGCTGTAGCAACACAAGATTTCTCACAGCTTGTGGTGTTCTCATTGCTTTTGTTTTTCAATACAGTCCTAAGGATTAAGTTCCCTGATGTTCTGGTAATCACTTTTATCATTGCTGCCTTCTCCCCAGGACTTGGCTTGTGACTTTTAAATTGTGTTCTTGTTTGTTTTACAGATTGTAGGTTGGCCTTATCATAGGAAATACGCAGTGTGCTTGTTACCAGCTCTCTTTGTTCTGTAACAAGATGACTGAGTTTGTCAGTTCAGTACTGCATATTGCTGTGCTGATGATCCCCTTCCCTTGAACCTCAGCTCAGCTGCTGCACGCTACTTCACTTCATGCTAAATTTGCAATCTTGACTTCATTGAAGTACAAAATTGCCTTGCTTGCCAAAAACTGGTAATACATACAAAACTATCCAGTATTTTATTTTTTTGGCTCAAGTTGAGTTTTATATAGACTTAGAAATAGTTTCAGAATTTCCACATTATGTGAGCAGCTTTTTATGGTGTACAAACCTTGTTAAATATTGAAGAATTTAGATCAACTCATATTTGTGTATCACTTTAGTGCTGTAGTAAACAGCAGTATCCATAAAAGTTGAGCTTAAATGGAAAAGCAAATGATGTGTGAGTTGATTTTTGGCAATAGATTTGTTGTAGGGATTTTTTGTTTGTTCTATACATTCTGTCACAGAAGCTGACCATCAAACTTACTCCACAAATCTGCCACAGTATTTAACACATTGTTAATAGATAGTTGTATAGATTTAACCTGTACTATGCTAGCGTCTTTCATTGTATTATTCACGGTTCTTCTGATAAAAGGAAGGATACAGCATTAGTTACCTCATTTTACACACACTTGTAAGGAGGTTGGTTTAGATGTCCTATCTTCATGCCAAAGGAAATAAACTTTCTGTTCAAGTATTAGCAAAAGGGCATCTTGCATCAGGACATTACACATTGTACTCAATGATTCTTTCCCTAATTTAGTTATTTTAAATATAAAACATAGGAGAAATAGCATGTGATACTTAAAATTAAAATAAAACTTCTATGCCTTTTAAAGCAGTAAGTACTTCAAAAATTTTTTGTGTGTTGCGTGCTATGTGACAAAATTTGTCTGACTGAATTTGAACTTCCTGTCCTATCCTACAGCTGCCTTCCTCCTCAGTGAAGTATGCTTCTGCATAGGATCTGAGTTTTCTAAACCTGTTTTACTGAGGAGGTTTTTTGTTTTGTTTTCCTTTTTTTGTTGTATTTACTAAGGAAATACTCACTTGGATATGAATCAAAGGAGGAGTGATTATCAACCTCTCACATTTTCCCAAAGTAGTCCACATTTTCCCATGTTTGGTCAATTCCTTGGCGTTACTACACTCGCCTATCTGACGATCAAAGTTTTGGTGATAAATGTTTGAACTCCCATGAAGGCTGGAATTTGGTTTCCACTGTTGCTTATCTTGACTATTAAAAATAAAATAGGCATTAGTGTATCCCAGCCAACCACAGAGCTTTAACTCTGTGAAGATGTCTTACAATTAGGACAATATATGTATTCTCAGAGCTCTTGAGAACTGTGTTCATAAACAGGCAGGAATTGTGCACTCAAATCATCCAAAATTTTGAAACTTACGCATAGTGTTTCTGCCAGTGAAGGTTCAGAGGCTGAATTCTGCTGACAGGATCTATAGCAAGAGAGTTTCCTCTTGAAGGAGGAGATATCAGAACAAAGTACTCACAACTTCTGATTTGGTGGTGGTTACAATCAGAGTTTCTGGTGTGCGTGGAATTGGTTGGACCAATTGGTTGGACCTATCAGATGGATAGGCTATTTCAAAGGAAAGGTGAGGCATCATTTACCTAAGCAGAATTTGTTGTTTTTATAGACAGGCAATCTTTAACCTATGAAGCCTGGTGCTGCACAGTGTAATAGACTGGATGTTATGATAGTTTCCAGGCTCCCATTTTGCATTCCTGAGCTACACAATTTTAGATGTCTCCCAAAAATCTTACTAAATGCCTCCAGCAAATCAGACCCTTTCTCAGTCTAGAGTAAGAGTGTGAAAAATGTGCATTCAGTTATTTCCTGTGGAGCCCCGTCTGGACTAGCACGGCAGTCCTGTTGGCTCAGGACAACTGAGTGGTTTCCTGACTTGCCCTCATAAAAGAATCCTTATGTGGATAATCCCTTCCTTTCTTGGCTTGCATTTTCATTTGGCTTCTATTCTATTTTCATGTTACATTTCTTGGTTTTGTGCCTGTGATGGGTTGACCCTGGCTGAACGCCAGGTGCCCACCAAAGCTGCTCTGTCACTCCTCTCCTAGCACAGGCTAGAGAAAATATAAGAAAAGGCTCACGGGTCAAAATAAAGACAGGGAGAGATCACTCACCAATTAGCATCATGGGAAAACAGACTTGACTTGGGGAAAATTAGTTTAACTTGTTACTAGTCAAAGCAGATTAGGGTAATGAGAAAATAAAACTAAATCTTGAAACATCTTCCCTGCAACCTTCTTCCTGTGCTTCATTTTACTCCTGAATTAATCTCCTGCCCTACAGTGGTTCAGGGGGATAGGAAATGGTAGTTACAGTCAGTTCATTGCAAGTTATCTCTGCCACTCCTTCCTCCTCAGTGGGAAGAATCTTCACACTCTTGTCTTGCTCCAGTGTGAGGTCTCTCCTAGGGGAGAGAGTCCTCCATGAACTTTTCCAATTTGAGTCCTTCTCAGGCTCTGCAGTTTGTCATGAGCTGTGGGTCCCTCCTATGGAGTGCAGTCCTTCAGAACCAGGCTGCTGCACTCTGGCATGGGGATCTCCACGGGCTGCAGGTGTGTGTTTGTTAGACATAGGGGAGGTTTCTGCCAGCTTCTTCCACAAGCCACCCCTGTGGCCCTTCTGCCACGCAAACCTTGCCATGCAAACCTAATCAGTGCTTCCAAACTAAAAGGCAGTAGTTTTTTTGTTTCTTGCTGTTGTTTTATAAAAGACAAAGTGAAATAATTTTGGGAGGTAGCAAGTACTTTGCGTACATTTATAATTTTGCTGGTCAGATTGTCATTATAGCATTATCCTTTTAGTAAGGGTATATACCACAACTGAAATGACTGTGAAATGTTTTCCTCATTCAAACTGAGTGTTGCATTTTACTGTGTTTTACAACAGAATTTGGTTCATTACGGCTTGCCACTCAGGCTTGTTCAATACTTTCATTAGTGACCTTGTCACTAATCTTTAGATGATGTAGAGTTGTGAAACAGCTTCTGTACAGAGGAGAAATAGACTAATGTGGGAAGAAGGGAGTTATCTTTGCAACACTGAATAGAGAAATATATAAGGGCCCTATAGTATACAACCAGTAATAAGAATTTTGGTAGAAACTTTTTAACTGGACATCTCAACAAGGAGGGGTACCTGAGTGCTTTGAATGAGGAGAATGAGCTATTGTCATAATATTATCTTGAGTAAAACAAGTGCAAGGAAAGTCTAAATGAGGGGACATGATGGTCAATGTGCTGGTGAGGTCACCCTGACAAGGAGAGTGCATTCTGCTCAGCTTTGAAGGGCATGGATCTGGGTGCTTCATGGAGTGTGCTGGTTTCTGTACCTTTCAAGAACACGATTCTACTCAACAACACAGATCCAAACTATTACAATGACACTGTGCAAGAACCACTGGGTTTCTGTGATACACTGTCTGTGGAGGATGTTAGGAATGCCAGTTCTGATTTCCATGCTCTGAGTGTTTGGAAGGTGTTTCCAAGAGTGAACAAAAAATGTACCCATATTTTTGGTGCTTGTTATGCTGTGTTATTTTCTGATCTTACAATATTATGTATTTGGGCTTTCTGTATACATTTATGTGTATGTTATGAGAAAATTGTGTTTCTCTCTAAAGTTATGGTTTCTGAAGTATTGGAAGTTTTCTGTGTCGATAACAAGAAAGCAAATCTCGAGCAGGCTTTTACACAGATTCCCATTTTGGCCATTTGAAATTGTATAGATAATTTTATTTAGAATAGAGACTGTGATGAAAACAGAGTAGTGAATCCAATAGCTACAGGTTTGATTTTGTCATTTAGATGACAATTGAAGTGGGGGGGAAGATGAGGTTTTATGCAAATATATTGATAGAAAAAAGTTTCTACAAAAGAAATGGAGATGACTAGAATGTGAGGAGCCTGACTGTTACCTGTCTGTCTTACTGTGTCTGTAGTTGATGGTGCACAAAAGGGAAGCATAATGAGATGGTCATTGAAAACAGGTGGCAGTGAGCAAAACCATAAAATAGTACCTCTGTAAATCAATTTCACCTAATTTATTGGTTTGCTGTTTGGACTATTCTTTATGGTTGCATGTAGAGTGACTGAAGATGTGGTAATTCCATCCTCCAGCGCAACACTTCCAAGCTACTCATCTAACGTAGGCAGAGAACAGGAAGGAACAGAGACATGTCTTGGTTCCAATGCAGATCTACTCCCTGAAAGGTGGCTGTTGGTCTCTTTCTTTGGGCAGCAACTGACAGAATGAGAGGACACAGACTTAAGATGTGCCAAGGGAAATATAGGCTGGATATTAGGAAAAGATTTTTTACAGAAAGGGTAATAAGGTATTTGAATGCTCTGCCTGGGGAGGTAGGGGATTTACCATCTCTGGGTGTGTTTAAGAAAAGACTAGATGTGGCACTTGGTGCCGTGGTTTAGTTGAGGTTAGGGTTGGGTTGGACTTGATGATCCTGGAGGTCTCTTCCAACCTAATGATTGTGATTCTGATACTTTGCAGCCCCTGTCCCAGCCTGTGGATTTTTGCTTCCCAGGCACTGCTTGAGTGCTTTACAGTGGGTGACACATACTTGGGTAAAGTCAGGTTGTCCAAGGATCTGCTTGTAGAGGATAAAACTCACCTCCTCTCCTCTAGTGCCAGCTTCCCCATGGCAGAGAGATACTGTTTTGGGCAGTGAACGTTAAGCTTTGCAAGCCTTCAAGTGACATGCAGCACTCCATTTACCAAGCACTCCATATTACCAAATCTCTAGTAAATGTACCTCTGTCCTGATTGTACTTCATCATTTCAGTTTAGCAATCTTAAAATAGCAGACCCTATTCCTGGGTCATTGACAACCCTAGTATGAAAGTATCCGATTTGCACAACTGTGTGTACTTCTGCACTTTCTGAAGTGTTTCCTTCAGGAAATACCAGTTTCTTCTGATGTTTCTTCCAGTCCTCTTCTTTGGATGGCAGATGCAGAACAATAAATAAAAGGGATTGGTATGCTTCTATGCAGGAAGGAAAACTGAAATTTAAGAGGGATTCTTTGATATATCAACTGTGAGCTGGCAAATACATCAGCCATGAACAGGCATAAAGCTGTGACAGTTTCAGATAAGTTCAGGCCAACAGTATTGCCAGTGATAAATTTGTACTGCAATTAACAGGATTAGGGACCAGGATTCTGGTCATGATGGGAATACTATCAAGTGATTGGGTTTTTTTTAATTATTTTTTTAGATTTCCTTTTCAGCTTAAATTTCTCTGTTTCCTTGAGCAGAACAGTGAAGCACAACTGGTGTAGCAGGCAGACATGGTGTCACTCCTGTCACTGCTCAAGGTACTCCTAGTACCTTGAATAACACCTAACCTGCTCTGTGTTACTGCTCTGTCACTTGGCTGGAGAGAACTGCTGTTGGATGAAAGAGGAAAGACATCACTGCCTGCTCTCTCTCCCTTTGATTTGGGCTGTGAGCTTTGGCAGGGTTCTCTGGGAAGGCTGGAGGAAAGGGGAGCCAAAGGCACAGTTGTTATGGTGCAGGGCAATGCTTGGGAATGGTATCATGAGAGAGGCGTAAAACATACGATGTTTCATATATAACAAGAGGTTGTCTGTATTTAGACCTGTGTACCCTATCTGTCCTCAAGTCTTTGTCTTCTGGAAAGCAGTTAGTGTCTTAATTAGAAGATATTCATATTATATACAAAGTATTTTAACATATTTTAACATAAGTTTAACATATTTAGGTGCAGGGTTGAAGGTTAGAATTCCTAAAATACCTTTCCAGAAGGTATTTCAGGGGAATTTCAGAGAACTCCAGAAGGAAGTTCAGGGGATGCTAGTCTCCCTCTGAAGTGCAGAGAAGGAAGGAAGAGGCCAAGTCCCACTCCCAAAAGTCAGTAGAATATGAAACTCTGATGGATTTCCTATTCTTGTACTTCCTTATCTGTATTTCAGTTTCTCATGCAGCCCAGTAAGCACTATTTGGTTGAAGAATGTCTTTCAGAAAGACATCAAGACTTGCCTGAAGATACCAAATGATGGAGAACTCACCACTTCTCTTGCTTAATGAATGGAGAGGAGTAGTTGATGAAAGACTAATTTATTCCCTGGTTCTATTGTGCCTGGTGAATTTATTGCCTATGGTTGATGTGAAAAAGCACTGGCTTTATTTCTGAAAGAGCTGCAATGCAGTAACTTGGTTTGCTGAATACTTGCATTTTAACAGCCTCTTTTGTAGAAGACTAGAGTTCTTAGTGTATGGTAGTTATTTCTCTGGAGATACAAAGCATAATAAACCTCATGGCTGGTAAGTTGCATCTAGAGTGTTTTTATATCATCAGAGAAATAGGTCGACATTAGAGAACCTTGCTTTGAGCTTGAGCCTGGAAAAAGCTCTGACTAACCTAAGAACCCTTATTTCATGGTATTCAGTTTGTATAGGTACTGCACACGTATGTGGTGCATTTAGATGTCTTCATTCTCATATTCCAGCCACAGGTAAAAGGAATTTTTGTTTGCCACTTTATATGCTATTAAATGTATTTTCATGAGTTTTTGGTATCTTTGTTCTTTGGGATCAAGCTATTGGTTATATTAGTATTACTCAGATAGTGCTTGATTGTAGTTTCCATTGCTTTTGTCTGAGTGTTTATTTTAAGAATGACAAGTATTTTTTTGTAACTTTGCAGAGTACAGATGCCAATTCAAATGTGAGGAAAAGAACAAATGCCACGGTGCAGTCCGAGGCCGACGGTGGGAGCCGGATTGACACAAGGCACAGCTCCGTCCAGCCTCCCTCTGTAGCTCAGGGGTCTTCTGACATTACACCCCACTCCCTTTCTGCATCGAGTCCCAACCCCTTCACACGAATCAACGCATCGGAGACATTATCTTCTGCAAGAGCCACCCCTCCTGCTCCTCCTTCTACTCCGATTTTAACTGGATTTGTATCCCAGCATGCCACAGCTGGATCCCCTTCCATTCAGCACTTGCTTGGATCTAGACTGGAGCAGATCCAGACCACCACACCTAATGCATTAGGAGCATCTGCAAAGCCATCTGCTGTCACACCACCTCCTCCCCCCGCCTCCCACTCTGGCACGAGTAAGATAGACAAATATGCACGCATTTTATTTCCTGTTACCTTCGGAGCATTTAACATGGTCTACTGGGTGGTCTATCTATCCAAGGACACCATGGAAAAATCGGAAAGTCTAATGTAGTTTTGCTGCTATGTAGTAGTTCCTAAATTATACTCACATTTGATGCAGAGTTTCTTCTTTTGAAACTATTTAAAAAGGTCAGTAATTCTTATTTATAAAAGCTGTGTGCTACTTTCCCATTCTAAAGGCTGGAGTTAGTGGGGATAATTAACTCTTAACAGAGTAATGGGTAACAGTAATGGGTCTTCCTCCCTTCAGCCAGCAATGAACCAACCCTTGCTTGAGACAAACTATTCTGGCTGCACAGAACTTGCATTTGGGAGGAACATGCACCTGAAAAAAAATCAGAGGCAGAGGTGCACAGCTGTGCAGTGGAACACATCTGACTGCTAGGAATATACATGTTGGCCATTACAAATGCCTGAGGCATCCAGCACTGCTGTCTGGACACAGCATTGCATTCTCCGAGTGTGAGGTCTTATGTCCTGAATATTTTGACAGTGGTTGCTAGGAAAGGACTTTCTCTGCTAGATTAAAATGGACAGAATGGGGGGAAGAAAACCAATAGTGGGAAGAGGGCAGAGAGTCCAGCCTGGGAGAGTGCAACTCCAGGAAAGTTATGCAAAGGAGTTGTAGAGCTCCGTATATTTTTACTAAGCATTATTTTGCATTGTAACCTGGGAAATTCTCACACAAAAACTAAGAATGAGTGAACCTTGTAAAATCTGAAATCTGATGTAATCCTCAAAATTGGATTTCCTTGTTTGGTAAGGTGATCTTAAGTGAGCGATTCTTCTTTGACCTTGCTGACCAGCTTGAGCGGATTAATTCCTAAATTACATCAATTGCAGTAGATGAAGACCAGACCACAATGTTCAACTTTTTTTTAATTCTTTGCTTTTTCTTTGGATGCTTTGAGGTTTGGGGTTTTGTTGGTTTTGGGTTTTTTTTTGTTTCTTCATACTTTTGTTACACTCCTGATTTCCTTTAAACACGTATTCCATTGCCCCACCTCCCCTCTCTTATATAATTCGGTGTCAAGTTAAATTTTCAACACAGTTTTAAAGGCGGCTTCAAAATTAAGCTAAAAAAGCCCCATTTCCTGTGCATAGATGAGTGTGGCATGTCACTGAGTGAATGAAAGACACCCTGTTTGAGAAGGACTGCTGTGATACAAATAAGAAAGTAAATTTCTAGGTGGATCCTAGGATAAAAAAGTTAATTTATGATCCATTTGTTACTTTAAACTGTGGCATAGATAGGTGCTTTTCCTACCAAATCGCAGTATGCAAGCAGGCAACATTATTAAAGAGTTGAGTAGTAAAACCTGATAGAAATCATGATCATAAATGTTATTTTCCCTAGAATGGCTAGAAAACATATTTCTGATAAGAACAAGAAATGTTTGTACAGATCTGTCTGGCTTGGCAAATGGTTAGCATTTCTGTGCGGGTGACAAATGAAAATCAAAGGCCAGATTCTCAGCTATGATCTGTTTTTAAAGGGTCTGGACTAATCCTTAGCTTCAGTTGGTTGAATGGCAGATTGGCAACCAATTGTCAAAGTCTTACGCTGCAGAACAGATCAGGCAGTGTTGAGTGGTTCTGTGCCCAGATAATGATCAAGGGACTTGTGGAGACCACAAGCTGCTGGCAACAAAGGCATGCCTAAGACTGCCCTAGACTATGGTGGGACAAGAGTCAGGGAAAAAGAGCCCATAATGGTGAAACTATGACTGTGTCTCTGTCTCTCCAAACCTTTTAGCCAGCTCATGGCTGAGATTCTGACCTTTAACTTATGCGACCTGGGAGATACCTGGCAAGACATGCTGCAGTGTGTAGTATGGATCCCAGATGGTTCTTTCATGTGTAATACTGAACTGTAGATGATAGAATGCAATGGGATGGTCTTATGTAACTTTATTATAATGGAGTGGTATAAACAATTGCCTTAGTCTTTCTTTTACTTAAGGGATGCTCTCAAAAGGCCAGATATGGTTCTTTCCTTTTTCATCTTTTACATCTAGAAGATGCCTGAGATTACTGCACAGTTAGAAAAACTTTATGTGGCATATCACAGAACTGGAAATGGAGCATCTGTGTGAGATGTCTAACTGCAGTAGTTCGTATTTTTGGATGTACTGCTGGTTGCTGTAGCTGTTTCCTCTCCGATTAGGACACAGTTGTACAAATTGTTAGAACAGAAGATAGTATGCAAGAGATTATTTATTTGGTTAAGCCAGAATAAACAAAGCTGAACCTCTGGCAATTATAATTGTGCAAATGATAAAATACTTCTAGCGTGAAGAACAGTGACCTGCTGTGTGGAGAACCTAGTATTTGCACCAGAAGTTACTAAAGGTACTCTTTGCTTTCTTCCTCTGTGATGGAAACCAAGGATGTTTTATCACAGGCCAAGCTTTAAACAATTCATTAGAAGCAGCTGTCTGTTCCTTCCACCCATCCTTGTAGACTGATTTTATAATCAGCTTTTTCTAGTGCATTGTTCAGTGGGATCAACGCTAATTCAGGCTAAGCTTGATCTAAATGTGCTGCTTGAATTCACTTACAGCTTCTGTTTAATTTTAAATACTTATAAGGAGGAAAAAGCATTGCAAAAATGATAAATTCCAAATATTTATTTCTATGCTTCCATTTGGGGTGAAATTTTTAAAGATACCACAGAAAAAGTTACTTATTTAAAATGCGCCAGTGAGTTTCTGAAGTACGTTCCAACACTTCCATGCCTAAATTCAAAATGAAGTACATTAAAAAAATCATTATAAATCTAGGACTAATTTATTGAACTGTACTACATTTTAATGTTGTAGCATATGAAGAAATTGCCATAATTACTTTTCCAAAGTACACGTGGACAACGTAAATAGGAATTCATTGTTAGCAGTTGTTGTTCATTAATGATTTTTAATCTCCCTGGATAATCAGAAACGGTGAAACAACAAAGAGCCTGCAGTATACTCAGTGACACCATAACTTGGAAGCACAAAAGGAGGAGTATGCTTAATATAGCAGCTCAAATGTTCAAAACTGCTAACTAAAATCCTAAGGGAGAACATTGCAGGTGTCATTTCAGTGACCAAATTGTTCATTAGAGTTGAGCTTCAGTGAAATGAACTCTACAAGAGCTATATTTTCTGGGTTTTTTTTTCTTCTTTTCTGTTGGCATTGTAGAATAATTTTTTTTTTGACAGTATCATAGTGGTTTAAAAAGTAAGCAAACACTTCAGATAAGTTCACATCTGTCAACAGGAAAGGAAACTAGACAGAAAGACAAAAATCTTTACAAGGAAACAGAGCTAGTTCTCCACTGACATTTCCTTGGAGACATTGTTAGCAGCAGCAAAACTCCCACATAGTGCAGTGATACAGCCCTGACCACTAATGCAGTCACTTGAGAAAAACAGTTAAAAGCTTTGTTCAGGAAGGTTGCCCCCACAGGAACTGAAGTGTGGTTTGTAGTCAATTGTGAGCCCACTGTTAGCAGGCTTCACTGCAGTTGTGAAAATAACGAAGATGAGAGAGGTAGCAAACTTAGACCTCAGCCCTTCAAGGGGACCTGAACCCTTAGAGCTCACCAGACGTACTGGAGTCTGGTTTTCCTCCTATTAAAATGGACTTGTCTCCATCAAATGGAGGTTGGTAGTGCATTTCTTCTCTCATGTGTCTTTGAAGGGGTAAAAGTAGGCTTTTTAAACTGTTTAGTTATCCACTCTACATTACCCTTTGATAAGGCAAGTAAACTGGATGATAATTGAATGGAAGAGGTAAATAGTTTAATGAGGAATGTGATTAGAACTCTTGTGTTAACAGGAGCTAAGAGTTATTGATTACGGGGTGTTTAAGTGTAGCCTTTGGCATCTCATCATCTTCATCATTCCATCAGAGTGGACCTTACAAAAAATAGTACCAAGTAAATATATTTAATAGGATCTAACCAGTATTTCTACAAAAAATTGAATGAACTCAGCTTTTTGATATGCCCAGAATTCCATGTTTTTCCACTGTATTGTGTACCTCCTGTATATCATTTGGCCTCAGTGTATCTTAATGCTGTAGCTCATTGTCTTCGGGCCATGTAAGAACATCAGGGTATGCAGTATTTATTTATCCAGTTTATCCAAAGCCTCACTTCCCATATGCTTTGTTCTGTTAGAAGTGTAAGGGAGGCCAGAATGGAAGAAATGACACACAGGCTTTGTAAGAGACACACATTGGCCATCTGGGACACTTTCCCATAAATACTACAGATTTCTTAGGAGAACCTTTTTCAGTGTGCTCTAGTACACTATACATCCGAATCCCAAAATCTGCCAAGGGGTCTGTTTAGACAGCAGAGAAGATCATGGACTTTGCACACTTCTTATAACTTTTGCTTGACTCAGAACATTAGGGAGGAAGGAAATTTTGGTGAGTTGTACCTTGTCTTCCTGGGACTTGCCAAGAAGGCTTGACTTCACTAAAATAGAAGGGGTTTGTGTGGCTAGCGCTGTGATGAATTGCAATACAGACAGCTGACAAAACTCACCTTTGGTTTTATTTAATCCTACTGTTGAATAATAGATTAGAAGAAAAGCAGCTGTAGCGTCGAGAAGCCTAGGTTTAGTATAACATCTGCTGATGATATCGATCAAGCCAAGGATGGTCAAAGTTGTAGAGGTGTTACAGAACTGCAGGGCTATACAGGAGCAAGCTTGGAGCAGATCAGTGCTAAGTGGGGAGAAAAGGAGGTGCTTCCCTTCATACTGTGACGGGAGTAAAGCAATAAAGCATAAGCAGTACAGCTCCTCCATTTATATTTGGTCGAACAAAACTGCATAAACAAGATTTCTCACTCACTGAAAATCCGAAGGTCAAAGAGCATTATGGAGGTCAGTGTTAACCACCAGACACCGACCCCCAAAAAACAGGGGAAAAAGAATCCGTGAAAAAATTTAAATTAAGTTAAATGATGGTAGCACTTTTTAAAATTATTTGTTTGTTTGTTTGTTTATTTTTCCAAGACCTTGCATTTCTTTCACTGTGGGCTTCCAAGGTGAGTTTACACTTTTTTAAGAACCTCTGCTGGTATCCACTGACACCAATATGTGTTTTTCATTTACTTCAGTGCACTTTAAACAGGAAGTTTACTGGAATGAAAAATGTGTCATTTTCAGAGTCTGATATGTGTTAATTTGTACAGTCTTCATTTGTAGGCCTCTCCTCAGAGTCAAGATGTAGCTATTTTGAAGAAAGTGAGCGTGGTGAGAGTTTCAGCATGTTCTGAGTAAATCAGACTCTGAAAGTAAATTTTTGCCACGTCCCAGGCAAATGAGAGTAGTGCAAAGTACAGAGCATCCTGTAAAGATCTCTCTTTGCTAATGTTATATGCTGTGTTAAATGGAGGGAATGAAAAATGCAATTATCGTAAAATTGATAGAATTTGCAAAACATACTTTGTTTTCACATGAGTTAGAAATGGGGTAGGTATTTATTTCAGAATGGAATAGCTTTGTCTTCTAGTCCATAACTTACTGCATCTGAAAGTTTCTCTTAGACTTTCTTATGCTTTTTGTATTATTCCACTGAAAAGGATTTTAAAAACCCAGTTAATATCCATTGCAGTTCACTCTGTTTTTTGGTCATAATTATATTTTAATTTTCTTGTGCAAAAGGAATTGAGAGCATGATGACTTCTTCAAAATAAAAATAACAGCAGGAAAACAAAAGCCTTGGAGATTCCCTTTTTTAAGAAAACCTTCTAAACTCCCATTAATTTTTGAACGCTTTTTGAAACAAATAGCATAGTTTTAGCATTTAAAAATACTAATACTATTGCAGCCTGGATACATATATACAGAGAACCCTTGAAATAATATAATTTCCCTGAATTTTAAGGAGGCGAACTCAAGATGCACTTGCTAATAGTTCTGTGTTGAAAGACTACCTTTCTGGATGGAAAGCACCATATGAGGTAGGTATTTTTTTTATTACTGTCTTCACATAACTATTTTCAAGAAAAAGATCTGGAGGAAGGAGTGTGGTAGAATTAATCTGAATTAACCTTCAAATAGCATGAAGATCTGGGTTATTTCCTGCTGGTCAGTTTGCTGTTGTGTCAACATTTGCTTAGTGTTTTTGTGAATGCTGTATCCAGGTTGCTGTTAACTGACATAGCAGTTTATGGATGATCTGATGAAATAAAGAAACACAAAAGGAGAAATCATTGTTTATGAATATATTTTCATCCTTGGAAAACACTTAACTGGAGTTTGGTAGAAGAAGCAGATGACAGTAAGAAGAATTCAGCTGTACCCCTGAGCTAAATACACTGAAAAATTTAGTTGAGTACTTCTTTGTCTCGCATCATCATTATCTTGTGCTGATGGCTCATCTCCATGGTAAGTAAAACTGCTACGAGTATGGAGGACTCAGAAGTAAAGAACATCTACATGTATTTCTTCAAAGTTATTCTAAAATATGAGGTAGCTAAACTCATTACTATAACAGTCACAGTACCTTTTATATTTGCAAGCTTGAAAACCTCCTTTTCTGTTTGGATGTACCAGGTTGTCAAACAAACTTTTCATAAATAGATGATTCTGTACATGTATTTAATTTTTTTTTATTAATTTGTGGCAACATTCTCTATCACCAGAGGAGTGGTGAAGATTTGAGGTGTTTCAGATAACCAGAGTTCTTGAGCAGTCACTTAAAAATATTTGTTTTATGGATACATGCTTTGCAAATCAATACCGGTAGTGCTTTTGTGGTGAAAATTAATCCACCAGTGAAAAATCCTGGCCTTGAATACTCAACCTGTATTTGAAGGGCCGATGAAGTGCATTGGGCAAGGCAGAACTCAGGGTATGTTTATTCTGAGTGGCCTGAATTTGAGCTGGCTTATGTCCTGCCATCTTCCAAAGCAGTCTGCACTAGAGAGCCTACAAGCAGAATCCATGGGCATTTTGCAACCTTTTTTTGACTCCACCATAAAACTGTATTACTGCTGAATGTAGCACCCTCAGCATCTTTAGTGCTTTCTGTGTGGGGAAGAATTTCAGTGCTTGTGGGGGGAGCAGGCTGACATAACTTGTCTAGCTGAACCCCCAGTTTTATCTGGTTAGTAGTAGTGGGATCTGTCTGATCCAGCTCCCATCTTAGTGCTGGTACAAAGGAGAGTGTGAGGAGCCTGGACTGATGCTTTGAGCTGGTGTGAAACCACCGGCTGAGGATTCTCGTCTTACCTCCACTGTCATTAAAACAGAGGCTCTCTCAGGCTTTCTCAAACCTCCGGTGCCCCCTGTGGTCATTTTTCCTCCACAAAGGTGGTTTTGTGAATTGTATCAATGACAAACCATGGACTAAAAAAACACCAAACAAAACAAGAGGCCAGAACTTTTGAAAGAGCCAAAATCAGTGAAGTTATTTGATGAGAGTGAAAAGAAGGAGAAGGGAAAACATGAGTATGGATGAAAAATTTTGTTCCTTGCTACCAAGCAGTTATTTTAAGATATGTCCTATTAGAGGTACTAGAATTGCATCTGGCAGGAAACAGCCTAGAAGTAATTATTTCTTCATTATAAGTATAATGAGAAGGTAATAAAGAAAAGTGTCTAATGTCCTATTATAAACATTTGTGTTCCACTGAAGCTGTTTTCGAAAATGGTATTTTCATTGTCAGCCAGGAAGAATTAGGAGACAGAATGGGAAGGGAAAAAGAATGAGTTTTATTAAGGATTAATGTTTCCCTTTGTTTTAGAACATTTCTCAAGCAAAAATGTAAACATTAACATTTTGTAAAAAAATCTTTCTGGGGCTCTATATATTTAATTTTCAGTAATGAAGCACTTTGGAATAGCATTTAATTTGCTTGATGTTTAAGAGACTAAATAGAGAGAATGCTGTCTCTGATTTAATTCAGTTATCACAGGGGATGTGGGTGAAGAAAACAGCTTTCATTACAGTAACAAACAGATTTTTTAAAGTATCATGCTTCCCTACTAAATCTGAAGACTTCATTCTTGTACCTGAATTCATGGGAGCTGTTTGCTGCTGAGATAATCCAGTCAGTGCTACAGCTTGTGGGCTGCACCTGCATTTAAAGTTGCCATGGCTGAAAATGTACATCCACAACTTGACACCTGCACAGCCTGGATCCCACAAAAGGCAAAGGTGAGTGTGTAGCCCATCGTGGGTGCACGAGAGCTGTTCAGTTGTTCACATGGGAGAAGATGGGAGTCTGTGGTCAGAAACAGAGGGTAAGGAGAGTGGGACTGCCTCTTCCAGAGGCTGAGTAGAGTTTATACTGGAATAAGCCACTTGTGAAAATGCTCCCTAAACTCTTTTACAAATAGACAGCTTAGGAGCAAGCTGAGTGCAATGTGGAATTTGACTCCAACTGTAAATCCTGCACGAGGATCAGCACAGTTAATCTCCCCTAAGGTTTCTGACGCTGTGGCCAGAAGACTGAAGGGATGTGAGGCAGCTCCTGCTGCCAACTGGAATGCCTTCTTGTTGCTGTGCATCCAAGCTGTCCTGTAGTGCAACAGGATTTTTGGAGTAATGGGGGTGGAAAGTACTTCTTTGCATTCCAAAATAGGACAGAATGAAAACTTCCTTCAGATCAGCACTGCTCATAGGTGCTGTAACAGCACAGAACATCCCAAAGGAGCACCGAGGTGTATTGCAGTTGTGTCTTCTCCTTGTCTATCTGCTAAAGGTTTTGAAATGGGGAGGGGTGGAAATGCCAAATCCAGGTCTGGTAATGAAACAGAGGATGCTTAGGGCATCCTACAGTCTCTTGCCAGCAGCTTGGGGCCTTTCCTAGAGACAGAACTGCATCCCTGATGTTTTTGTAGGTATAATTATTATGCCCCTACCATCTCTCCTGTAACTTAGATATTGGAAAAAGGGGTTTTCTCTTTGATGCTCTATTTTACTGCATAATTATGCACATTTCTCCATTTTGCATAATTATGAAGAAGAAAATCAAGCTGAATTCTTCTCATTTTTAAATTGTTTTTTAGAGATTTCCTCACCTGCCCACATGTTACAAACTTCAGGAAGGTAGGAAACGCTTCTGTGCAAACTTCTGTCTATGATTATCTCACACAGGTAGCTTTTGTTTTTAAATAAAATCTCCAGTTTGGAGAATATTTAGTTAAAAATCTTAAAATTATAAAACAAAAATATTTTCTCTGTACTGACAATGTGAATTTTATTTGTAGACATATCACTTAGGAAGGTAAGGGGAAATGTATGTGGGTTTTCTGCTAAGCTAAACCAGGTGCTTAGCTGTGGGATATTCAGTAGCCATTTCATAAATACATGGATTGTATTTTTTATCCTTTGGAGAATGTGGAGAGGGTATATTAACAAAGGTGGGGAAATTCTGTGGGAAGGTTTTAAAACACTACTTCTCATTTCCTCTCTGGCTATCATATGCATAAATGTAGTGAAATCAGATAAGATAAGTGAGTGAAAAGAAGACATTCTTTGATCTTCACATTCTCAGTTGATCTTACTAAGTATACAAGTAACCAGCTTCCCTGTATACTTCCAAATTTTCCTTCTGCTATGCCATGGGTGAACTGTGGAAGACCTAGGAATTTTTAGGTTCAATTCATCCAGTCCAGTTAGGAGGGCACTCAATGCTGGCCTTGCTGAGTTAGGAGCATGTTTGTGTAAGTGATGGAGCAGTCTGTTCAGTGGGAGAAGGTACCCCAGTTCTGGATAAGAACAGCTGAGGTAAGATGTAAGAGTTGAATTAGGCTTAAGGGCTGCTCATCAGCTGTTTTAAACTTCCCCAATGAACAATCTAAACCTACTCTTTGGCATGTTCTGCTACTTTTGCACTGTTTTGACTTGTTCAAGTTCTGTCCCTGACTTTGCTCCCTTGCCTTGTGGCTGAGGTGAGGAGCAGCAGTTTCTGGGATGGTGTGGGATTCCCACGCCTTCCCGTTATCCCCGGGCTCTCTATGCACCACACCTCTATCACCAGGTGGACTGCAGAATCTGGGCAGGGAGAGGGTGGGCATCCGTGCCAGTGGCAGATAAACCCTGGAGTCAAGCAGCAAGGCACAGTGTGAGTAGGGTGGGAGTCCCAAAGTATGGTGTGTAAGGATTTTTGGGTGGGCTTCAAGATCCAGTGCTAGTGCAGTGGCAGAAACCAACTTTGGCTGCTTGAAATACAGGTCAGTTGTAGAACAGACAAGATTTTCAGGGTTCTAAGTTTCCTGGATGACTGCTAGCACTGCCAGCCCACTTGTGCTCTGTGCTGCCTCCCTAGCAAGCATACAGAGCAGAGACAGTATGTTAGAAGTCTATCTGCAGGCACAGTATTTAACTTGTCTTTAGTAAGTAAACAAGGCACCTACAAGTTGCCTTGAGTATCTTTTTCTCCTCACCTTTACCTACCACCCTTACACTCTGCCAGGCCTGCCAGTTCTGATACTCCAAATTGCTGGGGCACTTTGGTGAGCTGTTAAAATCAGTCCATCTGACATGATGAGAATGATGAGGGTTATCCTTTCTCTTGCTCTTTCCACTCACAAATTCACAGTTGAGAGGCAGACTGGGAGATATCAACTTCTGTGCTAATTTGAAGTTTAAGACCTGTACCAGCTGAGGAACCAGAAAAAACCAAAAAAGAATTCATATATGATGTGCAGCAGCTGCTATATCATGTCATTTTAAAGATGAAAATGAAATGAAGTAAGAAAAACACTAAAAGGAAGATGGTATTTACTGATATTTTGTTTTAGTGTAAGCTTTTCTTTTCCTGTCCATTGCAACCAAAACACCTGGGTTTAGGCTTAGACACTGCAAGGAAGACTTCCAGTGAAAAATAGGAAGATTTTGGAAGTACTTTTATCTTTTTTTCCTGTAAAAGCAGTGGCATGCAGAAAATATACACTTAAATCAAGCTTAGTAAAAATGCTTTTTAAACACCCCCTATCTTCTCTGTCAATAACTTACTACTTCTGCAATATATGGCTATCCTAGATGCATGTTGCAAGAGTTCTTGTACCATGCCAAATTCTGATGTTTATCTCTTTGTATTGACTCATACATAGGGAAAACTGAAAGGAAATCAAAGCAAGGGAAGCCTTTGGTTGAATTCTTTTACACTATTCTTGGTGCACATTTCAGTTGCATGGAACAATGTGGCTGGCAAGGTTTGAAGAATCAGAGGTTAACTAAATTATTTGAATGATATGTTCAATGCTGATCACCTGACTATACTAACAAACTTAAAAGGTGGTTTGATAGCTGTCAACTTGTTTTGCTATTGTGCAGCTTAACTGTTACCTTCCTGTATTATGAACATCTATGTATTTGGAAAATAAATCCATCTTGCAAGAAAGATTGTGAAAAAAAAATTGTTCCTATTATACTCCAGTGTATATTGCTGATGTCAAATAAAATACAATTGTGAGAGTTCTTAAACCGTTGTCTTTGTAATTGTGGCCTGAAGCAGAAGGAAGGAATACAGTAAACCTCTTTAATATGGACTGTCCTGAAATTATTGCTGTAACACTGATGCAAGCTAAATGATTCCATCATCCTGATGTTTTAGACATGAACAGATAAAGGGATGGGTTTCATGAGCAATATGATGAATGTTAATCTGCTTTATTATTTATTAAGAAGGCAGACCAGTCTACTGATGTATCGTCATGATGTATTTCACTATGTCAACAAGCTAAAAGCTAAATGAATTACCTTGCCTCTCTCACAGAAGCAGAAACAAATTAGCAATTACAGAGATTAGCAATGCTCACTTTATTATCTAATTTATTTATTTTTTTTCTGTGAGGCAATCTACAAGCACTTCCTTCTTGCCTTACCTGACAACAGACCACTTGTTAGCTGCTCTATTTCTTTACATGACCTAAAGTGATTTTCCATTATTCTGTGCTTGAGCCTGGCAAAGCTTCTGTACAGTAGAAACCATGGACTTGAAAAAACTGTGTTTCAGCAAAAATGAACTATAGCTTGTGACAAATATGTGTATAGAGGCATGTGTGGAGAAATCATTTTAGTATGAGTAGTGGCCCATGCAAAGCAGGGAGTGGGGAACCCAAATTTCTTTTGCTAAGTGTGGCCAGGACCATCAAATCTCTTTGCAGGCTGAGCTGAAAGCTGTCAGAATGGCTTACAGTGCTGCAAAGTGCTGTAATTGCTGCCTGCTTCAGGGACAGATGTTGATGCCAAGAAATCTGCTATGTTTGACAACCACAGCTAGATCATAGATTTGAGAGACTACAGCCCTTTCTCCTAGCTTCTGTGGCTGTCATTTTTAAGCCTGTAGCACAAATTAGTCATACAGGCTGCTGCTGCCACTTAATGCTACATGGCATGATGCTACCTACCCCACATCTCACATTTTATTGACATCACGTGCATTGATTGGATGGGGATTTCTGCTGTTGGGTTATAGATGAAGCCTGTTTAGCATGCAAAGAGAGTTTCACTGGATGCTGGGGTCAGGTTTTATGTAAATCAGGACTATGGCTGCTGGTAGTATAAGAGGAATTCAGTCTGCAGGCTGAAAATTATCAGGAACTTTACCTGGGCTGGTGAAAAATACCTCCTAAATTAATTTTTAGTACCTCTTTGTACTGGGTATGATTACTGCTTCTCAAGAGCACTAGATGCATTTTTGGTAGTTGGGAGCATGAAACTTCTGTTCTATATAATTTCAGTCTGAGTTTAGGGAATTGAGCCTGTGTTTTCTGTCTGAGTGGTCTTACTGTGGGCCCATGAAACATCTGAGAATGAGCTGGGAATAGGTGCTCTCAATTCCCATTAAAGTATACTTACTTTTATATGTAGTACTTAGTACTTCTCCTAAGAGAAAAACCACAGCTGAGGAGGACTTAGTTGTGGAAGTCAGGTTCTGGCTTTTTGCCTACCACTGCCTTCTGCCCTTTTCCCTCATTGCTTTCTGCAGGGATCAATCTCAAATTTGTATTCTCAAATTTGCATTTGGATGCTCTTTTGGAATGACCCTGGAGAAGACACAATTAAGTATGCTGTTACTTGAATAAAAATCTTAGTCTCGAATGCTGTAATCCAGTGTTCATTTACTGAACTGCCTCTGACCTGGTATGTGTATAAAGGTAACACTTGCTCAGCCTATTCAAAGGTCTGAGATGGTAAGACTAAAATTTTCTAGGAAGCCAGCTAGATGACAGCTCCGGACACAAGTGCGGAAGCAGCTGGGGAAAGGCTGGATGTAGCTCACGTGACATTTCATGGCTTATGCTAGCAATTGTCATGTCAGGAGGGACAGGCACAGAGACACAGGAAGCTGGATGGACTTCAGCACAACAGGGTGAGCCTGGAGGAGAAATTCAAAATACAAGGTGAAGAGTAGTCCCAGTCTGAGTGCAGGAAGGAGCTGGTGACCCCTGATGCTGTTAGAGGAGGGAAGATGAAGGTGTGAGTTGATGTGATTAAGCCAACAAAATTTAAAGAAATTATAGATCAAAGTCTTGTTTATAAGATTTGCTGGAGGGTCTTTAGGAGTAATAGGGAACTTACCTGTATCACTGAACTGCTTTAATGCTGATTAAAGCCTTTGGATGGGAATTATGTGTCAGCCCTGATGGATAGTGTGAAAGGAAACTTGCTGGAGACCTAGCAGGTGTGAAGCTGTTGGGGCAAATTGCCAAAGGCATACTAGGATGTGTCCAGATGTCTGGCAAAGTGTCCAGATGTACTCACTGTATTTACTGGAATTTTGGCTATTTTTCTTTAATGACTTTATCTGTTTGTTCTGTGGAGATTTACTTTCTTGACTGAGAAAATTTCATTTCAAACTACAGGAAGTTCATTAAAAGTGCATTGAAGTATTTTCTTTTCCAGATGACAAGAAGCTGAATAAAAAGCTACTCTGAAGTGTCTTTCACAGCACGGGAGTGCCTGCCAAAATGACACAAACAGCTCGGGGCTCCCTGATGTTTTATCTGCTGGGGTTTTTTTGGTGTTTGGTGTGTTTTTTGTTTGTGGGATTTTTTTTTAATGATTGCAGATGGAGGTGTTTTTATATCCTTCATTTACAAGATTAATGATTAGAGCACTTGCCCATAGAAGACACTGAAAGTCTTCTGCCTGTTTTAAAAGGTCAATATAAGAGTCAGCTCCCAGCTGCCATAAAAAAACCTGTGTATGTAATATGAAGTAACCACAGCCAGTGGGCCATTATAGCAAAGGAAAAGATCTGTAGGGTGCCTTGAAGCACAGTAGAAGGTGTTTTGTTTCAGGAGTCTGAAGATGAAAGAGCTGTATGTTTTTCTTGGTGGTTCAGGGGATAATTTCATACATGTTTTTCACAGTGTTTCTGGACCCCTTGTTTGAGGAACTTACACATGCAGGAAGCCTTAGCACTGATTGTACATGGAATTTGAATAGACGTGTTATAATGCCTACAGATTTGGCACTGAAGGGAACTGGACTCGGCTGAAGAGGCCCAAGTGCTGTGTGGGTTGTATGGATACAACTGCAGCCATAGGAAGGCTGTTTTTTCCCCAGGGAGACAACCATCCTTGGAGTTCCAACCCAGCTTTATGACTAGGTGTTATAGTGGTCTTGGTATGGGGCTCAAAGGAAGAATTTTTAAGGGTAGAGGTGTCCAGTTGGAAGTTAAATGGGTCTGATTATTTGCACAAGTGTGGGCCTGTCTGAATTATTGTTGCTACTGCAGTATACCAGCCTCTTTTCTTTTTACCATGCGTTTGACTTTGATTCCTCTATTTATCCTCCTTAATAACAGTCTTTGCTTTTATGGAAATGAATTACATCTGTCAGTTCAGGCTGGAAGCTGTGCTTATGTTATTTCTAAATTTCCAGCTCCTCTAATGCATCTGTGCTATGTGATTCACTGTGAGCTATAAAGCACAGCAGTGCTTTGGAGACTGTGTATAAGCTCTGCTTTGTACATTGACAGCTGAAGGTCAAGAAGCTGGGGTGCCTTAGGAATGCAGGAGCAGACCCCTACCAGATTCCCTGGCCATCACAGGGAAAGAGGTATTTGCGATGTGTTTGCTAATTTTCACATTCACCTAGATTAACTAAGATGTCAATATTGTTGCCTCTGAACATATTTAGTTATCAAACTTGTGACCACTATGCCACGTATCACGGCATCTGTCAGGTCTTTTCCAGTCAGTTCTTACACAATGAATGTTTTATCTTGCCCTTATTTCCATATGTTGTTGTCAATAAGCTGCATTCTAAAATACAAGCAATTAGTCTTCCCTGGGATATGAGTAGAATCACATGAAATAAATGGCCATCAGTTTGATACTGCAAATGGTGGTGGGGAGGGAAGTTGGTTTAGTATATTCTGAAATTTGGTAAAAATTCATGAGTCTGTATGCTGAGAAAGGTCTGGAAAGAGCTTATCTCTAATGGATTGCCCAGTTCTCTATCTGAGGTGTCTGTGGGCAAAGCTGGGTAAGTAGGTATATCAAAACCTACGAATGGCAATTTTTGTTCATCTGCTGGATATGCCTTTTAAGTGCTTAGGCATTGAGTGCTCTCTCTGCTGGAATGCAAAACCAATGTTTATAAATGTTACCAATGAGGAAGAAATATGCTCTCATCAGAGGAAAAAATTGAGAAGGTGTGCTACAAACATGAGATCTGCAAAGTTTGCTGGGGAAAAAAAAAATGCTGTTAGCAACAACCCGTCTGTACTTTGTAGCCTGGAGAAAACATAACTCACTGTAAACCTGAGTGAAGCCCAAAGAAGTGTTTGAGGAAAGATTAGGATACACTGTCTTCTCAGTTTTCCTTTGAGTCCCTCCAGACAGTTCCTCTTTAGCATCCTAATCTTTGAAATCCCTTTCTGACACTCTGTAACTATCAGATAAGCATAGGATAAGGAGTCAAAGGATCCCAGAGGAGGAAAACCAACAGCCCCTGCTTTGAACCTCTGGATTGCAAATCCTGGGCTAAAACTAACACAAAATTTTAGGTTCTGGTTCCTCCTACTGAAATCCAACAACCACACCATAGTAAAATTTGAACTTAAATTCAAGCAGATGTTATGTCATATAGACACCATGGCAAAGGCTTTCTTCCTGCATTTTTTTTTTCCTAGGAATGGGGAGGAGGAGACAAAGGCAGGTAACAGGGAAGTGAAGCTGGACAATGGATGGGAGGAAAAGACAACTCTATTTCAGGTAATATTGGCATAATTGGAACAATATAAAAGTTTGTTCTCTGAGGGGTCACTGTTTTCATGTCTTTTTCTTGAACAGGTATGCCATGCAAGTCTTGAAAAAATGTTTAAGTTTGCTCATGTAGGAAGGTGTACTGGACTCCAGATTAGATCTTTGGTCAGTTACCCAGCTTCTATCCCTGCTCATGCTCTGGTCTGGTGGGCAGAAATCACATGGGAAGAAATGACCTGCAGCAGTGACAGGTTACAAGTGCTTAAAGTGAGAGCAGAGGCAATGAGCCTGAGCATTTTTGTGTCGTGCAGCTTGATTTATTGTTTCTTTATTCACATGAAAGTAAAATTCATTGAGTGCTTTATATAGTGTGAGCATTTCTTCTGTTATCGTAGTAGCAGGGTGTGCTAAATGGAGGAAATCAACCAAATCATTACTTAATCATGTGCTTAATTCATTGTCATGGATTTTTCCAATGAGTATTCATTGTGTTCTTGAAAATACATTGCTGTTGCATTTACCTGTAACCATTATTTAGGTTTTTTTTTCACTATTTAGTTCATACATATTATATTAATGTCTTTAAATTTGAAAGAAATCACAAGTACTTAATTCAGATTACAATTATCTTTGTGCTGTGTTACTAACATGTTTATTTAAAGAGTTTTGTAGATTAAGTTGTATAAAATAAAGAATTTTGCAAGAGTCATGAAGAAACAAGAGAAGAACAGAAGATATTTTCTACTCTGTGCAGAAACTACTGGAGGATGAGGTACAGATTCCAACAACAGCCAAAGTACATTGCCACCAGATTTAATCTCATGTCCTGGGTTTTTGGCCCTTTTCTTTGTTTGGTTTTGCTTTGTTTTGTTTTTGTTTAAGCTTTGCCCCATATTCTGTTTCTGTCCTTGGCTATTTAGTTCCTGCTTTTCTTTGTCCAGTGTTCCACCCCAATCTCTCTTTGTAACTGATTCATTCAACTAACCTAATAATTGAATTCAGTGTAACTTGAGGACATGCTCAAGTGCTCTCCTGAAGAAGGATGCTCTAATTAATCAGACTGAAATTGTCTGTGAAGTAAATAACATTTATGAAGAGTTTTCTGAGTTATGAATAAATGCAAGAACAATTTGTTTACACTAGTTTTGTCACAAAGCACTTTATTAATAAATTGTTCAGGCAACTAGATAAACCTCTCAGATATGTGCTATAGATGAGAAATAACCCCATTTACATAACAATTTAGAAGCCTTTGCTGGCATTCCCCAGGGCAGTAGTTATATTCTGCAGTCCAGAGCTTGGACAGTGAAACTCCTCACTGTGTGAAAAACTGGCTGGATTTCTGGGCCCAGAGATGGTGCTGAATGATGTTACATCCAGCTGGCAGCTGGTTGGTAGCAGTGCTCCTCAGTGATCAGTGTTTTGGCCAGTTCTGTTGAATATCTTTAGTGATGGTTTGGACAAGGAGATTGAGAGCATTCTCAGTAAGTTCACAAACAACACCAAACTGGGTGGAAGTGTAGATCTGACGGAGGGCACAAAGACTCTGCAGAGGGATGTGGACAGGCTGGGTTGATGGACCAAAGCCAATTGTATGAGGTTCAACAAGGCCAAGTGCTGGATCCAGCACTTGGGTCATACCAACCCAGGCAGTGCTACAGGCTGGGGGAAGAGCTGGTCAGCTGAGATAGACCAGAAGATGCTGGTGACAGCAGCTGACCACAAGCCAGCTGTGCCCAGGTAGCCAAGAAGGCCAATGGCATCCTGGCCTGGATCAGCAATGGTGTGACAATGGAAGTGATTGTGCCCCTGTACTTGCCCCTGGTGAGGCCACACCTCAAGTGCTGTGTTCAGTTCTGGGGTCTTCCCTCCAAAAAAGACATTGAAGTGCTTGACTGAGGCTGTAGATGGGTAATGGAGCTGGTGAAGGGTTTGGAGCACAAGTCCTGTGAGGAGTGGCTGAGGGAGCTACCTGACAGGAGGCTGTAGTGAGGTGGGAACGTGGTTTGTTTTTTTTTTTTGCCACGTCTCAAATGAAAAGATAAGAGGAAATGACATTAAGTTGCTCTAGGGGAGGCTCAGATTAGATATTAATTTTTTTTTCATTGAAAGAGTGGTTGGCTATTGAAGTAAGATCCCCAGGTAGGTGGCGGAGTCACTGTAAGTGGAGATGCTCAAGAGGCATCTGAATGTGACACTTGGTGATTATGGTGGTGCTGGGTTGAGGGTTGGATTAGAATATCTTGAAGGTCTCTTCCAACCTTGATGATTCTGTGAAAGACATAATTGTATTTAATTTTTGATTTTGTGTGTTCTTGGCTATGTCCATGTTGGAAGTTAAGCACCTAGCCAGTGTTTGGGGTGGTTTTACTTTGCATCAGCTAGCCAAGGGGTTTCTGGACACAAGTGGGGGTGACTGATGGGAGTTTTCTCAACACACTGTTGCCCTCTCTGCGGAGCAAGAGGAATGACATTCCTTTGTTCAGTGCCAGCTGGCCCAAGCAGCAGGCACAGTCCTGGGCAGGTTTAACCTAATAGCATAGGTGCACCAGGCTGCAGCAGGGTTGAGAAGAGTCCTTGTCTTTCCTAAAGGACTATGGAGGGATGCAGCAAACTTTTTTTGTTTGGTAAAATTTTTAAAAGCAGTTGCAGCGGAATATCCCTCAAGGTTATAATAATCCTTGCTGGAGGTCAAATTTAACTGCCATTACTGGCATTGTGTGCCATTAATCCCTGTATTTCAAAACAAAATTTGAAACACTTTTACAAGTGCTTTTCATTGTCTAGCAAATAAGGCTAACACAATCCTTCAGTTTGAGATAAAGCTATTTAATGTTTCAGACATCCCAGATGATCTTGCTGGTGCTATCACATGTGAACTTCACAGCCTCTGACCACATCCAAGCAGTGCTATACAAACAGCTCACTTGAGACATCCCACAGCATAATCCACCCAGACTAAGACGAGGTGATAGCTTCATGAATTGTTAACCATGTGGCTGATATGCAAATAATCTAGATGAACTCTGTACTCTTTATAGTCTTTCAGGTCTGACATTAAACAGTCCTGACTCTTCCATGCTGGTGGCTGATTTTGCTGCCTTCTTGCAGATCTTGCAGATCACTTGAGTCCATATCATAGTCATTAAACATAAAGGAAGCTCTGGAGTTCTTTGAAGCTGAAATGTGTCACAGAGCTTACTTTGACCAAAAGAGATGTCATAAAAGATGACATTATCATAGATTTTTGTTTCCTTTGGTGTTAAAATTAAGCTTGAAAACAAGAATGATTGAAAAAGAAATCCTTAAAACACCTAATTTTTCAAGTCAACAAAACAAAGATTTTCAATTTTTCAATGAAAAACTTGGAAATTTTGTCCAGTTCTGATGGAAAAAGAGAGATTAATATAGCAACCAAGTAGGGAGATGCATGCCCCATTTTAATGCTCTTGATCTAATGAAAGAATTTCAAGTGAGGGGTTGCATCAGCTTGCAAACTTGTGAGTGACAGAGAGAGAGAAATATAGCATTCTAAATGTAAGAAAAGGAAGACGATCAAATCAAGGATAAATCTTGTTTTACTTTGCTGACTATCTACATAGGTCTATTATCCTGTACTGCAGATGCAATAAGGAATATGTACCCTGCTTGCCTTGAAGTGCAAAGGGAGAATGTTCAGGTTCGTACGAATGATTCCTGACCCAGGTGAAGAGCTTGAGGTAACTCATTGTTTTTTTTCTCTCTGGCAGGCACTGGGTCTGATTTGCAGTCTTAAGCAATAGGATTGTTTAAGCCACCATCATCTATATGTTCTTTATCACCTGTAAAGTAATGATATTTTTTAAAAGTTAATTTTATTTAAATTGTTGAATATCTGTGCTGGTATTGCCACACTGAACCAAAGTTTAGGCATGTAAGTAGTGACTTTACAGAATGTAAGGCTCTCATGCTTGGCTGAGTCAAAAGCTCAAATGAATGTGAGATTAAACATGTACAAACAATACATATTTATAGATCAATAGCCAGACTTTGACCTGCACAGAAATATTCGGTATAATGACATTGATATTTCCAGCAACACTATATTTAAAGGCTAATTTCAGAGAAGTATAAGGAATGAAACTTAGGGGAAATCTTATGTTTTGAAGATTTCAACCTATGGATACATCTGAGGTATAGGGTACTGCATATATCAATATTGGCTGGTAATAATAGAAGAGAATTGAAGTTAGGAGAAGTTACTGATAAACATAGGATGGCATTTTGGCTTAATTATGGCATTCTTAGAAAAGAATTAATCAGATTTAATAGCAAAGAAATTAGCTTTCTGGAGAAATGGAGTGTCTTGGTAGGTCAAATTGTAGAGAATTTTTTATACACAAGAAAATGTTTAGAACTATGGAATAAATCAAGAAATTATCAAGAAATGCAATGCATATGAAAAAGCAGGGCCAAAAGACCTACCTCAGCTAGAGAAAATGTTTCCTAGCTTGAACTGAATAGCAAGCATATCTATAACATACTATTGCAGCAGATTGAAAAATATGTTAGATGCCATCTGGAAAGTTGCAGTGATTGCACTTTTTAAAAATTTCCTTCTAACAAGAAGCAATTTTGCAATCTCAGCTGTGGCAGAAATTATCAAGATTAAATGCTTCTTTACCTTTACTTAAATGATACATTATGCAAATTGAAAACAGCATTTTAAGGAAACAATTACATAAAGTGAGTAGCTTCTATGATCCTCAAACAGGAAATTATAAGGGATATAAAAAGCAAGCCCTAAATGCTCTTGACTTCAAGCTAGTACAGGAAAAGAACCTCCATACCTTTTTTCATTTCAGGAATTGCAGTTGCTGGTATAGACAGTCCTTGTAAAACATCCCTGTTGGAGGCCTTCAAACAGCTAAAAATGAGTAAGTGAAGAAATACACCTGATGAAAACTTGAAATATGAAGGCAGTATCACTGGAGAGACATAAGGGTGGTAAACAGTTTACTTGCAGGGCAGAACTGAAAGTAGATTCTTACTCTGACCTAAATTCCTGCACCCCTTCAGATTTATCATCTTTTGTGGGATTCATGGCTCTTTGCTGGTGGTGTCAAAAGGCCCAGCGCTTGCTGAACCATGTCCTCCAGTTTTTACTAGAGATTTATTTATGTCAGGCATTAAAACTGAGAAGATGGTCAGTGCTTCTATGTCTGGGCAAAAACAGAGACATTCATGGGATGACAGTACTGTGTCCCACTTCACTAGTTCAACTCCACTGTGTATTTCAGTGGTTTTAATTATGTGTTCCCATCTTGTTGACTTTATGTGCTTTCTCAATTATCCATATACAGAAGACCCTTTAGTCTCCTGCATTTTCTCCAGCAACTCAAACTCACGGGTTGTCACTCAAGCAATGAGGGGATACCTTTGACATTGGGGAAAATCTTCTAGCTGCTATTGCATTCAAGCACAGAAATGTCTGTGGGGGGATTGAGTCTTTATTATTGCTTTTTCTATCTAAAAAAACTGTATCAGAAATGTTTTAATACTGTTGGTCCTGCCTTGAATATGTGTCTAGATTAGCTGATCTCTTATAGTCCACACTTGTCTTTTATAGTCCACAAGAAAAATAAGGTGTATTTCCCTTATTCAGGAAAAAAAATCAAGTGTGGGTTTTTAAAATTATTATTTTGATTAATATTTTTGTGAATATAACTCCTTGTGTTTCCAAAGAGTTTGCATCTTTGTTATAAGGCCTCCTGCAACAGTCTTTGTCACATAGAGTAATTTGGTGACTGACAGTTTATCTGCCTATTTTTTTAATCCCATTTGAAGTCCTGTATTTATTTTCTTAGGTAAAAATAAAGAGGCTACATATGTATGTCAAATGATCAAAATATTAATTTTTAAGAAATAAAAATGTAGTTTTTACAAAAACTTCTCTTAGACCATTATGTTATTAATATTGCTTTTAGTTTTTAACTGTGCTGCAGCTCAGCTTTACCTTCTTGAATTAGTATGTGGAATGTAGGGCCAAGTGGTGAGCTCCAAACTGTGTTTCTCATAGGCAGTTCCAGTTATGTCCTATCTTCTTTTCTGATGGTGCAGCTAAAAGATCCCACTCTTCTCTTTTTGCCAGTTCCCCACCCTGCAGAACTTTCTGAATAAATATTTCGTTTCAATGCAATGATGGAATGGGCTGTGGTGCAAGGCAGATATGATGTCAAAGAACAAAAGTTGCAGACGAATTCATTGAAGCCATGTGTGACAGTAAGAAGTAGAATATAAAAAATATGGATGGTTCAGAATGGGGAATAAACCTGCATCCTGTTAGCTCAAAGAAGGGTAGCTGTGATGTACTGGAGTCACAGCTGTTCATTACTACTGATTACTACTGCTGTCATCACTACTGATATCACTGGATATTGGGATAAGGGACAAGAAGAGGTTGAGTGCATTAGTACCATATACGCTTGGAAATAAATGTAATTGGTGCCAAAATGTTACGTACTTTTAGTTAGGATGTGTTTATTATTTTATACTGTTACTATTTAGGCTATGTTTCTGTTTTCTTTATTTAGGGTTAGGTGTTAGATCTTAATCACCAGTTACGGTGGAGTTTACTAGACAGTTGTTTGTCTGTAGTCACATGTTCCTCTGGCTTCTCTGTTTTCTGATATTATAATTCATTGCTGAATATATGATTGAACATAAATTTGTATCAAGAATGTGGTAAGCACTGAAAATCTGAAAAAAGTTTGAATGATACAAAACATCCTGAGATTGAACTGACATGTGTCAATTCTCTTTAAATTTTGTGAAAACAAACGTAGGCCTATAATTAACATGTCCAATTCTCAGACTAAATTACAAGATACAGTGAATGAAGGAAACTTAGCTGAAGACAAATGGAAATAAGAAGCTTAGAAACTGCTTTGAAGGTGATGTCTGGGATTTGTTTAAAGAAAGAAAGAAAAGATCAGGAAATTTAAGATTCAAATATTATGTGAAAGAATTCTGTATTTTTCTAAATTAGTAAACTTCTCAGGTTTTTGGGAAGAATTTGGATTGCCTTCAAGCAGTCAAAGAACGCCTGAAGAGTTGAGTTAAATGCCTTAGAGATCAGAAAATGAATAGGTAAAGAAAATTACATTCAACCTCAGACACAGATTTAAAACAAAGGGCCCTTTGCTCAGTAAATAGAGAGGAGATAATGGCATTTGTTGTATAAAAATAGTATTAGGATGGACAAATATTTGACAGAAATAATATAAGAATAATAATAGAGGGTTGTAATAATAATATACAAATAATAAATATATATACAATAATATATATAAAATAAAATACAAATAATATATTATTATATATTATATATTATGAAATAATATACAGATGCACAAGTAAAGTCTTGAGAATTAAGTATTTACCCATCAGGGATTGAAATAACAGTCTATTTAATAGAAGAACTTTGATTTCTGAGTCAAAACTTGTGGGTGGTGATAATGGAGAAAGCATGATTAAGGGTGATGTGACAGCTTAGTGAAACAGTTAGGAAGCAGTCTCTTCATGCAAAGCTCGAGGAGGTAAAAAATAAAAGCGACATTTGCAAGAATATTAAAGAAACCATTAAAATCAACATATAAATGATAAGAGGAATAATGAATTAGTTTGGCTGAAACTAATCAGGTGTTAAAAAGTTAAAAAAACTAAGTGGACAAGAGTAAGAAGGAAAGGAAATGAGAAAATCGGTCCATTAAGTTTTAAGAAGCTAATGGGTCAGAAAAAATAGCTGAGAATTCAGAATCTCTTAGTAAGAAAATAAGGATGTTGAACTCCCAAAAAACCCAGCTCTCAGTTAAAATCAGCTTTTCTCATTTCTGTCCAAGAGAAAATAACTTGGGATTTAAAAGAAATCAACAAATCAGAACATGGTATTTTTAATTTCTAAATTAGTTTAGAGACTGTATTCAATAAAATGTTAGACATACACACTTAGAATTGAATGTACAGGTATTTTTGCTTGTTTATTCACCACTTCTGACTGAGAAGCTGTGTAATTGCCCTAGGACTGTGTTGTACCTGCCCTGAAAGCTCTGCATGTTGCAAAGGTGATCTGTAGCTGGAAATCTTCCCTCTGGGACGTGTTTCAATGCAAATAGCATTCACAGAGTGTCTGGTCCTGAGTGAATTATGGGCATTATGAACCTGTTAAAACAGTCTCTGTTCAAGACTTTGGTAGATGAATGACTAATTTGGCATCCTCTTGAGACTTGGGTGGGAGCTAGATGCTGAATTAAGCAGGCTGAAGCAGACATGCAGAAGAGTAGAAGGCTGTCAGTGAGGATTTGGGGTGTTTTTAAAGGGATTTGAGTAACTTCCACAGTTTGAAGGTTGCTGAATACAATTATATTGAAAAAATTGGGTTGGATAAATCCTGCTGTGGAACCTGCCTACCTCTTCTATATAAGATTTAGCAGTTAGCTCTGATAATTTCCAACACATAAAGAGCTGTTAACCTGAGCTCCTATTATTCACTTGAAAACAACCAACCAAACTGATGCGTTTTAATATTTTCAGCACACTTCATCTTATTAGTGAAAGAGATTTGATAGATGCTGGGGCCTTGAGGAACATAAATAATTTAACACCCATGTCTGCCATGTAGCTGTAACCCCAGGGACCCTGTCTCAGTCATATTTGGTAAGGTGCATAGGAAGAGATGGACTTTGACGAAAAGACTTTATGAGCTTTTCACTGTTTATTTGCTTTTATATTATTTAGTTTTTCTACATTCTGCTATAATCTATTCCTCGTCCTTTCTTTTCAGTACTGTGCAGAGATTTTTCCCCTCTGCAGTGCCAATCCTTTATCTTTCAGTGTGTGTCTCTGCTGCTCTCATCAGTCTGTTCATTCACTTGTCCCTGTGCTGTTTTCCCCCTTACAGTCTAGTGACATGTAAGCTGATCACAGAAATCTTTATGTTCCTTTGTTCGAAGCACCTTGGCACAGTTCTTCACTTCTTTCTGCCTGACAATTGTGTTCATGGCTTTGTCATCCCAGTAAGTGGGAGTACAAGAACTGGCAACATCCTGGCATCCTTTCTGAGCACACACACTGGATAGTTTTGTTGAATGCTGTTCTGTCACGATGTTCAAAGCAAACATCTACTGCAATGCAGCTGTTTGAGCTGTGCCTGCACTTGGTACTATTTTTGTTTGCAGTTCAACATATTTTCCTAAACCTCTTTTAGTAAACTCAGATACGTGCTGCAGGCTGATAGCTGTTCAGAGAAAAGCATAATCCCTAGGAGCTGCCTGCCTTGGCAAACATGTACACGCTTTTCAATATGTCAACAGGCAATTATTCTAGCAGTGTTTACTCCCTCAGTTCCCTCAATGCAGCCCAAAAATTGAGTATTTTTTTCATATACTCTCACTTTAAAAAATCAGATGAGTGCCCAGAATTGTGAATTTGACATCTGTGGGTTCATGCAGTCCCAGCTCAGATGATTTAGTTATTCAACCTTTTACACTCTTTCAGAATTATATTAGAATACATATATTTCAGGAATAGGATCATGCAATTTATATTACTCATATGATAATAATTACGAATGTGAGTCTCATATTTTCAAAACCAGATAGTGACATTCCAGTGAGAGTCTTCATTATATTTTTATTTCCAATTTCCCTGCCACAGTGCATTCCTGCCTCAATAGAACAGTTTACCTTCACAACATCAGAAGAAAAGCTACTTCTCCTCTGTTTTTGCTAATCAAGATAATTTCAGATTATTAGATCTTGCTCTGTGCATCCCAAGGCCTCAGTTGTAATCATCCTTCATCCATCCAGTTTATTCAGTAATTAACTTGTTAGTGTATGGCTCATGCAGTGTACAAGTTGTTCTGATTTTTATGTAGAATGGTCTGCTGATTTGAGAAAGGCTTAAAATATTTTTCTTTGTGAATATTTTTAGGTTTTTTAAAACTAAAATAGTTTTAAAAGTGGAAGCTGTTTTTCGTGTCTTAGCCAATTTAGAAACATTAGAGATTAGAGTCCCCACCTCTTTCAAAGAATGGAACGTGCTACAATGGATTTTTTTTCCCACGTCATTCTTGAACTACTTTTCTGAAGAAAAGTGGCTGTTACAGTGCTTAGAATACTTTGATAGTGTGATTACAAATATATACTGCTGTCTGGCATAGAATGTTTGCATGTTTGAGACCTGGATAAATTCCCTACCACAGGCAGTACACTGGCATTATCCCCTTTGTGAGAAGAAATGTTGAAGAAGGAACAGTGCAGGTAGGACCTGGATCGGGAGCCTTACATAATCCAAGCCTGAGCACATGGAAAGTCTTTTTGCCAGAAGAATTTCTGCCCAACCACTTTGAGGTAACACTACTGCAACAGAAGCGTGCCACTTTTGAACGTGGCTATTTCAATAGATTTGACTGTATTGGTAAAGTTCTTATATCTCTTATATAAGAACACAAACATTTAGTTTGTCTCTTTGTTTTTCCCTTAGTATTCACAGTTTGCTCTGGGCACTTGCAGCATTTAGGAAGAATATCAGTCTGATTTGTTGCCTGCAAGAGAGTCTAATTAAAACAAGAGAGCAGGATGGGAACTGATGACACATAGTGCAGCTGAGCTGCTCCCAAAGCTGAACATGGCAGCTGTGGTTTTCGTCATTTGCAAAGCCTCAGCCAACACGTTGGCCCACAGAGTTAAAATAAATGTCTAATTATGTTGTTTAATTATTTCGGTTCCAAATTCCTGCCTGAAAAGTATTGGAAAAGATGCGAGAGAAGCTCTGAGAGCACCATTATCATGTCTGTGGCTTGCCAGTAAATCAGAAATCACTATGCTTTCTCTTAGCCGATTCCTCCCTTCCCTGAGCCTGTGGTCAGGTGGCAGAGGAAGGACTGTGTGTGCTTGAACCAGTCTCCAGCCCTCTCCCCTCCCCTGTCACTTGGCACTGACTCACAGCACTGTTTTTCAACATGATGCTAATTAGCTGCTGAGTAGTGAGATACTCTGAACTCTGAGAGAAAAGACAGAAAAAGACTTCAAAGATGTTTACCATTTTTTCCTTTTTATTCATTTATTTTTTTATTTTTTTTAATTTTGACAGTAATAAAAAAAAAAACTCTCTTACCACTGCTGTCTGGATCCAGCAATTTCTTGGGTGCAGGAAGACATTGCTCCAGGTTATTCCGGGGTGAGGAGGTTATGACTCTGTTCTTTCCTTTCCACGGAGTGGGCCAAAGAGAGGGAGCAAATATGGATTGCTGTGCTAAATCTGGTGGCTATAATTGGACAGGGTGGTACTAGTGTGCCAAGCAGAGGAAAACTGATGCAGAAAGAGAGACTGAGATTCCTGCATCAGAACAACCTCTTGGGAGGTCTCATTGGGTCTAAGTCCAGTTTGGACTGACACCTTTTCGTGCACAGCTTAAGCAAATGCTCTTGATTGAAGAGATGAGGACCATTAGGCCCTTCAGAATCTCTGTTGTTTTAGCCCATATTCACAATATTACTTGCCAGTAAATTGGTTGATACTGTCTCGATTAATGGGTCCACTGTCTTTAGTTAAACTGTTTGTGAACTAAATGTTCATCAAAAGTGTCTTTATCCAGAACCCTGGAAATAAAGTGACTTTTCACACACAAATGGTTCCCATTGGTCATGCATATTTAATTAAGTGGTGGCCCACTTTTGCCACACTGTGTTATTCTGATTTACCATTCTTCAAACAGCTTAAGAGATGAATGTTGAATACATTGTCAAAATGTAGGGGGAAAATCTTTTAAAAAGACTTTCATTTTTCATCTGAGTCTGTCTTTTATTTCTGTCTTTTATTTGCCTGATGTTAAAGGTCTTCCCCAGTTTAGAAAATTCTGAACAACACAGAGCAAATATAGTCAGTGCTCCACTTGCTATTAATCTGTGTGATCAAGGAGACCTCTGGGGAACACTTCAAGTCAACAGTTTGCCTTCATCAGACTCATGATTAACACACAAATAAACAGTGTAGCTGATGTACTTGGTTAGTTATCTTGAGATCACTGTTTTATTCTCCCACAAACTGAGTTTCACGTTTCTTTTAAGTATGCTGAGACCTCTTTGTTTTTACATGGAACAAATAAGAGAGGAAAATGAAAGCTAAAGCTCCAAGAAGTCAAGGCTTTTCTGTATCTAGTGTTTTGGCTTTTTTTGATTGATGAACATTTGGCATTCCAAAGGGATTTACTGTAATAACAGTTATTAATTATGGCAAAGAGAAACTGGCTGAAGACAAAAAGTACTTGTTTCCAGTGTTTAGTGTCAGTTTGCTGCTGATCCTTCTTCAGCTGTGGGAACATTGATACTACGAACAATGATTGCACACCACAGCCAACTGAAAATCCAGTTGATTTCTTAATACTTCTTTTGGAGCATGTGGTCAGTCAGTGATATTCTCCTTTTCCAGCCAAGGTATTCTGATTTTAATTCTCAGTTTCCTCTCCAAACCGATGTTTTTTTGTAATTAGAAAATTTCAAAAAGACTTTCTGGAAAGTCTAAATAGAAGAAAAAGTTGGTTTAATTTCTTTTATTCTAGTCTGATCCTGTGAGGAGTTCAAATGTGATGACTGCACAGAAGTCTTGGTGCCTATCTAAGAGTTGTAGGAATTTAAATGAAAGATTTTTATGTATTTTAAACTGGAGATAGCATAAATTGGAATTTGACAAAAAGCACAAATGGGAGCAAAATTAAATTAATTTTTTTCAGCTGCACTTGGGTCTCTAAACCTTGTCAGTCCCTTTCCTTGTCTCTCTTTTTGCATGTGCACATCTGAGTAGTATTTTATTCTCATACATTTTTCAGGATTTATTCATGCCTATTTGTTTAAACTGTACAATCCACAAAGGTGTAGGTTGTTGTTAGCCTTTATCCAGATACCAGCCACAATTCCTTTTTATCTTGACCATTATTTTCATATAATTCAAAGTAGATCTAAAATAATATTTTATTTTCTGCACCTTTTAGCATTACTCTTCTACAAAAGAAGTGAAAACTGCTCTTATATTTTTTGGTGAGGGGAAATTACTTAAGGAATAATAAAATATACATGGTTACTCCTGCTCACTAAAATCCCTGATCTGATCCCGGGTCATAAGAAGTTAAAGGGCACCAAAATCAATGTTAACTGTACCTGTCCAAATGTGAATTTTCTCCTGAGTATGCAAAGGAAGGTAATTAATCAACACACCCCATCCTGGACCTCTACTAGTGTGACCACATCTTGGCTGGTGAGGATGCAGTCTTCTGCTTTTAAGGGCTTGCACTTACTCTGCCAGCTGTAAAGCAGAAGGGCTTTACAGCCATCATGATGCCAGTGTGGTAGGATTTGATGCTGCAACACACAACTAGTGTTCAAAAGACTGAGTGTCTTTTGCAGCTCCTTTCTTTGCTCTGTGAAGATGAATTACTTATCAGATGCAATGGGCATGAGGCCTCTAGACCAGAGATTTCATTGTGCCACAGGGCCCAGAAAGGCAACCATGCTTCCCAGTGACAGCAATCTTCTTGCAGTTGTGAATGTGTTTGCAAGAGGGGACTGCAATTAACATTGCACAATGAATGCTTTAAAAAAATACCTCATCAAAACTGTGTCAGTTTAAATTTTTAAGTTGACTATTATCCTGGATTTTCAAACACTTTGTTAAGTAATGGATATATCCAGGCTCTTGCACTTCTAGAGAAGTAAAACTTTGGCATGTCAGTGGGACATCCTGTGAGCATCAGAAGAGCAACAGGTGAGATTTCCAAGGCAAGTAGATAATTAAGCTAGAAAAAGGAACATTGAAAGCTATTGCCTTAAGGATAGCTTTCCATATCATAATTCATGCTTAGAAAATGTTGTGGAGCATTTTTTCTTTTGAAAAGGCTACAGTAAAATAGAAATGGAGGAAGGAAGAAAAACACAGAATGTAGTATATTCAGATTTCTGGTAGCTGTTAACACTTGTTACCTTTATACAGCTTTTCTGCTGTTAAAATAAAATTGAAAGAAAATCCCTCTCTTACTTTTCAATGAAAAATTTAAAAGACTGAAATGGATACATTTCTGCAAGATCTTGTCCAGAACATCTCTGGAATTTCCTGGTACTTCAGTGAAACATTTAGGTGTCCCACATTGTTTTCCAGTTTTCAGCATTCCCCTCATGGGGATGGTCACTGGCTCCATGACTCATCATGCCATCCAGTTGCTGTATCTCTTCCAACTTTAAGTGTATGTTTACATAGGTAGATCAAGTGCTCTGTAAATTAAATGCTCTACTAAATTCCAGGCAGGAGACTGCCATTCATGGATGCAGACTTTTTCCTCCAAATTATTGCCCTCTCCAATGAGAAACTGCCACAGATCTCCCATTTCTAGATTTCTTATTTATCCACAGAGGTAGTTAGGCCAATCTCAGCTTTAACTTTCAACTTAAACTCACATGATAGCAGCTTTAGATGTTTCTGTTGTAAGTTTTAAACCACATTGCAGCATTTTTGAGTGCTAATATGGCAGCTGGAAGACATGAGTTGTAACTGTGAAGGCTGGGCAACTTCACAGTGGGGACACCAGTACCTGCTTGGGTCTAGGTTCAAAAGGAGCTTACTTATTTGCCTTTTGGGGTTTGCAGCACCTAACTTGAGTCTAGAAATGAGGAAGAACTCTTAAAGAGATCAACCCTCTTGGATAAAGAATAATTCCGGCATAGCAGCAAGCTTTAGAAGTATTACTACCCTGACTTCTACTTTATTATCATGGTAGCCAGAATTAAATGCATGAAATTTGGGAAAATTTGAATGTAATTAGTAATATTCCCAATATATTTTCTAAATACATGACTAAGTGAAATCTTAGATAATTATTTTCTTTTTTTTCCCCTCATAATTAAATACTTTTGGGTTTTTTTCACTTAGGAACAGTTTTTATTATTAAATACTCATTAAAAACCATGACCAAGGTGCACAGTGTAGCTTTGAAGAGTCTCACAAATTTTCTCTTTCAAGGTTCAGAACATCAAAATTATGATCTGTCTAAAATTATACATAAGCCTTCTTCAGAATGTTTGCCTTTATGATCTCCTAGTTTGCATTTCTCCAGTATTATTTGTTATTTAAAATACAGCTTGCCTTGTTTTGTTTTGATGCTTGAATTTCACGTTACAGTAGCAATAACACACTCCAGGTAATTTATTTCCAGTTGAGCTTCACTCAGCTTGAGTGCTTAAGAAACCATTTGGCTTTCTGTCTTGTACCTTTTAATGCCTCCTGCAGTCTGCAATAACCATTCAAGAAATTCATTGCTTGTCATGGCCTATTGGTTTAAATTAAAAAACTAAATTTGGAAACTCTACATGCTCGGCTATCAGTTTTTCTGGTGTAAATCTGCCCTGCCAAGGGAAACTGCCAATGGACTTCACCCTCCCTAATAGAGTAGAAACAGAGTAGCAGAATATTTTGGCTGTGCCATCTTGGTAAAATATAGTGTTGATACAAATCTGAAACCTGACAAATCTTCTAAAAAATCCAAACTATTCTAAAGCAACCTCTGCCTTGGGGCATAGACTGCACCATAGAGACCCTGAGGTGGCAGGTGACAGCAGAGATACACAGGTCAGGAGGCACTACAGGAATATCAGGGAAGCAGCATGCCTGTGCCACTGCAGTTACTGACTGCATTTCTTCCTGTTTGGAGTGTCCAGCTCGTGCTGTATGATAATCATGCCTCTCAGAGATAGCTTTTGTGCAGACATGTCTAATGGCTGTGATGTAAACACAGCAATTCAAGAGCATCCTAAGTCGCCACAGCATTTTGCCTTCAGGACAGCCCCCAAATCCCTTTTTGCTGAAGTAGGTCTACTCATGTGGTACCTAAAATCCTGAGGAGATGGAGAGTCAATAGAGCAAGTTTGCAGCCTCAGAAGGAGTGCCATCCAGAGGTACCTTGACAATTTTTAGAGGTGGGCTGTGTTCGAGACCAAGTGCAAGGTCCTGCACCTGGGCCAGGGCAATCCCAAACACCAGAACAGACTGGGTGGAGAATGGATCAAGAGCAGTGCTACAGAGAAGTACTGGCGATGTTGGAGAAGAAACTTGACATGAGCCAGCAATGTGTGCTTGGATCCCAGAAAGCAAACCATGTGCTGGGCTACAGCCAAAGCAGCATGGTGAGCAGGTTAAGAGAAACCATTCTGCTCCTCTACTCCACTCTCATGAGACCCTACTTGGAGTTCCACATTCAACTCTGGAGCACCTAACTTAAGAAAGTCATGGACCTACTGGAATGAGGCAACAGGATGACCATGAAGATGCCCAGTGGACTGGAATAATTCTTCCTGTATGAAGACAGGCTGACAGAGTTTGGGTTGTTCAGCCTAGAGAAGTCTCTACAGAGACTCCACAGCAACCTTCCAGTACCTACAGTGGCTACAAGAGAGCTGGAGAGGAAACTTTTGCAAGGGCATGTGGGTGATGGGACAAGAGGGAATGTTAGAAAGAAATTCTTTACCCAGAGGGTATTGAAGCACTGGAACAGGTTTCCCAGAGCTGTGGATGAACCATCCACATCTGAACAGAAGCATCCGAAACAGACTGGATGAGGCTTTGAGCAACCTGGTCTAGAGGAAGGTCTCCCTCCCCATGGCAAGGCAGATGGAACTAGGCAATCTTTAAGATCCCTTCCAATCCAAACCTTTCTATGAAACATCCAGCAGTGGACATTAAGGGTATAATTTCTCCTATATATCTAAGACTAATGTATCTGCCACTGGAAAGGAATATGACCCGATCTGTGCTACAGAGGAAAGTGGATTAGTAAAAGCACATAACCAAGGGTAGACACAGCTGATATATAAAAGATGACAATCAAGTCTGTAAGACCTCCTGCCACAACCCCAGCACCTTGAAGTGACTCTATATCAGTGAGGTGATCAGTGACGTGATCAATCTGGATTATTACACTTGTTTATCTGCCTGGTTTATCAATGCTTAGACTTGGCAGATCAGCTTCTGATCAATCTGAAGGGCGATTTCCCTTACAGCATCCTACCAAATACCATCTAGGCACAAGTTTACACACAAAACTGAAAATCCAGGCATTTTTCACTTGATGGATAGTATAGGGTCCCATGTAATAAGGTGGTAGAAGCCCGTATTGGGTTTTGAAGTGTGTTTGCATGTAAAGGTTCAGTCACACCATTGGGATGAGGGAAGTCTAGATTAAATACTTTCAGTGGATCTGCTCTGCCCCCGGGGAATGCCCTCAAGTGGCACAGAGCTTTGGATAAGTTGTGAATTGTATTAAGGCTGTGCCCTTGTGCAGGTACACAATGTTAAAGTTTCATGGATGCCAGAGGCAAGAGTGCAGTTTTGTCCTTAGTATATCTACCTAGTTTTTTCAAGCAGATGCCAGCTTTGTCTCTTCAGGGGTCAAGCTGGCTGAATGTGAGCCAGCTCTCAGCTGAAGCTGTGAAGCTCTAGGTAACACATTGCTGACTCTAGGATAATCAGTAATCTGAAAGGCAGGATTTCTGTTGGCTGGATCCACTGCCACTCCAAAGCAACTAGAGGATATCCAACTCACTGAGAGAGATCCAACTCTTAATTAAGGGCACCAAACTTTGAGGTACTTGGAAAAGGCCTCAGACTGTAGTCAGCAACCTCCAGCTGTTTCTAAGCTTGTAGCTGTTCTCCTTCATCTATGCCACAGAAATCATACCAAGTTTGGATTGATCACATCATGATCAAAGCCATGCTATGACAGTAAGCAATCTGAGCTTCCCTTTTTTCTGTTCCTGGCTAGACCACTATAGTGTTTTTCAGTGTTTATAGCTTTACAACTTAGTTATTTATCTCCAGGTCACATCACATGCTGTGTATTTACTGCAAATTGATGTTTGCTCATTGTCTAACTTGAACTTTTAAAAATAAAGTTATTGCAGAATTATATTTGAAAGCCTTGTCTCTTCACTTATTGTTAGCTCGTATGCTGTGTCACTTTTTTTCTCTTTTGTGATCAGTTTAGCATGAAAAGCTGTTCCATATTTAGTAGGCATTTCCGTTTTCAGATTTTTTTTTCTTTTTCATCTTAATCTTTTTGTAAAACAGCGTAGATCTTAATATGTAAAGGATTAATATGTGCTTTTCTTTTCAGATAGTCTGAGCATTAACATTCCATAAATAGCCCAATTTCCCCCCTGAGCTGATAAGTAGTCAAATACTTCCACTAAGGACATTTTTACTTTATCATCCAGAATGTGAACAAATTTAAATTTAACTGGCAATTATTGGTGATGAATGGAAGCAAAATATATGAGTGTTTTTCTAATTTAGTTTGCTTAATCTCATCTTCAGTGCTGCTAAGTAATTGCTTGAGAAACCATCAAGGCAAAAGGCTCATAACAGGCTCATAGACTCCTACTGCTGTGGCATCAACCAATTTATGTTGTGTCAGCATCATCCACCAAGAGATTCTAGCCTCTGATCCCAGGAACTTTAAAATTCTTTTTATTTGCATTAAGGTTCTCTAAAGAATATGAAAATTCAAATTCAGCCTCATTGTGGAATTTCTGTGTTCAGCAGCTGAACTGTCCCTGTGGGACATCTAAAAACCATGCTTAATACACATACTCCATGAGATTTTATCTCATTTATGTTACTTACATACTCTGAAGACTCAGCATCTATGCAATCATTAAAATCATCTCCTGATCTTCAGTTCATTTGGTCACGTTGCTTTTATATATAAATATTATTTATTTATATATATGCTTGGCAAATATAGCAAGTTCTTCCAGGGTTCAGGGGACCTGTTTCTTCAGTTCCAAGAAAGACGCTCGTGGAGCCAAACCTCAAAATTCAAAACTTGACAATAGATGAGAGTGGAGTGTCTACCACCTAGTATTCTAGGTATGGTACAGATAATTGCAAATAAAACCAGGAATGGTAAATATTTGTACCAGTGAAACCCAGCCTGGAGTGAAAGTATGTTTTCCAGGCTGTACTCTACCAATTGGATAAGCAGACAACATTTGGGGGTCCAGCTGATATAAAACTTTTCAGAGCTTTAATAAGCAAGTTAAGCAAATACTTGGTTCTCTTAATTCTATTACATTCTAAAATGCTTTTAGGTATAAGAACATGGCCAGAATTCCTCTTGAGGAATGATCATCTGATTTTGGTCAGCTACGTTGAGGAAAGATGAACTTGAAACACAGCTGATGCTGAGTAATACCACTAGTGAAGTTAGAGCCTTCTTATATATACAGAAGCTCTGCTTGTGTGTCTCATCAGATTAGGGCTGAAAGATGACAGCTGACCGGTAATCTATTTAGTATCTAATATACTGGATATTCAATATCAGGTGAAGGAGAAGGTGACTGATTGATGATTGTTTTGGTTCCCCTTATCCTGAGTTTGATAACTTTTCATTCTTTTTTTCATAATTCTAATTCGATTACTGGTCTTAAGATCACTTACGTGAAAGACAAAAGGTAGATTGGCTTTTTTAAAATTTATCTGAATTCAGAAAGCAGACAAATAACCTGTAAATAATAGTATTATTTATTTACTTTTTCCTTGGAATACATGTGATGCCTAAGTTTTAGCTTTCATGTTTTTCAGATTCTATGCTGCCTCAGGGTGTAGTTCTGAACCTCATATCAAATATTAGTAAGCTCTCTTCACAGAGTAGGTAGACAAAACAAATCCTTTTCCTGCTGGAGACCAACGACAACAGATTGAAGTTTTCAGGGCCAAAAGCATAAACAACGGTGGACTGAAGAGAGAAACAAGAAGGATGGGACTTCACATCCTGAAGCTGTAATTGGACAATTAAACCCCAATATGCAAATGGACCAAAAGTTACAGAAGTGTGAGACCTCGTGACTGGTTGTCCATTTTGTGACCATTTTAAGTCCACCTTGGGTGTAGCCCTGCCCAGGCTCTTGTCCTGCCCAAGGTGTACCCTTAAAGACCCTTCAATAAATTTACTTTATTCTCTAGCTCTGTTCAGTCTCTGTTCAGGCCAGCTTTCCCAAGGCATCACATAGAGTTGGTTTCTTTCTCCATTGTGTATGAAAAAAGTCAAATGGATTTCAAACACAGTTTGAAGCTTATTTGTCCTTGCATTGAGCCATGTAAATGGTATAGGAGACTACTTGTAAAAATCCAGATATTCATACTTTTCTTGATCCAGAGAAGCAATACTCTGATTTCCTTTTGATTATTTTATACCTTGGAAATTGTCATTCCTTTAAACACCAGCCTATGAATAAAAATTATTTTTCATACTTGGTAGATAAGTTTTTCAGACTTGAAATAATAAGACTATCATGAAATTGGTCATTTATTGCTCCTACAATTCCAAGCTAATTAAAATTAGTCAAGTATGCTGCGGTAGGCAGCATATTTAGATTCTATTAAGGTTCTTTCTGAAATTGTATTTTTCTGATGTGCACTACTCTCAATCTCTTTTCATACCATTTGACAGTGGTATATAATTAATATTCATGTCTTTAATTTGGTATCATGGCTCAGGAATATTAATTTCCAGTTTAGTGCTTCCACTGAGACTTTTCAAACCATGCAGGTCTCACTTGCTCTCCCCCTCTCCATGTAGCAGCATGGAGAGGTGAATTGAAAACACTAAAGTGAAAATCACAGGTTAAGATAAGAACAATTTACTGGAAACAGCAATGAGATAAGAAAGTGAATAGTAGGAACAAAACTATTGATAAGAAAGTGTACGAGATAGGCCAACGATTCCCATGTAATTGCTCAGAACCAGTGTCACCCACCAGGCTTATTTGATCAGATGGGACTCCTTCTCCCCAGAAGAGACTCCTTTACCCCCATGCCCAGCAATGACATGAGGTGGTACAGAGCAACCTTTGGTTCCTGGCCATGCCCCCTCCTGGATGCTGCAAAGATTAACCCTGTCCTGGCTGAAACCAAGACATTTGGTTAAAATATACAGTCATGTTATATTGCCCAGAAGGATACAGGACTATCCTGATGGATAGATGCACACCTTCATTCTCAGCTACATGTGTTTCTTTTCTAAGTTTTGCTGATGCATCTCCATTCTGAGCACTCGGCTTTCTTCCTGAGTTTGCACCATCCATGACTTCTTGAGAATCTGGATGAGATGAGTCAGGATTTTTCAGGAAGATGAAGATAAGGTCTAGTAAAGCAGCTACATTAAAACAGCAGTGAAGAATATACCTGCTCTGGCAATCACCTAAGTCAGGAAGGCTACAAAATTCATGCAGCAGCTGTAGCTAGGCCACAAAATTTTCCTTAGTTTTCCTTTATAGGTATATTATAGACTCCATGGTTTAAACAAAAGCTATGCCACTGATTTGAGCTTCACTGTGATCTGCATGTGAGGTAGAGCAGGATTTAACTTTTGCCCTCTCTAGAGGTGACTATAAAGTTCTTTTAAACCCTTCTACAGAGGAGGCAAAGATTTTCAGACTGAAAGCACTTTCCTGTCTAGAATCTCCAAATTTGAAGAAAAACACAGAACTGGAAGGTGATGGAATTTTCATCTCAGAAATTTTCAGAAATTTCAGAAAATCTTGGAATTTTCATTTTTCCTTAGGACAGAGGTCATCTTTAAAAAAAAATCCTTTAGACAAATGTCCTGTGATGTATAGGTGCAAGTGTTGTCTTCACATAAACCACAGAAAACTCACTTTCAACATTGTGTTTGAACAGTGAGATGGTGTATAGTGTTCACTTGGTTTAAGTGAACACTCTAGTTGTGGTCTGATGTAAAAAGTGATCTGAGGACAGAATATCTATGGTCACTTGGACTGACAGTCCAGTAGTGTCCAAGCAAGTTCTTTACAGCAGGAGCTGTCTTTCATAGAAGACTGCTACTGGTAAAGAAAAAGACCTTTTTGTTTACTATATAGGTGTTAGGATTCTTTAAATTAATTAATTAAAAGGCAGTTTGGAGAGTTGATAGACCTCTGTGTAGAAGGTAGAGTTGTTTGCACTTATTAGACACAGAACTTAGCTATTAAACCCTGATAAAAGTAAAAGGATATTTCATAAAAGGGGCAAGGAAGGAAAAAGTAAGCCTTGAAGATTCTGTAAATTTTTTCTGCCAGAAAAATAAAACCATTCAGAAAAATACTGCATATGTATGAAGTTAACTATGTATTCACAAGTTGGGGCTTGACCAAGAGCATTGTGTGAGGGTGTTGAGTCAATATGGGAATGACAGTAGCTAATTTTGAGTCCAGCCAAGCATGAATGCACTTCCTGGCTTTTTTGTTAGTAATTTTCTCATCCTTTCAGACCTGTTAAAAGGTGGAGTTAAGAAGCCATCTTTATTATACTAGCAGCTCTGTACTACACCTGCCTAAGTTTTATAATCTTGTGCATAGCCTCTTGCTGTATTCGAGATTGCCAAAAATAAAGGCATAGGATCCTAAAATACAGCTTAATAGCTGCCCAGTGTATCACTGTTCTGCACTATGTTGACATTGCAGAAACACGACCTTGCAGATCACCCAGATGACAATAAGATCAAGAACAATCAAATACAGAGTTTTGATAAACTCTGTGTTACCTTTTCTACTGGCTTTGTATAAAGATATATATGTCTATGCAAAAAACCCAAACCCAAAACAAAAAAAGCAAAACAAAAAATCCTCAACCCCAAACAACCTCATACAGTAACCTTTAAATCTAAATTCCTTCTCACTGATTTTTTTCCCTCTGAGTTTGGAGCAGTTAACCTAATACTGTGGTATTTAATGAAATTAGGCCAATATTGGTACAGAATTTTCTAGCAAAAATAGATACTCCAGCAAATATTAGTGTTAGTTAGGATTTCAGTTCTGAATAGGAAGCTAATCTCTTTATCTCAGATTTTTCATTTAGCAAATAATGGGTATATTCAACTGTATAATCAGTATCTTTCCCATTTTTAAAATCTTATCTAGAACATTACAGTGGAGTGTAGAGCTCCACAAGAGTGGAGCTGCTATAGCACTTCTCTGTTTCTATCCTTCTACACCTCAAATGGTAAAAGTCAGTGTCAGGTTCTCAGCTTTTAGCTGCTCTCCATGTTTGAAACCTCCAGTGAGGAGATGATAAATTGAGAAGGATCATGAGATGCTTGTTTCTGTGCTGAGATCTGCCTGCACGGCAGTTGCTGCTGTGTGGTACAGTCACCTCTGGTAGTTGCTCACTGGGTTTTCTTGCCTTACAGTTCCTGAGACCTTGCTCTTCTGTTTACAAGGGAAGTGAACATACCCCGAGGGCATGTTCTAGTCAAATCCACTTTCACTCCACTTTATTGTTACCAGCATTTAATTACTTACATACTTTAGCTAGTTTGTTTTTTCAATTTGAATATAGAGTGTTCCATTTCAAAAAGTTGCTTTCTGTGGACTTTGCAGAGATAATTTTGAGTTCTTTATTGGTATTGCTGAGATTATAGATTTTCAAGTATCAGTGTCATATGATTTCCTGATAAACTCTCCTTCCCTGAAGCTGGATGTCCCTTCCTCCTAGCCCTTGATTATGGGATTAAACTGAGAAGATTCACCTGAATTTAATGAGGATGGCCTTAAGTGGACCAAACCCTGCTCCTGTGATTTCTGCTCTCTGAGTTTTTTAGGGTGCTATTTGTACCCATTTTTCCCAACAAGATGTTTGTTGATGAAAAAGTATATGAGGAGAAAGAGGATCTGCAGCTTGATTCACCATCACTTCAGACTTCACAAATGCCCAGACTAAGAATTTGCATATGGGGAAGTTACCTAATGTTTCAAAAATTACTGGTCTAATTGTGAGCTAACTATGATGCTGTCAGTCTTTGTTACTGCCCCACTGTCTCAGTGGGTAGGAGTCATAGGGGAGGAGTCAGCCCATCTTTGGACAACTCAGACTCTCACCCCACCGGCAGAGGAGTGTGAAGATTTCTGCTGTTTGAAATGGGTGACCTTAGCTCTGGCCATCAGCTGTGCTAGCATTCCTTTCACCAGGGTGGGCAGGAAGGAAAAAGGTCTGCATGTGGCTCTGATTTGTGTTACTCTGCCAGCCTGTCTGTGGGGACATTTGAGGTGTGAGCAGTTTCTGCTGTCCCCAGCTGCCTGCTGTGAAGTGGTTGCCTGTTTGTGACCCCTGTAATTAAACAGCACTGTTTGATTCAGTGCCATCTAATTCTTATCTTGATAACAAGACATACAGGACAATAGAAGATTAAATTAAATTATCTGCAAACCCAGTGACCCACTTTCTATTTTAAACAGAGCAGAAGTGTTTAAAATATACAATCTATTCATTTGCCTCACAAAATGTTTTGGAAGAAATGGTTATGCTTTGCATGTTATTCTAATAAGACAAAGCTAATGTGATCTGACAAATTATATGTAGAACTGCAGTGGTAAAATAAATTTATCTTGAGGAGATTATTTTAATTGTTGCTTTTTGTCTTTCATATGCAAATAGACGAGTGCTGGCCTTATAAACCATTTTACAGCTAAGAGGGTGACTTATTAGCTGCCGTTAGTAACATTCACAAAGTGTCATTCCCAGTGCAGGGAATACGTATAGGAAGGATCTAGCCAGGATGACTCTGTTCATTGCAGTTTAGACTTCATATTCTTACATACTTGAAATTCAGAGAAACAGGTATAATAGCAGCTAAAAATTCGATCTTGCTGTAGAAGCAGATGTATTTCTAATTTACCAGGTAGAGAATGTTGAAACCTATGATATAATGATGTCACCTACTTTATCAACAGGTTGACTATCTCTGTCTGTTTGTATGGAACATAATTACTCTTGTTTTAAATAAATGCAGCTATCAGTGCAGACCTTTGAACAACAGGGAGCATGTTCACAACCTTTTAAAGAATTAATGGTGCTATAATTTTCTTAGAAGTCCTTATCTTTTTCTGCTTGTGCAACTGTCTATCACTCTTTGGCTAATATGCACAGATCATATGCTCATCTGATTAATTCTTTTTTGCTATTTTCTTGATTTACTAAAATGAAAAGTCTTAGCTAACAAGGCAAAATGATACTTTAAGAAAAGATTTCTACAAAGAGACAAGTGTAGGCTGAGTTGTCTCTTGCTTGTGCAGTGTTTCCCTCTCATCAGCTACTTTCTTACTTCTTACTGTTGTGTAAGTAGACCATTAAAAAATGAAACAATACTAAGAAAAAACCATAAACGGTCTCCTCAACTCCTATAGGCATTTATGATATCTTTAATGTATGTTTAATATACTTACCTTGCTGGCCCAGGGCAAACCACTTAGCAGTTAAACTGCAAGCTTCCAAACTGAACTGACTAATTTTAAGTTTACCTTCAACAATATTAATATATATACTAGTTATGCATGATGCTGAGCCGATTTTTTTTTAACAAAAAACAGAAACTGAAAGTAGAGAGAAAATAAAGGCTATTTTGTCTGTGTCCTGTCCTGAAACTGCTCTGTGATGATGCTCCCAAAGGATGTAAAAATCCCTTTAGACTGCAGTGACTTTCTGCAATGACAGCTGAGTCATATTTTTGTCAGGTTTTATGGTGTCATTTCTTATGCCTAAGAACTAGCATGCTAAATTTAAATTTATTCTTCCAAATAATAAAGGAATTGTTAAGAACAGTCACAAAATTTTGCTAAATTGATAACCATATTTTTCTGTCTTATATACAAAAGAATGAACCTATTGTATTTTAGCTTGAGTTTTAGAATGTCAGTAAAATCTTGCCCATTGTTGAAACTGATGAAAGCCATATTTTATGTCTTGTTCGTGGATTTCCTGGTGCAGATGGATTCAAATCACAACACAACATTTACCTTGACACTTGCACATCTTTGCTTCTCTCTCTGACCACCTATATTAGCAATACTTAGTATTTTCATGAAAGCAGGAAAAAATTACTGCATAATTAAGAGTATTAAGTTATGATATAAAGTAGGGATAAAAATGTTTAAGGTATTAAAGACATTTCTTAACATCTTTATGGTATTTACAAAAGCACATTCAACTCTCATAATTATCTAATAAATGGAAAAGACTGCAAAAGAGGAAGACCTCACAAGGATACAGACAAATATAGATATTCACACAGAGATGTGAATCCTTGGTGACTTTAAACCTCATTTCCTTGAGGCAAACACCAAGTACAGGCAATTTCAGCTCATCAGTTAAACTGAGGAAAATCTATGATGAAGCTTAATAGAGCCCTTGTTCTTCAACATTAAGACTGCCTATAATTTAACCTGAAAATGCTGAAAGTTGTAGCTCACAGTAGTAATAGATGTACCTGGTATTCAGAGTTTTCTTTATTGGTTATTTTTTAGCTTGAGCTTCTGCTCAGTAAAACATGCTGTCAAATCTGACTAATGCTGCTGATGTTTATCATTTATAGTGCAGAAGGATAGAAACAGAAAAATAAAATATTGCATTTACATAGTGATATTAAATGATCAGTAGCTGATTATTATCTTAACAATAGTGATAAAAAAGTAATAATCATTCTTCAGATAACCTCATTCTTCAGACTCCTCAACCTACTGGGGGAGTGTCCCACACATGAAACATATAAAATATTCTGTGAAACTTGATAGCTCTAAATTTCCTTTGTTGGTACTTGTGTAAAAGACCACTTGCTCTTGTACTGGTATATTTGTACATACCTGATCAGCAGGTGAGATTTTGACATGATAAGACTTGGTTTCAGAAACCCAGCTGTGCCTAAAAAGGGAATTTGGCAACTATGTTTACAGCCTTGAGTCTTGTCGTTTTTGCCTGAAGGAAAGACCTAAATAGATCTGGGAAGGGAGGTACTGAAGGCAGCTGGCAGATATTTTGAGAAGCAGAGCATCCTAACTGTTGGATGTGAGCCCTTCAATCCCTTCCTGGATTTGGGTCACAATTCATCTCCTACTGCTATAAGACATCATTTCAGAGGGGGGAAAAGCTACTATGTGTGCATATAGAGCCTGTGGGTTTCTTTTATCTCAGGAGCTACTAAGTTTTGGGGCCTTGTAACAAGCTGCTCATTAAAAACTTGCAAATTTGTGTTCTTTATTCCCCATCTCTGATACTCAATTTACTGACAGGTGGAAATGGAAATGTAAGATATATAACTGCTTAGAAGCCCTTTAGAGTTTCTGCTAGCTGTGGAGAGGTAGGTAGTTTTTTCTGCTGCCATGGCATGGCAGATTCCTGCCCATTATTATACTCAGCAGGGTTTGGAATTAGCTAGTTAAGGCATCTTTTGCTCCAAAGGGTTAATATTGCTATATCTGCCTTCTCCTGGAAAATAAATGCTGCCTGGTGTGGGTGAAGAGAAAAATGAGCAAAATATGGATGTCTTGGTCAGAGAAAAGTGATTAGTTCCTCATTAAAGAGGCAGAGAGACACTCTGTAGCTATAGTAACCACTGCATATATGATCCTCTACCCACCTCATGGTAACCCACGTGCTTAAAACAAAGATTTCAAGCTACTGTTACTAGTTTGTACAGCCATTCCTCTAAAAATGAAAATTCACATAATAAAAGCATTTCAAATATGCATATGTACATATATATATGTATTTTTATATACAGACACTTTCACCGACTCAGAGAAACTGAGTTTCCTTATGATTAGCCAAAATTATGGATAAAATCACCAGTAAAAAATACTCATCAGCATTTGTTTTTGTGGTATGTGTAATATTTGGTATTCGTAACCTTTTTTTTCCTGACTAATGGCAAATAAAGGCCATAATGACTCAGCAACCATATCACCATTTAAGAATACTTGTACCTCAGTGTATATTTCCATTCTCTGAGCTATTACATGTTTAATGTCAGCTGCTTCTTTCTAATAAAACACCATTAACATTTAAAATTTGAGGATGTCTCAGAAATCCTGCTACCTGTATCAATGCACATTTCTGATGTCTCTCAAGCTGACAATGCCATTAACCTGTTCCACTGCACTCCACACCTGGCTAACTGCATTAGTGCATGATACTGTTCACCTGCTTGGAATGAAATGACTAACATTTAGCCCACTGATATTATCAGGCGTAAATCTGAAAAAGACAAATTGCTGGCAAATGTTCTCCATTCGAAGAAGATTGTGGCAAGATTTACAATATTCATTCTCCTCAATCTGGCCAAAATATCCTGTTCTGTACTAAAATTAAAGGACAAATGTGAGTTAAACATAAAGCCTTAGCAGCTATTTCCGAATCCTGTACTTTATGGACTTTTAGCTAGAAATTCTGAGAGATTCTAGCCAGCAGAATGGAACATCTTTGGTTTGAAACTGATATTGCCAAATAGCAAGTCCTTCCATTTACTTCTGATAATGAAACCACTTAGCTGTAATAGTCCTATCAGCATTAAGGGGACCAAATTTCAGTCGAAGCCTACCAAGAAAGTCTTTGCTCATGTGAGGGGATACTATAGCAACTGAAATGCCAGAGAGGATCAAATACATTTCTAAACAATTTCTTTTTGTAACAGAGGAGTCTAAGTCCAGCTTCTTATTCTTACAATCATGAATATACTTCCAGTCATTGAAATGTGGGGTGTTTTATGGGTCACAAGACCTATTCTGATTGCTTTTTTTAACTTTTAGATGTTCAGTGGAAAGTGTTAATTTTTCACTGTTCTCAAACAAGCTTCTGCATGTTGCATGTTTTCTGCCTGCCTTTATCTTTTAGACTGAAAAAAATCCTTTTGCCTCAGTGAAATATCTCCACTAGCCTGAATACTAAGGCAAAATTTCACTGAAATATGAACTCCAATGAAATTTCTTTTGTTTCCAATAAAGTAGAGATTTCCTTCTTTCCTGAAGAAAAATCAGGTTCTTCAGGGTCAGGACCTGCTTGACCCAGATCCTGGGCATGGGTTCTAACTTGCTTTCTGTAGCTATAGGGCAGAGTTATCCTGGCCCTCACAGTGAACACTGGCCACAGTGACTCCTGGGACATTCAGTTTGCTTTCCTTGCATGCCTCGTGATGTGGGAGCATGCGGAGGCTGAAGTTTCTGAAGCATCCAGAATGTTCAGCATATCCAGACATTTGCAGACCATAGTGGATGACTGATACAGTTATCACAGAGAAAAACCTGTATGTGTGAAATCTGGCTCATCACACCGGGGCTCTGTTTTAGACCAAGGTGCTTTTGGTTTCCTAAAGTCTCCTCTTGGGCACATTGCACAACTTCCTCCCCAGAGATGTTACTTGCCTAGGTGTGCAAGAAATGGCAGCAACTCTGAGCAGGAGGGCACTGACAGGAGAAAAAAAAAGGATCCCTGTATGATCTGTCTTTAAAACTACTTCAGAAAAGGTTGTGAAAGAATGTAAGTGGCCTGTAATTACTTCTTGTCAGAGCATGTCAGAAACAACCAAAGAAGCTCTCAAAATGTATTGCCTCAGGTCCTTGCTGCCAGTAACATAGCAAAAAGGAATTTGTGACACAGTTATAATTGGTTGTTTAGAATACAAGTTAATTTTAAACCTGTCAAAATTTAAAAAAAGACCAAAACAACAAAACAAACCTACAAACCCACCTCATGTTTCTATTACATCTGAAGCACAGGATGTCAGCCTGAGCATCTGGGAGAGCTTTAAAGATTTTGTTACTTATAAATGCAGTGGTATTTTCAAGTGTATCATGATGCACTAGCAGGTACACCTTTTTCTCTTTTACCTTTGAAATGGATATTTCTGGGATATTTCAGAGCACAAACATCCCTTAATTACTTTTTGTAATCAATGGTCTTTTTCATACTACATGAATTTTCTCATTCATTTCTTCCCCTTTCAGATCAGTCAATGGACAAGTAAACAGCTAGAATGTCTTTTTGTCTTTGCATGTGAACTAGTAGGGTGAAATACCTTTTCTCTACAATATTATGGCAGAAATTTAAATTATGCATATCCTACCTGATGTCAAAAACTGCTTTATATTTGTGCAACTTCAGTCACTGAAAACAGGGAATCAGAGTAGTGTTCATTATGACTGTATGCATGTACAAAATGAACATTTAGAGCAAAGTTATGGCACCAGCTAGCTGAGCCTGACATTTAGTTACATCTCTACAGCTGAATTACACCATCTTTTTCCATTAAAGATGAAGGTCTGCTGAATTTCAAACCTAGTTTTATTGTCTGTATTCCACATGTAATTAGACTTAAAGATCATAATATAGCTTTTCCTGCCATTTACAGAGAATGATGGGGCAAGAAATGGAAAAATCATGCAGATGAAGGGATGCTTCGAGATCGGTGTTAGCAGCAGAATTTTGGTTTTTCTGATCATGGGTTGGTTTATATGCCACTGAGCCTGCTGGGAACATAGAGGGTCCAGCTGTCTCAAAGTGGAAAAAGAATCTTACCTTAAGAGTTAGCAGGGCTTGTTGAGAGAGCTTTAAAATAGATCTGACTTAGGCTGGAGAAAAGGAGGCTCAGGAAGGAAGTTTATCACTCTACAACTACCTGAGAGCAGGAGGTAGTGAGGTGGAAGCTGGTCTCCTCTCCCAGATAGCAAATGACAGGATGAGAGTAAATGGACTCAAGCTGTGACCAGGAGTGGTTTGGGTTAGGTATTAGGAATATTTTTTTTTCAGGGAAGGGGCTACAAAGCATTGGAATAGGTTGTCCAAGGAAGTGCTGCGGTCACCATCCCTATAGGTATTAAAAAATATGTGTGGATATGGCACTTGAGGACATTAGTGGCGAACACGGTGGTGTTACTAGGCTGATGGCTGGGCTTGATGACCTTAAGGTCTTTCCCAACCTTGTTGATTCTATGACTTCATGGCTCTAACTTGCTAATTACATCAAATTATCTTCAGAAATAAAGTTGTTAAGTTTTGTTTCCCAGTCCTATTTTGTATGAATTTCCATTTTATTGTTTCAGATTGTTTAGGTGTTTTATTTATTATAGTGAATGTTGTTTTGTTTGGATCTTTTTGTTTGTTTGTCTTGATTTGTTTGTTCCTGCTAGCCACAGTCCCCAGTTACATGCTTGCACTGTGTGCTCTTTTGTTCATTGTCAGACTAAACAGCATGGGGTGTGCTTTTTGAGAGAGGGACGCGCAGTGAGCTTGCCCTTGGTCCTGGTACAGTCAGCCTCACAAGCCCAAAACACCCAATAAAAGCTTAACTCTATGATTTACAGAGTGACAAACTTCAGTGATAAAATTCACAGAGTGTGGCTGTGCAAGTTTTAGGATTTTGTTGAATTGTAATAAGTTCTGTTCTCTGTAAAATCCAGTTGTTCTGTGTTAAGTTCAGTTCTGTGTAACCCTACCCCCGCCTAATTAATATTCCTGGTCCCCATACCCTTCCCTCACAAGATCTATTCTTAGCCTCGTCTTGTTACATTTTTTCCCGCCTTTGAATGTCCCCTCCCAAAGTCCTCCCGATTAGTCCGGAGTGCCTCCCCCCGCCCTTGTCTACCCTGGAGATTGTATCCCACTGGCTGGGAGCAGCCAGCCCCACCTCTTTCTCCTCCCCTACTGCCTCCCTTAAAACCTTGTGTCTCTCGTGTGTCTGTGTCTGATCCCGGACACAGAGCTTGGTTAATAAACCTCTCTGCTGGACTCTGATCAGATCCTCCTTTCTATTTCCTCCGCTGCGTCGCACAAGCTGCTCTCCAAGCCCCCTGAGGGTAAAAAGAGCCCACAGGAGTCAGCTCCGCTTTTCCACCTGCGGACTGACCCTTTGTCGCGCCTTGCTCCAGTGCCTGGGCTGGCCGGGGCCGGAGTCGCTGGACTCACGAGGCACTGCGACAACACAGCATCTCGAGACTTGTAAATATCTGGCTGGAGGAGTATTCAGAAAATAGATGGGTGGATAAATGGGTGGATGGAATGATGGATTAATGGAAATAGGCACAGGAATCATCCATAAACTGCGTGAAGGAGAGATAACGCTGTGCTGACTGGATGAATTCTGACTGGCACCTGAACACCAGTGGGAAAGGGGAGGTTTTGCATTGCTGCCCCACAAACCAAATGTAAGTGCTGGAGATTCCAACTCTGACCTCTCCTAAAGAAAAGCAAGTTTTGAAGGGCATTAATGATTTTAAAATTTAAGAGTATTTTAAACCAGCTATATAGTGCCACAATATTTCTGAGAGGAACACAATCTCTGAGAAATGCAATACATGAACTATTGACAGCCGTTTTTATAGAGGATTATTATTGTGCAGATATTACCTTTTGAAGGGTGTTTGGTCCAGGTCAATAATCACTACAACTAATCAGTGTTGGTAGCTGATGTGAAACAAACTCGTTGTCTCAATTTCCAAAGTATATGTGGCACAATAAAAGAGAAAATAGGAAACTAATGCTTATTATACCAGTAACTTAAAACATTGATCGAGGTTTCCTTAGCTTAAATGCTTCATTCAGCAGGATGTACAAAGAAAACTTGTCCTTAGTTTCTCTTGAGCCAAGCACAATTCAGCCTCTAATCCTTTATTTCTTCTCACCTCCAACCTCTTCTTTCAATACTCTTTCAAAAAGCAGTTAGTCAACTCTTACTCTAAAATAACCATCACATTCAGATGGGAACAAGAACCTAATAGTGTCTAGTGTTTAAAATATTCAGGGGTCCCATTTACACTGCAGTATATAACTGTCTGGGTCTTGAGGTGAATCTTGGCAATCACTCCATCAACTCTTTACCCAAGTTACAATATTTCTCCAGATCTGTTTTCAAGCATATTTCATGCTAGTTTGGGATTCTTGGTGACTATTCCTCAACTCAGAACATCTTGTTATTGTTTAACTTTCCTCATGCTTCAACTTCAGAGAACTTGAGCAGCTATGAAGTGCTCCAATTTTGATCAGAGCCCTGGAAGCTATTTTCAGCCTCAGATGACATTTCTGATCCATTTATCCCCCTGGGATGTTCTGTTTGCCCTGGCTGCAGTTTGGCTGCATTTCATCACTGCAAGTGACCTCTACCACACTGGCCTCTTTGCCAAGTGGGAGGTAGCACCACTCACAAGGCAGACACCAAATGCTGAGCTGTGCATTTCCACAGTGCTTTCAGTATCTGCTCTTTCCCCTCCCTTCCCAAAAGGTGGCACAGCTTTTCAGAGCTCCCAACATTTTCAGCCAAACATGACAAAAGGGTAGAGATCTCAAAGACATGAGATTGATCCTACTTTTTGTAGATGGCTTCTAAGAAGGGAGAGATTTAGTTTTCTCTCTGACAGAAATTCTGGACCTTCTGAGCACCAGCCTTCTACCTTCTCTTTGGTTCACTTATCACCCAGCACAATATGGGATTGAAATCACATAAACACGGGCTACTTCTTTCTCCATACACAGGAAAATAGATTTCAGGAGTTTTCCTGCTAAGAAATGATTTGTTCTCCATGTGTAGCTTTTTGTATTAAACTAATAACTTCTTGGCAGGATGTAATCCAGAATGAATTTTCTGGTAACTTCTTTTCTGAAGTCACAGAAATGTTCAGCCTAGATTGGCATAACAGTGAACAACTGCTAGCACCAATGAAACAGTGTCATGGGGAGCCTTGAAAAATACAGATTGCACAGCATGAAATCATGGAATATACTAGGAGAACAAAAAAGGTTCACATCTGAAAAGAGACCAAATTGGAACAGAATTGAATTTAACTAGAAAATATGAAGACTCAGAACTGGGATGGCCCTGTCGTAGAGGAGAAAATAAAATGAAGAAGTTTCATGTGAGGTCCTGTGAAGGTGGCAGAGGTTTATTGAAAAATGCTCTTGAAACTACTGAGGTTGCAGGCAATGAGGCTATGATAATGACAGAAAACTTGAAAATACACAGCAAAATTCACAGATGCACCATTCGTTACTGGTTAGCAGTAAATGTTGCCCTAAACAAAGTAGAAGCATATGGACTGTTTACCTGCATATACTCTGAAAAAATGCTTTATATGTATTTTACATATGTTTGTCATAAATACACCTTTTGGGCCAAGTCACTAAACTGCATAGGTGCACAAGGCATCCAAGCTAAAGGAAAAAAGAGGAGTTTAAATCCAAGTTGGGAGAAATGCCAAAACGGAAATCAGGATCTGCCATTTCATTCTTTGCACCAGCCTTTTTGAACCATGGTGTGTGTAAAGTCCTAATTTGAGAGGCAACATACTGGGACTGTACTCACAAAACGCCACTGAACTTTTGTGCCGTGAAGGTCAACTTCACCAGACGGGAATTGACTGGGAATTGAGTCAGTAAATGCAAACCTAATGTTTTACACAAGAGAAGGAGTCATTGTTCTCCAAGAGCATGAAGTTTTTATTATTTTGTTTCTACTGTAATTTGTTTGTCTGGAATCTGAGTTGGCTTCAGGCATATGTTTCTTTGATAATTTCTGTATGAAAAGATATGCATCATTTCACATATTAAAAAAGTTGAAAAATAATTTTAGGCCACAGGTCCTTCTCTAGTTTAACTTACAGTTTATTTTTAAAGTTATTTTGGTATGGTATGATCTAAAGAGTACAATGTTTTGCTCCATAATATGAAGTGTTTAATTACTTCTGTAACAAACTAGTTAGTTTTGAAGTAAGAAGGAAAGACTTTCCAACATGTTCTCTTCTCGTCCACAGAAAGAAAATGAAAAAAGGTTTGTAGAGAAAAATCCAAATAATCATGAACATAGAAAGCACATCCTTCATCCACATGGAGGTTTAGATATGTTAAAATACAAGGAACAAGCCAAAGTGGAAAATTAGTAAAATATTAGTAAAATGTGACAGGGTAAACTATAAATTGACTGAGTTAACAACTGGAAGATGAACTATATAAAATATAGTATGAATGACAACAATCCTGTTTGTCCCAGATTAGCTTTATTAACATTAAAATTTTCCTGCTGTAAGAGATGTACTAATAGAAAATAATCACAGTGGGAAGAAGAAAACCTAGAAGATTTTTTAAAAATTTTAAAGTAAATTTACTAATATTAAATAAGAATGAAAAGAACTATGCAACAGTTCAACAGGAATTGTTTGGATAGCAATAGATAAATGACAGTGCAAAGTAACATTATTAATAATCTTAACATTAGCACTAACATACTCTGTTTATAAACCAGGTAATAAAGACATTTGAGCACCAAATATTCTAAGGTTTTAGTAAAGTCAAGTCCTACTTTCCAAGGTGCTTTCAAATACTGTTTTTTCAGGGTGGGTTCCTGGCAATATCAGTAACACAAAAGCAGCCTAAGCTTTACGGCACGTAACAGTGAACTGTTTCAACAGCAAAGAGTAGTACAATAGCTATAATTTGCAAAAGGTAATATATATGTGTATGAAAATTAAATACTTTTAAAGACTGAATGATTAAATAGTAAAAAAATCCTACCTTGTTTAAGAATTTATATGGTGGGATCCATGAACCTGTTCAGATAAATATGAAACATGTTTTAGTGAACTTTAAAATTGTCTGCTGCTTTTAATAGGAAAATGTATATCTTAAAGAAAACCAGGAGGTCCCTTGGGTACCTGAGGGTGCTATAGTCTCCTACATTTGTGCACACTGTCGTGATGTATTATAAGAAGCATGAATTGCATTCACACTAATTTTATTTTGTTTGTTCACAGCTGGCTCAGGATACTGTTTTTCTATGGAAATACAAGCATACCAATCCTATTTAAGTCCTCTGAACTGTGCTAAAATGGTCATGAGTTTTCTTTATATAATTGCTCCATAGTACAGGTTAAATCTGTTTAACTGAATCAGTCACATTTGTAGTAATATTCGCATTTAAAATTATAATAGAGGGTAATAATACCTCCTAATCACACCTTCATAATCAGTCATAACTTTTACAGTTTTAAAGTAAGTGTGGTCAGTAATGCAGTGATGGAGCACTGTATTGTTTCTCATCATCTATAGTTATAGCAAATTTTATCTACAACTGATGCTTATGACTAGACTACAACTCTAGCATTCACACCTGATGGAACAGCTTCTCACAATAGATTTCTGCTTCCATAGCCCTTAAACATTCACCATGCCATGCACTCATATGGCCTTCATCTGTATTTGTCAGAGTTGCAAATGGCTTTTTCCTACCTGACTTAAAGCATGGAACATACAGTGAGCTATGGCAGGAGGGAGATTATTTCCAGTAGAAGAGAAATTAATATATTAGTGGTTCAGAGTTTTACTGTTATTTACTTGAGGAAAGTAAAAGCCCTACCAAAATCCTAAATAACCAGCAACACTAAAAAACAGTGGTTAAATGGTGCTTGCAGTTCTTGTGTTCCACTTCCTTCTACAACAACAGCCTTATATTGCCTTAAAAAGATTATTTAGAAAGCATCACTGATTTTCTCTTTTGCTTATGGATATTCTCTAGTACTGCAACAATCACAGGACCTGAGAAATGTGTATTTATTGATACAGTTTAATGAGTTACTCTCTCAGAAAACTAATTAGTCAGTGTCTGGTTTACAGTTGTGGTTTTTTTCTTGAAAATAAACCCATAGACAAATCTTTTTTGTGGTGTTTCTTTGGGTAGATATTAGATGATGATGTCAGATTCAGTGCTGCACTCTTTTGCTAATGATTGCATTGGATTAAGGAGGACTCTAATAATTATGAACTTGTCAGAAGCAAGAAGGCAGCTAAACTGTCCTGGTTTGAGGGGAAGTGAATTTTTTTTGGAAGCTGAGGTTAAACCAATGAGTGGTCAGGTTCGAATATTGACACCTTTGGTAGCCACTGAGAGTTTGGACATGCCTCTGAGGACACAAGGGGTTAAAAGCAAGGATTCCCAGAGGGACTTCCTCTTTTCCTGGCTCCGCTTTTCAGAGAGTATTCTTCTCTCCCTTGCCCAGCCTGCCCAGG